>CM060970.1:3700000-3832500 GCA_030765045.1 Tenodera sinensis
ACACACACACACACACACACACACACACACACACACACACACACACACTATTGCCAATATTCACTGCGTCATCATCTCGACATGACGCATCACACTCACATGAGTTATGTTGCTTGGGGAACACATCTTATCCAACCTGAGGTACACACAGACACACACACACACTATGCCAATATTGCCTGCGTCATCATCTCGACATGACGCATCACACTCACATGAGTTGTCATGATGCTTGGGGAACACATCTTATCCAACCTGAGGTACACACACACACACACACACACACACACACACACACACTATTGCCAATATTCACTGCGTCATCATCTCGACATGACGCATCACACTCACATGAGTTATGTTGCTTGGGGAACACATCTTATCCAACCTGAGGTACACACAGACACACACACACACTATTGCCAATATTGCCTGCGTCATCATCTCGACATGACGCATCACACTCACATGAGTTGTCATGATGCTTGGGGAACACATCTTATCCAACCTGAGGTACACACACACTCTATGCCAATATTCAATGCGCCATCTCGACATGACGCATCACACATAACATTTGTGTTATACCACGTCGAACTTGCATAATTATTTTACGCATGTATTTGTTTTGGATGAATGCGCGAAGAAAAGTTCTTACTTGCATACCTAACCTAAGTTTCAAAGACCTCTAAAAGAACTTAACTTCCGGTTGAAAAATGGTGTACGTTTGAGCGATCAACAATTTCGGAGGGAGAGAGATCCGGAATTCTTCAATAGAATTATTTGCCTCTAAGAATTGATGGAACTGCAAAATTTCATGAGAAGTACCTCAATGGTTCAAAGTTTGAAAAATCAAGAATGGTGTGTAAAAACTTGGAAAACTGAATCTTTTCATAAAACTACATGATTGTGACCATCAACGAACAAGCTACATGCGTATGTATGTATTTCAGGAACCAAAATTACGCATTAACTTAGTTTCAGTAAATGCTATTAACAAGAGTAAAACTATCATCGTTACTTAAAGCGGTTGTAATAATCTGCAGTTAAAGTGAAGTTTTACAAAATGAAAGATTAAGTAATAAACCTATATTATGTACTTAAGAAACAAAAGATAGAAAAGAATAAAACTTACAATTATAAGATGGAGAAGTGGTAAAACAAATGTATTGGAATTGTTAAATGGAATTCAAAGTGTAGCAAAGTTGACGAAAAGGGGAAAAATTAATAAAAAAGAATTTGCTGTGTTGCTCTCACATGACATTAGCTATGTATGTAAGTAGAGGAATACCTACCTATTTGTAAGAGTAGTGTTTTTATAAAATTGGAATGATGCAAGTTATAGGTGTAGAGACCCCATTCTGAGGTAAGCCAAATGGGCCAAGAAGCCAAGGTCTTGTAGGTACATCCATCACTCCCCAAAACCTTCTCATGTAGGTACAATCACTCGTCCAACTAACAACATGTCAGTAGAGAAAGTGTGTGTGTGTGTGTGTGTGTGTGTGTGTGTGTGTGTGTGTGTGTGTGTGTGTGTGTGTGTCTGTGTGTTTGTGGACAACATAACTCAAAAACAAAAAGTCGCTAAAAACCAAAGTTGGTATTTAAGTTTAATGTCTTTGAAGGATGCGACACGAAGATTTTGAACAAAATAGCCCCACCCTAAACTACCTTTATATGCATACTTTTTCGAAAATTTTGATTTTCTTGAAAATGGCTCTAACGATTTTGATTAAAATGCCATATGCTTGAGATATTTTGATGACAAATGAATTGTATATTTTGTATTTTCTGGCTATAGCCCCTGTAGTCCTGTTTAGAATAACTCGTAAACCGTAAGAGATAGACAAAATCTTAATATACAAAAAATGTACATCTCACTAAAACACACAATTTATGTCTGAATAAATTTTCTTGTAGTTTGAACCATTTCGGAGATATTCCTTGTTATGTGTGTGAGTTTCGGAAAACTTTCGTGAAATGGATCATCGTTGTTAATTTTTTTATATGTTAAGCGTGCAAAACATTTGACTATCGCTCAAAGCCTACTGTATTCTAATATTCCCCTTGTACCTACAAGGAAATAAGCAATAAGATAAGTTGTACAAATGTTTATCTTAACTAACACGAAGAAGATATAGGAATAAGAGTTTGTAAGAATGGTTAGAACAAGAGTAGAGAAAGTCATGTGAGTCCAACACAGATTTGTAACTTGTTGGCAATGTCAGTAGTTGTAATATATCCTGTTAATTTATAATTTCAATCAACACAAAATTTGCCAAACTGATTGCAGACGTATTTCCTGTTGTATTCTGTGTTGAGGTTTCGCTCTTGCAATTCTTTCATGTATTTCAGCACCGAAGCGAGAGTCAGCCATATTTAACACTTGAATAGCGGTTCTGTAGCGTCAAATTACATCAGCTGTTTCTCATAACATAAGAGAAGCAGAGGAGGTGATAACAGAAATGAGAGCTGATAATGAAATTGAATGAAGGGTGTCATTAGTTCAAATATGAAATTGTTGTGCCCATGATTGGTTGATTTCAACCAAGTGACGTATGAATGGAGCTGTCACTGAGTATCACGTTTCTGGAGTATTCATGTGCAATTAGCCGGACATTTAACAATTACAGACAAAACATGTGGCGGATATTATAAACAAAGCAGAGCTACCTTTAATAAATAGCCTACGAACGTTCATTTATATCCATCAAGTCTTATTCCTCATTTTCCTGGATTAAACGATAGAATTATTATTATTGTTGTTGTTGTTCTCACAGCCTACTGGATTAGTTGTATTACCAACTGTGAAAATAAATGTTCATTAAAATGTATTAATGTTAGTGTAAGTAGTTTACTATTAAGTCACTATTAATATTAGATAATATTAAATATATGAATTATTAATTTTTTCGCAGCATACACTATAGACAGATAGCACTCAACGTTTGTACATTTGCGAACATTTTGCGAGCGTGAGGGTGTTAAAAACATATTTGCGGTGAAATGTGTAGAATACAACAGGCAATTGTCCTACTTACTACACGTAAGCAGTAGAGAGAGGTTAAACCAAGGTCTGTATACTTCAACTGATCGTTTACTGTAAAGTTTGGAATGCCTGGAAGAAACACGTCTAAATTTAACTGTACAAATGTTTTGGATAGCAGCCACGTGATATCATATAGCTTCCACGCTATTATTATTTGGTGAGGCGCCCGGATTTTACCATGCACATTTACACCTTAAGTATTGCATTTACCTACTCTCGATACCCAATATTTCACCTGAAATAGCACTTTCGCACTCCCTCATTACAAAAATTGTCCACAGCTTAGCTCAAAAACGAAAAGTAGATTAAATGTGAAACTTGGCATGAAAATCCGCTATCGTCCAAAAATATAACAGGAAAATACCTCCACCGCAGACTACCCTTTTCACGGGAGATTTTTCGAAAATTTCGATTTTGTGAAAAATGTATAAGGACTTCGATTAAAATATTACAGGTGTAGCAGGTTGCCCGTGATTTGACGACATATTCCTAACATTTACAGAATTGCGTTACACTAGTCACATAACCTTGTATTTCTTAGGAGACATCTAACTCCTAGCACAACAGCGCTGCACCCCACTACAGACATGGTCAGCACCGCGAGCCCTCCCACACTGGTACCGGGAATCGAACCCAGCACTGCACCCCACTACAGACATGGGACATGGTAAGCACCCCGAGCCCTCCCACACCGGTACCGGGAATCGAACCCAGCACTGCACCCCACTACAGACATGGGACATGGTCAGTACCCCGAGCCCTCCCACACCGATACCGGGAATCGAACCCAGCACTGCACCCCACTACAGACATGGGACATGGTAAGCACCCCGAGCCCTCCCACACCGGTACCGGGAATGGAACCCAGCACTGCACCCCACTACAGACATGGGACATGGTCAGTACCCCGAGCCCTCCCACACCGATACCGGGAATCGAACCCAGCACTGCACCCCACTACAGACATGGGACATGGTAAGCACCCCGAGCCCTCCCACACCGGTACCGGGAATCGAACCCAGCACTGCACCCCACTACAGACATGGGACATGGTCAGTACCCCGAGCCCTCCCACACCGATACCGGGAATCGAACCCAGCACTGCACCCCACTACAGACATGGGACATGGTAAGCACCCCGAGCCCTCCCACACCGGTACCGGGAATCGAACCCAGCACTGCACCCCACTACAGACATGGGACATGGTAAGCACCCCGAGCCCTCCCACACCGGTACCGGGAATCGAACCCAGCACTGCACCCCACTACAGACATGGGACATGGTCAGCACCCCGAGCCCTCCCACACCGGTACCGGGAATCGAACCCAGCACTGCACCCCACTACAGACATGGGACATGGTAAGCACCCCGAGCCCTCCCACACCGGTACCGGGAATGGAACCCAGCGCTGCGCTACGAAGATGCTCATTAGCTAATGCAGTTAATTAAATCTCTCTCTCTCTCTCTCCCTCTCTCTCTCTCTGTATATATATATACATACCAAATACGGGAAGACATGCAAAAGCAGTGTCAAAGAACCAAAAATACACATGAAGAAAAGCGAGTAGAGAAAATCCTGCGAATGTAATATGTTTCACTTACATTTCTAATACAGAAATTTGTATGATCTACCTATATGTTGAAGGACGAGTGGAGAAAAACATGTGATCGTCTTTCGTAAAAGAAAAGTGAATAGACAAAAACGTGGAAATGTAATATAGCATTTCTATTTCAATCATAGAAAATTGTATGAATTGTGTGTTATTCGGCAAGTAGAGAAGCACAGGGGATGTGTTGCATAAGAGAACACTGAGTGGAGAAATCCATGTGAATGTAATGCATTGCATGCTAAAATGTTGGCACAATAACTGCCGTATGGTGATTGGTCAACTGTTAACCAACTTGCATTTATAGGTACGTAGGTGTAACACAATGGAATAAATATTTCCACATGCCGTTATATTTTCACACATATAACCGAAAACGGTCTATTGTGATCCATTTTTTGCAAACTAGCCAACATTTCTTTAAAGAAAAAATGTGTTCATGTATGTAGTAGTACAAGATGTGATACAATTGAGATTGGTGGAACATCAGCCTGTGTTCTTGTGAACAATACAGAAATTGGGTCGCATGCTCTGGTTCCATTTGTGAGTGTGGTGTGTGCCCAATGCACTGGCTTCTGGCAACTGTTTGATAGTTAACCTTCACACCATCTTCCCCTTCACTCACTATGCTCTACCTAGATGGAGGGAGGGAGGGAGTCTTCTGATCTACCAAAGCTACAGGCGAGCGAGCGAGCGAGCGAGCGACCGGCTTTTCAGTAACTCAGGCACGATCAACTGCACCTTTATGCAATTGAAATACTTATCTCAGACGACACGTTTGCTCGTTAAATTAAATTACATAATGGTCATATTCGCTTTTTGCTCTTGACAAACAAATATTGTGCCAAAAATGACACTGATAACAGTAGTTTAACATCTTACTAATCCAGCATTATAAAGCACCCTCACAGGTTAATAGCAACAATTTTAACTTCCTAAGTTTCAGTGGAAATACTATGAAGCATACAATACACGTGAAAGCAATGCTTTGCTTACAATTGGTTATAATCAGCTATTCAGTTGCAAGTGAATATTAATTGGTTTATACCTGTAAAATGAAAGCGCTCCAGTTAACTAAACAATTGTATCTTATACCTTTGGAATGTTGTAAACATTGAAGATCTGAAAAACAAGTTTCCCGTTTTAGATAGAATCCGGAAAGAAAGAAAACAACATCCACAGGTACTTCCGTACCTACTTCAGTTTTATACCACTACTCTGGTTCTTCACATTAATGCATTTCACTTGTTCTTAGGCTATCTCAGGTGCTAGAAACATTCGAGTGTCTTCTTTCGTATGTATGTGTGTAAAAAAAAAAAAAAAAAAAAAAAAAAAAAAAAAAATATATAGATTACGTTCTATATGGCTTGTTCATAGTCAAATTAAGGAAACAACATTCTTTAGTCTTTCGTCCAAACAGAAGCCATCTGTGCTTGTTTTTAATTCTTCCTTACTTTTCGGAGAATACGAAAAAATATGTAATGGTAATAATAATAATAATAATAATAATAATAATAATAATAATAATAATAATAATAATAATAATAATAATGAAACATACGTATAAATGTCGGGATTCTAAATAAAAACTTATTTACATTAAAGTTAAAACAATACTCTAATAAATTGACGGCACATTAAATGCATTAATTTCCAAGGGGGCCCATGACGGTGATGTAAAACCGACAAAATGAAAACGAAATAATAAGACTGAAACATAGAAGTAAAATAAATACATGCATTTGCATGTTTTTTCATAGGGGTTAAAAATGTGTGCTTTTACATTATGTGGGCGAATTATGGAATTTTAGTTATTTGGACATGATTTTATAGTGCATATAACTGCATATTTTCTAGATTTTGATAAATGCATAATATTTCAATATTATAGCCCTATGTTGCATATCTTAATGATTTTTATGGTTTTTTATTATTTCTTCCATCTGTATATAATATTTTTCATATTGGTAGTATTGCACTTGATGATGCAACTCGCTAGGTGGCGAGAACTAATGCTGAGTCATCAGTCATGTTGTCATGCAGTGAATCCCCTGTTTCCATGCTTTCATTATATGTATGTGCGTAGAGAATAAGCAGTGCGTTATCTGAGAGGTTTATATTAATAAAGATTAAGTGCAGGTCAGTGTTTTGAGCAGCACGATTATACTAGCGCTTGCCTGCCCATCAGTAGTTGTGTCGTGGTCTTCAAACGTAACAGTGTTGTGAACTGGTTCCCAACAAATTAAATTAGGCGCATAAAATGTTAAAAAAGCTCTTCAAATGCCAAAAATAAAACTAACTTCGAGTGCTAGATTAATTAATTTACAGAACGAGTTTTCGGGTGATTTAATATGTACAGATAATAGGGCACTGTTTTCTGGAGTGTGTGAGAAAAGTGTAGGGAGTGAGAAAAGATCTCAAATAGTTCAGCACATAAACAACAAAACATAAGGAGAATTTAATCAGAAAACTCGCAAACAAGGAATCTGTTCAAAAACAGCTAGTAGAGTGTTTAGGAAGTAGGGTTACTGAATTTTCCTATAACTTGTGCCAAGCATTTTTAGCTGCTGATATTCCCTTGTTCAAAATTAATAATCGACATTTAAAAACTTTCTTGTCAAGTACACTCGACAACATGTGCCTGAATATGTGCACTGCGTAATACTTATGTTGGACATTGTTACAATAACGTATTGTCAAATATACAAAATGAATTAGCGGATCAGTTTGTGTGGTTGTCTGTTGATGAAACTCCTGATTCAGAGCGCTGTTCTATTGAATATATGAGTAAGCGCAAGTTTCATATTTTGGTACCTTAATTAAATCTGATACTAAATTAAGCGAGTTGTGGTAGGAATGGAACCAAACGAAGAATTAACCAACATTTGACTTTACTTGCAAATTTCCAGATTTGTAGAGAACTGCCGACGATATCTAAATAGAATGTAACTTTGTAACTTCAACTGCAACGTTATAATACTTGAACTTTGTCGCCCTTTGGCAACCGCCGAACAAATGGATACGCGCTAGCTTACGTACAACTCCCAAGTTGCACGTGTGTTCTCGGCTCGATTCAAGACGAGTGTGTCTTGCGTTGCATTTGTTTATGCGTGGGCGACACGAAGGAAGCAATTTCCATTGGTCAACTTTAGAGTACGTCATGGTAAGATAGGAATCAGCCCGCTGAATCACTATGGCTTAGTACAAGCAACAATTGTAACCTTATCACTCATTTAAATCTTCCTAGGCTTCCATTCTTGAGACTTTAACATATTAGCTTTATTACGTCTTCCCCTTCACTATTGACTAGAATCTCATTTTGTTTCTTTCTATTATCAAATATATATACTGACATTATAATTTCGGTTTTAATAGTGAGTAAAGGGCCACCCTGTATGTACACGCCAAGTGCCGAGCGCCAAGCGTGAGACAGAAATATGAATATTATGTAGGTAGGCAGGTACGTACGTATCTCGCTGCTCTGCCAGTTTATTTTGCGTTTTGTACATCGGCCGAAACAGCAGCTGTCCATATAAACAACCAACGCACGTCCTGGCTATAGTAACACCTTTCCTTTATGTCCACTATCACAATCTTACAAACACTTCTTCTTCTATTTACTTCATGTTAATACAGATAAACATTTGTACAAATTATCTTATTACTGAGCTTCTTGTACGTACAAGGGGAATATGGGAATGCAGTAGGCTTTTCGCGACAGTCAAACGTTTCAAAGCTACTCGTTACATGAAGGCTTTGGAAGGATAGTAGAAATGAAAAACGAATACTAATTTTTCAGTTAAAATATGTTTTAAAATGTAAATCAATAACATGGGATATGTAAGAAATTGTTAACTCAACACACAAATTGTATGCACGTGTCTTGTGCAGTAAGCTAGACAAGGTGCAAATGAATAACAGCGCACAAATCTTACTGGTAGTAGAGGCTTCATAGACAATCGATTTGAGACAGGATACCTACTAATGGCCTACGACGTCAAGTTAATAACTTATACGTATTCAAAGTAATTACAAATTGTGACCAATAAATCGTAAACATAAAGAAATGTCAATATTATCCACTGGAATCGAAATAGTGCTTATTAGGAACTGCATCGTTATCTGGAGCCTTACCATGTGGCTGCACGCCACTGCAATAGGTGAGAGGTTGTGGCGAGCGGCTACACAAATACAGGCCTGTTCTAAAACGTGTGGTTAGGCCGCACGGTGACTGTGCACCTAATGCACCCAAGAAACCGAGTTCAAACCCCGAAACAGATGAACTACTCCCCCCCAATTTTGAGAGCAATGCCGTGTTAATGCTTTAAAATAGCAAAATACCACCATTATATGCAATGCACATAGTATTGTTTACTTCTATTAAATAATTTATTTGCTCGTTGTTTCTCACTCTCCAGTTCTGTGCACCACAATGTACAGGTCCAAAGATCGCAAAGCTTTTTCATTGTCCGTTGTGGTACACCAAGCCTCAGACCCACCCGTAGGTTACTCCTGGCTTATTAACTATGAGTAACTTAGTATTTCTGCTTATTATTCCATTATTTGCATAAGCTCATTCCCTACCTGTACTCTTTCTCTTATTGTATCGCTTAATTTATTATCAGATTTAATTCAGGTACCAAAATATGAAACTTGCGCTTACTCATTATATATTTCCTTACCTTTGTTCTGCTTGTATCTATCCATTGTACTGTAATGTTAATATTAATTCAACTTATGTTTATAATAATTCAATCGCATGTAGCTCTTTCCAGTGCTTACTTCCTAAGCTGCTACTTAGGCTTCAACCATCTCATTTAAGTGAAAACGAAGTTCTCAGTGTGTACCTACATTTTTAGGTCATGCAAGAGTAAATAATACTCAAACTTGAAACAAAAAGTTTATACATTAGTTAAACGAAAAATTAGAAGGCGACACAACTATTTCCAGTAAATCAAAATGAATTAGGCATGCGCTTATGAGGAAAAAAAGAAACACAGACAGGGAGAAAGCGAGAAAGAAAGCGAGAAAGAAAGAAAGAAAGAAAGAAAGAAAGAAAGAAAGAAAGAAAGAAAGAAAGAAAGAAAGAAAGAAAGAAAGAAAGAAAGAAAGAAAAAGAATAATAAATGTGGGCGGATGGGTAAATGAACCTGCGCTTTTTAATGCGGGACTACGTTCGCATAGTGGCTAAACAGACAGGCTACGGAATTCGCCCTCTTGTACTGTTATCCTGCGTTACAGTGGCGTGCAATTAATAATCCTAGACCATAGGTTTCCTATCTCAAATCGAGTTGTCTATGGGCCGTCTGTCACCAGTAAAATTCCTGCGGTGTTATTCATTTACACCCTGTATAGCTCTTAGCGCCGGCTGAAGCATGAATCCACTGAAAGTGCCACCATTACTTCTTGGATTTCTTTTTCTTCCTTTCTTTCAAGGTGATTAATTAAAATGTTTAGTAACTGAGTAGAGGATATCCGACGGTAAATGAAACACACGGTTGAGATTATGCTCAGTGATTGATACAATATACAGAGGCGGACAGAAGTATTCAAATGTCAGAGGCATTTAACTATTAAAACATACCCATTAAAATAAACAAATATCTCCTATGTTTTAATATACTTTTTTTTTTACATTATTAATTTCCTTAGCATTTACTTTAATAAAATAGAAATAGGTGTTCGTAATGAAAACTGAAAAATATTCCAGCAGTTGGATAGAAGTATTGAAGTAAACAAAACAGCACTCTAGTACTTTCCTATGGAGAAGTGCTGCCACATGCATTGGCACAGTATGTAACCCCGTGGAGTCGTCATGTGTGGAACACCTGCGTGGCTGTCTGCCTACATTACATACAGACATACCAACCAACCTACCTAACTCCCCTACTTACCACCCTACCTACATACATACCTCCCTAACTCCCCTACTTACCACCCTCCCTACATACATACCTCCCTAACTCCCCTACTTACCACCCTACCTACATACATACCTCCCTAACTCCCCTACTTACCACCCTACCTACATACATCCCTCCCTACCTCTCCTACTTCCCACCCTACCTACCTCTCCTACTTCCCAACCTACCTACCTAACTCCCCTACTTACCACCCTACCTACATACATACCTCCCTAACTCCCCTACTTACCACCCTCCCTAACTCCCCTACTTACCACCCTACCTACATACATACCTCCCTAACTCCCCTACTTACCACCCTACCTACATACATCCCTCCCTACCTCTCCTACTTCCCACCCTACCTACCTCTCCTACTTCCCAACCTACCTACCTAACTCCCCTACTTACCACCCTACCTACATACATACCTCCCTAACTCCCCTACTTACCACCCTCCCTAACTCCCCTACTTACCACCCTACCTACATACATCCCTCCCTAACTCCCCTACTTACCACCCTACCTACATACATCCCTCCCTAACTCCCCTACTTACCACCCTACCTACATACATCCCTCCCTAACTCCCCTACTTACCACCCTCCCTAACTCCCCTACTTACCACCCTACCTACATACATCCCTCCCTAACTCCCCTACTTACCACCCTACCTACATACATCCCTCCCTAACTCCCCTACTTACCACCCTACCTACACACATCCCTCCCTAACTCCCCTACTTACCACCCTACCTACATACATCCCTCCGTAACTCCCCTACTTACCACCCTCCCTAACTCCCCTACTTACCACCCTACCTACATACATCCCTCCCTAACTCCCCTACTCACCACCCTACCTACATACATCCCTCCCTAACTCCCCTACTTACCACCCTACCTAACTCTCCTACTTACCACCCTCCCTAACTCCCCTACTTACCACCCTACCTACATACATCCCTCCCTAACTCCCCTACTTACCACCCTACCTACATACATCCCTCCCTAACTCCCCTACTTACCACCCTACCTACATACATCCCTCCCTAACTCCCCTACTTACCACCCTCCCTAACTCCCCTACTTACCACCCTACCTACATACATCCCTCCCTAACTCCCCTACTTACCACCCTACCTACATACATCCCTCCGTAACTCCCCTACTTACCACCCTCCCTAACTCCCCTACTTACCACCCTACCTACATACATCCCTCCCTAACTCCCCTACTTACCACCCTACCTACATACATCCCTCCGTAACTCCCCTACTTACCACCCTCCCTAACTCCCCTACTTACCACCCTACCTACATACATCCCTCCCTAACTCCCCTACTTACCACCCTACCTACATACATCCCTCCCTAACTCCCCTACTTACCACCCTACCTAACTCTCCTACTTACCACCCTCCCTAACTCCCCTACTTACCACCCTACCTACATCCCTCCCTAACTCCCCTACTTACCACCCTACCTACATACATCCCTCCCTAACTCCCCTACTTACCACCCTACCTAACTCTCCTACTTACCACCCTCCCTAACTCCCCTACTTACCACCCTACCTACATACATACCTCCCTAACTCCCCTACTTACCACCCTACCTACATCCCTCCCTAACTCCCCTACTTACCACCCTACCTACATACATCCCTCCCTAACTCCCCTACTTACCACCCTACCTAACTCTCCTACTTACCACCCTCCCTAACTCCCCTACTTACCACCCTACCTACATCCCTCCCTAACTCCCCTACTTACCACCCTACCTACATACATCCCTCCCTAACTCCCCTACTTACCACCCTACCTACATACATCCCTCCCTAACTCCCCTACTTACCACCCTACCTACATACATCCCTAACTCCCCTACTTACCACCCTACCTAACTCTCCTACTTACCACCCTCCCTAACTCCCCTACTTACCACCCTACCTACATCCCTCCCTAACTCCCCTACTTACCACCCTACCTACATACATCCCTCCCTAACTCCCCTACTTACCACCCTACCTAACTCTCCTACTTACCACCCTCCCTAACTCCCCTACTTACCACCCTACCTACATCCCTCCCTAACTCCCCTACTTACCATCCTACCTACATACATCCCTCCCTAACTCCCCTACTTACCACCCTACCTACATACATCCCTCCCTAACTCCCCTACTTACCACCCTACCTACATACATCCCTCCCTAACTCCCCTACTTACCACCCTACCTTCATACATCCCTCCCTAACTTCCCTACTTACCACCCTACCTACATACATACCTCCCTAACTCCCCTACTTACCACCCTACCTACATACATACCTCCCTAACTCCCCTACTTACCACCCTACCTACATACATCCCTCCCTAACTCCCCTACTTACCACCCTACCTACATACATCACTCCCTAACTACCCTACTTACCACCCTACCTACATACATACCTCCCTAACTCCCCTACTTACCACCCTACCTACATCCCTCCCTAACTCCCCTACTTACCACCCTACCTACATACATACCTCCCTAACTCCCCTACTTACCACCCTACCTACATACATCCCTCCCTAACTCCCCTACTTACCACCCTACCTACATACATACCTCCCTAACTCCCCTACTTACCACCCTACCTACATACATCCCTCCGTAACTCCCCTACTTACCACCCTACCTACATGCATCCCTCCCTAACTCCCCTACTTACCACCCTACCTACATACATCCCTCCCTAACTCCCCTACTTACCACCCTAGCTACATACATCCCTCCCTAACTCCCCTACTTACCACCCTACCCACATACATCCCTCCCTACCTCTCCTACTTACCACCCTACCTAACTCCCCTACTTACCACCCTACCTACATAAATCCCTCCCTACCTCTCCTACTTCCCACCCTCCCTACCTCTCCTACTTACCACCCTACCTAACTCCCCTACTTACCACCCTACCTACATAAATCCCTCCCTACCTCTCCTACTTCCCACCCTCCCTACCTCTCCTACTTACCACCCTACCTAACTCCCCTACTTACCACCCTACCTACATACATCCCTCCCTACCTCTCCTACTTCCCACCCTCCCTACCTCTCTTACTTACCACCCTACCTACCTCCCCTACTTACCACCCTGCCTACATACATCCATCCCTACCTCTCCTACTTACCACCCTACCTACATACATCCATCCCTACCTCTCCTACATCCCACCCTACCTACCTCTCCTACTTACCACCCTACCTACATACATCCATCCCTACCTCTCCTACTTCCCAACCTACCTACCTCCCCTACTTACCACCCTACCTACATACATCCATCCCTACCTCTCCTACTTCCCACCCTACCTACCTCTCCTACTTACCACCCTACATACCTCTCCTACTTACCACCCTACCTACATACATCCATCCCTACCTCTCCTACTTCCCAACCTACCTACCTACCTCTCCTACTTACCACCCTACCTACATACATCCATCCCTACCTCTCCTACTTACCACCCTACCTACATACATACATCCCTACCTCTCCTACTTCCCAACCTACCTACCTCCCCTACTTACCACCCTACCTACATCCATCACTACCTCTCCTACTTACCACCCTACCTACATCCATCCATCCCTACCTCTCCTACTTACCACCCTACCTACATACATCCATCACTACCTCTCCTACTTACCACCCTACCTACATACATACATCCCTACCTCTACTACTTACCACCCTACCTACATACATCCATCACTACCTCTCCTACTTACCACCCTACCTACATACATTCATCACTACCTCTCCTACTTACCACCCTACCTACATACATCCATCCCTACCTCCCCTACTTCCCAACCTACCTACCTCTCCTACTTACCACCCTACCTACATACATCCATCCCTAACTCTCCTACTTACCACCCTACCTACATACATCCATCCCTACCTCCCCTACTTCCCAACCTACCTACCTCTCCTACTTACCACCCTACCTACATACATCCATCCCTACCTCTCCTACTTACCACCCTACCTACATACATCCATCCCTACCTCTCCTACCTACCACCCTACATACCTCTCCTACTTACCACCCTACCTACATACATCCATCCCTACCTCTCCTACTTCCCAACCTACCTACCTCTCCTACTTACCACCCTACCTACATACATCCATCCCTACCTCTCCTACTTACCACCCTACCTACATACATCCATCCCTACCTCCCCTACTTCCCAACCTACCTACCTCTCCTACTTACCACCCTACCTACATACATCCATCCCTACCTCTCCTACTTACCACCCTACCTACATACATACATCCCTACCTCTCCTACCTCCCCTACTTACCACCCTACCTACATACATCCATCCCTACCTCTACTACTTACCACCCTACCTACATACATCCCTCCCTACCTCTCCTACATCCCAACCTACCTTCCCTACTTACCACCCTACCTACATACATCCCTCCCTACCTCTCCTACTTCCCAACCTACCTACCTCCTCTACTTACCACCCTACCTACCTCCCCTACTTACCACCCTACCTACATGCATCCCTCCCTACCTCTCCTACTTCCCAAACTACCTACCTCCCCTACTTACCACCCTACCTACATACATCCCTCCCTACCTCTCCTACTTCCCACCCTACCTACCTCCCCTACTTACCACCCTACCTACCTCCCCTACTTACCACCCTACCTACATACATCCCTCCCTACCTCTCCTACTTCCCACCCTACCTACCTCCCCTACTTACCACCCTACCTACATACATCCCTCCCTACCTCTCCTACTTCCCACCCTACCTACCTCCCCTACTTACCACCCTACCTACATACACCCCTCCCTACCTCTCCTACTTCCCACCCTACCTACATACATCCCTCCCTACCTCTCCTACTTCCCACCCTACCTAACTCCCCTACTTCCCACCCTACCTACCTCTCCTACTTACCACTCTACCTACATACATCAATCCCTACCTCTCCTTCTTACCACCCTACCTACATACATCCCTCCCTACCTCTCCTACTTCCCACCCTACCTACCTCCCCTACTTACCACCCTACCTACCTCTCTCCCTGCATACACTACACAATGGACCGATTTCTGAGTACATTTTCTAGTTTCTTTAAATGCCTTATTTTCTTCATCCATATGTAACATTAATTTTCTCTGTTCTGGAGTTGTCAGTTTTCCTTTCCGTCCCAATTTGACTGGCCACTCGTATCTCAATTTGCTTGTGTACTGTATGACAACAGACACTAATGAGGCCATTATACTGCTATATTACACATTGCGTTTGAATACTTGTGTCATACGGAAACGTAACGTTTTTAAGGAACGTCACATTTTGAATTACGCGCAAGTATTCTTATCATTCCCGTAGCACTGTCTTCACCAGCTCATTGTCTGAGGAGAAAGGAAAGCTATTCCAGTTATTGCAACTTAAGCTTTGTAAACTTCATCGCAAACGTCATTGTGCTGGTTACGTTGCCAGCTTACCTCCAATGTTATTCACGCTATGATTACTCGCTACTAATTTCTCTTAATTTCAGTTATAAAATAGTACGAGTTACTAGGGTTATGTAGGAAGTCATGAGAAATCTGATGTGTTGCACTCACACGACTTTCTCTACTCTTGAACTAACCATTCTTACAAACTCTTATTCCTATATCTTCTTTCTTGTTAGTTGAGATAAACATTTGTACAAATTATCTTATTGCTTATTTCCTTGTAAGTACAAGGAGAATGTTAGGGTACAGTAGGCTTTGTGCGATAGTCAAATGTTTGAGATTCTGTTGTCTTTGCACACTTGACATATAAAAAAATGAACAACGATGATCCATTTCACGAAAGTTCTAATTTTTCCGAAAGTGTCACAAATAACAAGGAATATCTCCGAAATGGTTCAAACTACAAGAAAATTTATTGAGACATAAATTGTGTATTTTAGCAAGATCTACATTTTTGTATAGTATAATTTGGTCTATCTCTAACGGTTTACCATTTATGCAGAGTAAATACGACTACAGGGGCTATAGCCTGAAAATTCATGATATACATTTCATTTGTCATCAAAATATCTCAAACATATGACATTTTAATCAAAATCCTTAGAGCCATTTTCAGAAATCAAAATTTTCGAAAATTTTCCATGTAAAGGGTAGTTTAGGGTGGGGCTATTGTCTTCAAAATCTTCGTGTCGCATCCTTGAAAGACATTAAACTTAAATACCAACTTTGGTTTTTAACCGACTTTTCGTTTTTGGGTCATGCTGCCCACAGACTGACAGACACACACACACGAACGCGCGCAGACATTTTCCTAAAATTGTTTTTTTTTTAATCAGGGGGCCTCAAAACATATTTCCGGTGAAATTTCGACTTCGAATTTTTGGGTGGAATACAATACTTGCTCTACTTACTATACGTAGTAGAGAAAGTAAAAAAGAAATACCACATTCCTATTTGGGAAAAGTATAAGCATTGGCAAATGCAACAGGTAATAAAGAATATCTCGGAAATGGTTCACTCAAAAAAAAAAAAAAAAAAAAAAAAAAAAAAAAAACAGTATTTGGCATAGACTGTATGGTTTAACGAGTTCCGCATTTTTGCTTAGTAAGCTTTTGTCTGTTTATTACTGTTGACCATTTATTCGAAAGTCATCCACTGTTCTGAGTACATTACCAGAAAATTCAAGTAATGACTTAGACTGTTCTATTTGTGTCCGTTAGTGGTCGTGAATTTAAACACCACAGGCACTAGCCAGTTTACCGTCCGACTGAAGGAGTGCAGTGGGGAATAGCCGCTAATTATGCAAGCGTCTCCAAAGAGACATGGCTGGACATTGCTGTGCTACATACATTTGTCCGTAGCGACCAGCTATTACTTAAATCTCTTGTATTCTCATATTCTCATTGTACATACAATAGAATATGCAATAAAACCATTTCTACAAACGTTTATCTTGATTAACATGAAGTAGATACCTAAGAATAGTTTGTTGCAAGTGAATGTCACACTTTCGTGGGGCGGCCCAAGGGAACCGCTGTTTAGAATGCTGAGTCACGGATTCCCTTCGCCTTGAACCTCAAGTCGATAAAACAAGAGAAATGTGCCGTGCCGTGCCGTGCCATGACATGCGGGAACACAAACATTGCTTTTGGAAATCACACACCCTTTAAATTTAAATATAATTAATACATTCTATTTTACATAAATATCTTAATTATTTAATATTCACAAATCTCATGTGCTATATTCACAAGACTTTCTTTGCCACTTTCGTTTATTTTATGTCTTCTACGAAGCATTCTTACGAAAGCGTATTTTTATAACAAACTAAGTGAAATACCCGGCGTTGCCCGTGGCTTGACGATTTTATCCCTACAGCTTTTACACTTACGTTGTATACTATAAAGAACCCAAAAGTACCAAAATAAATAAATAAAAACACCGGGAAAACACTATGTAAAGGTTTAAATCCGGCCCAGAGCAATGGTTATAAGTGTGTTTAAAACGACAGCTCCATGTCAGTAGATTTACTGGCATATAAAAGAACTCCTGCGGAACAAAATTCCGGCACACCGGCGACGCTGATGTGATCCTGGCAGTTGACAGCTTCGTTAATGAACAAAAACATATACGTGTCGAACTTCGCTGTGATTGGTCCAGTGCATAGAACACAAGCATATTGCAAACAACTGAAGCAAGCGTCGAAACAACGTAGTTCACTTAGCAAGACGAAGATAATTAAAAGAGTTTTGTCGAATATCGATCTTTTCCCTCCCGCTACTAGAAGTTGGAAGTCACAAGGCTAAAATATGCACCTATCAAATAACAAGGCGCACGAGGCGGAGCTACACGATCCTAACTTAGAGAAGCTACGTTGCCCAGTTCCGAGTCAGTCCAGCTGATGCAATATTCACAAGTTTTAAAAATTTTAGATGAACGCGCTTACTGACTTATAAAATAAGCGTGCTAAGAAAACCACTTTTAACTTAATTGCTTTAAAACATGTTTGTTCAATTGTGAATTTCGACTTTTGCAAAACGTATATACTTACCAAACTTGGAATAGATTTTTGGCATAACATTTTCCTAATATTAATAATTGCAAAGCAAGTTTTAGGGCAAGTTTAAGATATTAGGAAACCGTTCCCAAACTTACACTCTGATAACTTGCGTCATAAGGAGTATATTAGTTCTAAAATACTACATGTGAGAAAGCTAATGGAAAATTGGCTGGTTAAGCCTGGCCTGACGTTGTCCTTATATTTGTTCTCAAATACGTTTTTACTTAAAACATAATTTAGATACTGAATAACGTATATGCTGCAAATTTTACATAAAACACTTTCAGAAATGTTGGAAAGAACGTAAGAAATGTCAGAAAACTTTATATTTTAGGCAAATTATAGATTAGAGAGCCTATCGTCTCCTTCTAAAGCGAGAATGGTTAGGCACGTTTTGTTTTAACTGTGCACATTGCATCCGCTTTTGCTGCTTATGTATATCTGCGGATATCGCGCAAGTGCGCATTTCCCTGTTTTGACGTGTTCGGACAACAGAGCATCTAAAGTAGCGCAGCATAACTATTAATTACGGATCGGAGGAACTGGTGAGCCGCCTTTCGTTTGTACGTAGCCAATCGCCATGAGATAGTGACATGGCAGCTAGCGATTGTATTCATTCCCCTTACCTTAAATGCATACTAACCAAAATTTAGCGCCATTTCTAAGCTGTGAAGTATAGCGTAATTCCGGCAAAATCAAACGGAAGTTAGTTCTCCCACTACTGCAATAAATCCATACAACTTCAAGTTCCCAATACGTAAGACTGCCAATGTGTTAATTCAATTACATTTTAGGCATGCCAATTCCAACAAAATAAAATTGTCTTGGAATAAATAACTACGAAATTTACATGTGTGCCATTATCCGAAAAATGTATGCCAATCCGTGAAAAATAAAATTACCTTGGAATAAACAATTCTAAAGCAAAACCTTACTAAGTTTCAAAATTGAATCTTCAACGTGACAACCGCTGATAATAATTGTCCTTCTGTCTTACTTCTATGAACAATAATAGATGAACGTTGCCTCTATACAATTTGAATCACTAATGACAAAGGTTAAGCGCTAACCTTTAAAGGCGGTACTTTAGTTACACGCAAAGTGTTGATCTAAACTATATCTAACTTTTGAAAAATTAATAAATAATCAAGAAACGTAACATGAAAATCTAAAACTATTTCACGAATATTTACCTTAATGAAACACTAATGAATACAACGAAAAGGAATGGGAATGGTCCTTGCTATTCCGAAAGCAGCCAAAAACACCTGTATAGGAATTTGAAACTTAAGAAAATGAATCCCAAAATTGGTCCCAAAAACTTACGTAAATCCAAGTAATTTACAGAGGGTGAACAGTTCCGTATTTTGTGTGGTTTTGACGCTAATTTGCACTTCACAAAATAACTTTGGCAGAAATTTGACACAGAAAAATGTATTCACGATATCGGCAAATGTCTTCATTTGCATAGAATGCTTTAATTTAATTAATTTTCTAACTTACGCCCTTCATGTTAATGATAATTTACTTAAAAGCCTTGTCATATAGAGGTTATGTGTAAGGAATGTTACTTAACCACAGATACAAATTAATGGAAAAAATAACCAAACTAAAACAACCACTAACTTATGGACTTAATATAATATTGCGTAACACATGCGAAACAAAAATGCATTTTGATTACTCACCATAATGCGTTTAATCTTCTCGTCATACGAAGTTGCAAATTCCCTTTTCGGAGAATCAGGAAGCTTACAGTGCTGCCATCTGCAAACTGTCGCATTTCCGTACATTCGTAATTCGTATGCAGAAACAGCGCTGCAAACAGCTGATTCGAAAGAGAGGATAGAGGACGTGACAACAGCGATTGTAACGCAATGTCAAAGTCTAAAATTATTGTAAGCATTTTTGACTTCTGAAATGTATTTATGTGTGAGAGATCACACATTTTGACAGTGTTTCTAAAAATAACTAGAGGAAAAGCTCTTTCCAGAAATTAAGTGCATCTTAAATTCCATTGTTGCTTCGTCACTTAGTATTAATGAGAATAATAATTGTAATTTAATTTCTAGAAATGTAAATAAAATTATTTTAAAAACCCATATTGGTCCCCCTAATTTATGGGTATATGTCATTGTTATGATCAGCAGTACCCCAAAGAAACAGTACATAACTGTGCACATTGTGGTTGTAGAGGTTATATTTGGATGGTTTCACAATGGGTTCCATTATAAGTATTTCAAAGAAAAGTACGTAATGGGAATCGAATGCTACGCAAATAATGGATACTTGAATGCAGATTTAGTGTGTTAGAATAGTTTATTTTTTAATATGAGAAATAATAACCAATGCTTCTGAATATAATTTGTGTATTATCCATCCCTGCAGACTTTGAGAGTCCAATCTCCAGATGGAACCAAGAGAATTCAGGTTACTCCAGCAGATACTATTCTGCATTTATTTGAAAAGGTTAGTATTTGAGAATAAATTATATATTTTTTGGAAAGGAATTGTTAACTGAGTAAGACACTCCCAGAACAGTTATGAAAACCAAATGTACAACCAGTATTATTTTAAAGAAGTCACACATCAAAGAGGAAAACGAGAAATTATAGGCATATAATTGGAATTGTAAAGCATAGTTTGATTTAGTTTTTTATTGACTATAAATATTTTTGAAAAACAATCTATTTGTGCAGGTATGGAGGGCCACTGATAGAAGTTAGGTGTTAGATGATAATTAATAGCAAAGTTCACAGAGAGCCGTTTGCATATTTTCTTTATTGGCAACATCATCAGTATCCTGCAAGAACATAACAATGAATGTTGATAAGGGAATGAGTATTTTATGAAATGTTTATTTCTTGTGAAAACATAAACATTGGCTGCATATGCTGGCAGTTGTAGGATGCAAACTTTCCATTTGATCTGAATCTGCAAATTTTGCTAAAGGTTTAGTTTTCTATGGTCATTTCTTTAATACAACTCGTGATGCTGGATTTTGTTGAAAGTCTTATGTGTTACATGCTCAGAAGTCATTTAATTTAAAGTGTAGTATTCATCTTACATTTTTTTTTAATTCTGAAGATTTAAGAACACATGCATATTTTTTAATAATGTTTTACTCAGAAGAGCTTGAAATTTGTATTTGTGGTGAAATTCTGATGTAGAACTTTTGAGTAGAATACAATACTTTCTATAACTTCTATCATTTATTAGTGGTGATATAAATTATTTTCTTGAAAGTTTATTGTTCTATCTACTTCATTTTAAATGAGATAAATCTTTTCAGAAATAGCTACATTACAAATTTCATTATAGATACAAAGGGAATAGAGATAGTCAAATGTTTAACTACTGGACATTATATGCTGACCTTAAAATTACACTCTTTGCATGAGAAATAAAAACTGAATATCAACAGAATAAGTATTAAACCATTTGATCCATTAATAACACATATGATGGACATGGCTTATGCCACAAAAACGTTATTTGAAATATGTTGCGTATTTTAAAAAGATTTATGTTTCTTTTTTGCTAAGGTTTCATCTATCTGTGAACATTTGCTAGTTACACAAGATTATACAAATTCGCTTGTGAATGAAGAGTGATGGGGTGTAAAGAACCATGGCAAGTAGGAAGACTAACAGATGAAGATGGGGATTTAAGGGTTGTAGGAAAATTACTGTATAGTAGAAAATTCTTTCTTCTTTATCTGATTAACCTCCCGTATGGAGGACATACAAGCCCGTGTCTAGGGTGAGATGCATGTTGGGGATCAGAAGAACCTCTAGACCGGAGAGAGGGAAAGATGGAAGACCTGGATTTTTTTTTTTTTTTAATTAACGTCCTCCAACATTGTGTCATATCGGACGAATGAATGAAATGAATGAAATGATGCTCAAATGAGCCCGAGGTCCACGGAGCTTTAAGTTACCAGACATTCGTCTTCTCAGGGTAGGGAAAACCTCGGAAAAAAACCTTACCCGGATAACTTACCCTAAGCGAACTTGCGACCTCTTGAACGTGAGGCAGACACACTAACCATCACGCTATCGAGGCAGGCAGACCTGGATGTGGATGGTCAGCCCAGCAATGGGCATGAGAGTGAGTGAGTGAGTGGGATTTAAGGGCTGGTCAATAGTGAGTGAGGAAGAGGACAATATGAAAGGTACATGAAATAGATGATTGGAAATGTGATGGTGGAGCAGTTGGTGGAATGAGTGACAGGGGAAACTGGAGCACCCGGAGAGAACCCACCCAGATGGCACTTCATCCACCACAAATACCACATGTGGGTCCGTGAGATGGAACCGCTGCCACCTTGGTGATAGCAGAAAATTCTCCCCCCCCTCCAAAAAAAAAAAAAAAACATAACCTACTGCTGTCAACTCCATTGTTGTCTTTTATCTTATATTTTTACTTTAGTCACAGTAAATGCACCTGGAATGTATAATATTGTTTCTATGTCCTTTTACTGCTACAGAATTTCTACAGAGCTTGTGGTTGAATACACTGGCTCTATGAAAAGAAAATGTATTGCAGTTATTTTTAAATATGACTATGACCAGGAAATGCTCACAACTCAGCACAGCGTGGATCTTATGTGCTTACCACCACAGGTGAGGTGAAGGAAGTACAGGAAACTATAGGCAGCAGACAGAGCTTCCTCATGATTTCAACCTTGATCACCCAGACACAGATCAGAGGAGGTTCCCTCAGGTGAACTCAGAGATAACTCAACCCACCCCAAGTCGCTAGGGAACATGGAATGAAGTAGAAAGATAAATAAGATTTGATAGGGATAGTTTTTAGACCAATAAATGATGAGGAAAGAGATGGTCATGTGAAAGTAATATCAGATTTTTCAGCTGTGTAATATTTTTACAGGGTGAAGTCTGCAAATTATGCTGAGCAACAATGGGAATTAATAAATTTAACCATTTAATTTAATAATTTAATTTAATGCATTTAATCAGTAACGTGTTTTGGTTTATATTACTTATTCTCCTTTCAAATTGAAATGTTAACTGGGGCGGTGCCATGGCTGAGCAGTTAGACTGTTTACCTATCATCAAGGCAGCCCAAGTTCGATCCCAAGGACTGCATGTGGTATTCATGGTGGACGAAGCGGCACTAGTGCAGGTTTTCTCTAAGTTCTCAGTTCCCCCTGCCACTCATTCCACCAATTGCTCCATATCACCTTTTTATTCATTGATTTCACCTGCATTTCATCTCATCCTCTTCCTCAATATCATACCTCGTGCTGCCCCCAAGTGTTCACTCTGTCTGGTACATAGGCTCATGTGTTCCCTGACAGACGTCTGACTCTAGACACTGTCTTGTAAGTCCTACATAAGGGGAGGGTAATCACTTCCTCACTCTCACACTTGCAGGTGTTCACTCTGTCTGGTACATAGCTTCCTGTGTTCCCTGACAGACGTCTGACTCTAGACACTGACTTGTAAGTCCTACATAAGGGGAGGGTAATCATTTCCTCACTCTCATACTTGCAGGTGTTCACTCTGTCTGGTACATAGGTTCCTGTGTTCCCTGACAGACGTCTGACCCTAGACACTGTCTTGTAAGTCCTACATAAGGGGAGGGTAATCATTTCCTCACTCTCATACTTGCAGGTGTTCACTCTGTTTGGTACATAGGTTCCTGTGTTCCCTGACAGACGTCTGACTCTAGACACTGGCTTGTAAGTCCTACATAAGGGGAGGGTAATCACTTCCTCACTCTCATACTTGCAGGTGTTCACTCTGTCTGGTACATAGGTTCCTGTGTTCCCTGACAGACGTCTGACTCTAGACACTGTCTTGTAAGTCCTACATAAGGGGAGGGTAATCACTTCCTCACTCTCATACTTGCAGGTGTTCACTCTGTCTGGTACAAAGGCTCCTGTGTTCCCTGACAGACGTCTGACCCTAGACACTGGCTTGTAAGTCCTACATAAGGGGAGGGTAATCACTTCCTCACTCTCATACTTGCAGGTGTTCACTCTGGTACAAAGGTTAGTGTGTTCCCTGACAGACGTCTGACTCTAGACACTGTCTTGTAAGTCCTACATAAGGGGAGGGTAATCACTTCCTCATTCTCATACTCACCACTTCATTCTGTCTGGTACATAGGTTCCTGTGTTCCCTGACAGACGTCTGACTCTAGACACTGTCTTGTAAGTCCTACATAAGGGGAGGGTAATCACTTCCTCACTCTCATACTCACCACTTCACTCTGTCTGGTACATAGGTTCCTGTGTTCCCTGACAGACGTCTGACTCTAGACACTGGCTTGTAAGTCCTACATAAGGGGAGGGTAATCACTTCCTCACTCTCATACTGGCAGGTGTTCACTCTCTCTGGTACATAGGTTCCTGTGTTCCCTGACAGATGTCTGACTCTAGACACTGGCTTGTAAGTCCTACATAAGGGGAGGGTAATCACTTCCTCATTCTCATACTGACCAGTTCACTCTGTGTGGTACATAGGTTCCTGTGTTCCCTGACAGACGTCTGACTCTAGACACTGGCTTGTAAGTCCTACATAAGGGGAGGGTAATCACTTCCTCACTCTCATACTTGCAGGTGTTCACTCTGTCTGGTACATAGGTTCCTGTGTTCCCTGACAGACGTCTCACTCTAGACACTGTCTTGCAAGTCCTACATAAGGGGAGGGTAATCACTTCCTCACTCTCATACTTGCAGGTGTTCACTCTGTCTGGTACAAAGGCTCCTGTGTTCCCTGACAGACGTCTGACCCTAGACACTGGCTTGTAAGTCCTACATAAGGGGAGGGTAATCACTTCCTCACTCTCATACTTGCAGGTGTTCACTGTGTCTGGTACATAGGTTCCTGTGTTCCCTGACAGACGTCTGACTCTAGACACTGTCTTGTAAGTCCTACGTAGGGGGAGGGTAATCACTTCCTCACTCTCATACTCACCACTTCACTCTGTCTGGTACATAGGTTCCTGTGTTCCCTGACAGACGTCTGACTCTAGACACTGGCTTGTAAGTCCTACATAAGGGGAGGGTAATCACTTCCTCACTCTCATACTTGCAGGTGTTCACTCTGTCTGGTACATAGGTTCCTGTGTTCCCTGACAGACGTCTCACTCTAGACACTGTCTTGCAAGTCCTACATAAGGGGAGGGTAATCACTTCCTCACTCTCATACTTGCAGGTGTTCACTCTGTCTGGTACATAGGTTCCTGTGTTCCCTGACAGACGTCTGACCCTAGACACTGTCTTGTAAGTCCTACATAAGGGGAGGGTAATCACTTCCTCACTCTCATACTTGCAGGTGTTCACTCTGTCTGGTACATAGGTTCCTGTGTTCCCTGACAGACGTCTGACTCTAGACACTGTCTTGTAAGTCCTACATAAGGGGAGGGTAATCACTTCCTCACTCTCATACTTGCAGGTGTTCACTCTGTCTGGTACATAGGTTCCTGTGTTCCCTGACAGATGTCTGACTCTAGACACTGGCTTGTAAGTCCTACATAAGGGGAGGGTAATCACTTCCTCATTCTCATACTGACCACTTCACTCTGTCTGGTACATAGGTTCCTGTGTTCCCTGACAGACGTCTGACTCTAGACACTGTCTTGTAAGTCCTACATAAGGGGAGGGTAATCACTTCCTCACTCTCATACTCACCACTTCACTCTGTCTGGTACATAGGTTCCTGTGTTCCCTGACAGACGTCTGACTCTAGACACTGGCTTGTAAGTCCTACATAAGGGGAGGGTAATCACTTCCTCACTCTCATACTGGCAGGTGTTCACTCTGTCTGGTACATAGGTTCCTGTGTTCCCTGACAGATGTCTGACTCTAGACACTGGCTTGTAAGTCCTACATAAGGGGAGGGTAATCACTTCCTCATTCTCATACTGACCACTTCACTCTGTCTGGTACATAGGTTCCTGTGTTCCCTGACAGACGTCTGACTCTAGACACTGGCTTGTAAGTCCTACATAAGGGGAGGGTAATCACTTCCTCACTCTCATACTTGCAGGTGTTCACTCTGTCTGGTACATAGGTTCCTGTGTTCCCTGACAGACGTCTCACTCTAGACACTGTCTTGCAAGTCCTACATAAGGGGAGGGTAATCACTTCCTCACTCTCATACTTGCAGGTGTTCACTCTGTCTGGTACAAAGGCTCCTGTGTTCCCTGACAGACGTCTGACCCTAGACACTGGCTTGTAAGTCCTACATAAGGGGAGGGTAATCACTTCCTCACTCTCATACTTGCAGGTGTTCACTGTGTCTGGTACATAGGTTCCTGTGTTCCCTGACAGACGTCTGACTCTAGACACTGTCTTGTAAGTCCTACATAAGGGGAGGGTAATCATTTCCTCACTCTCATACTTGCAGGTGTTCACTCTGTCTGGTACATAGGTTCCTGTGTTCCCTGACAGACGTCTGACTCTCGACACTGTCTTGTAAGTCCTACATAAGGGGAGGGTAATCACTTCTTCACTCTCATACTTGCAGGTGTTCACTGTGTCTGGTACATAGGTTCCTGTGTTCCCTGACAGACGTCTGACTCTAGACACTGTCTTGTAAGTCCTACATAAGGGGAGGGTAATCACTTCTTCACTCTCATACTTGCAGGTGTTCACTGTGTCTGGTACATAGGTTCCTGTGTTCCCTGACAGACGTCTGACTCTAGACACTGACTTGTAAGTCCTACATAAGGGGAGGGTAATCACTTCCTCACTCTCATACTTGCAGGTGTTCACTCTGTCTGGTACATAGGTTCCTGTGTTCCCTGACAGACGTCTCACTCTAGACACTGTCTTGCAAGTCCTACATAAGGGGAGGGTAATCACTTCCTCACTCTCATACTTGCAGGTGTTCACTCTGTCTGGTACATAGGTTCCTGTGTTCCCTGACAGACGTCTGACCCTAGACACTGTCTTGTAAGTCCTACATAAGGGGAGGGTAATCACTTCCTCACTCTCATACTTGCAGGTGTTCACTCTGTCTGGTACATAGGTTCCTGTGTTCCCTGACAGACGTCTGACTCTAGGCAGTGTCTTGTAAGTCCTACATAAGGGGAGGGTAATCACTTCCTCTATCTCATACTTGCAGGTGTTCACTCTGGTACAAAGGTTCCTGTGTTCCCTGACAGACGTCTGACTCTAGACACTGTCTTGTAAGTCCTACATAGGGGGAGGGTAATCACTTCCTCACTCTCATACTCACCACTTCACTCTGTCTGGTACATAGGTTCCTGTGTTCCCTGACAGACGTCTGACTCTAGACACTGGCTTGTAAGTGCTACATAAGGGGAGGGTAATCACTTCCTCACTCTCATACTTGCAGGTGTTCACTCTGTCTGGTACATAGGTTCCTGTGTTCCCTGACAGATGTCTGACTCTAGACACTGGCTTGTAAGTCCTACATAAGGGGAGGGTAATCACTTCCTCATTCTCATACTGACCACTTCACTCCGTCTGGTACATAGGTTCCTGTGTTCCCTGACAGACGTCTGACTCTAGACACTGGCTTGTAAGTCCTACATAAGGGGAGGGTAATCACTGCCTCACTCTCATACTCACCACTTCACTCTGTCTGGTACATAGGTTCCTGTGTTCCCTGACAGACGTCTCACTCTAGACACTGTCTTGCAAGTCCTACATAAGGGGAGGGTAATCACTTCCTCACTCTCATACTTGCAGGTGTTCACTCTGTCTGGTACATAGGTTCCTGTGTTCCCTGACAGACGTCTGACCCTAGACACTGTCTTGTAAGTCCTACATAAGGGGAGGGTAATCACTTCCTCACTCTCATACTTGCAGGTGTTCACTCTGTCTGGTACATAGGTTCCTGTGTTCCCTGACAGACGTCTGACCCTAGACACTGTCTTGTAAGTCCTACATAAGGGGAGGGTAATCACTTCCTCACTCTCATACTTGCAGGTGTTCACTCTGTCTGGTACATAGGTTCCTGTGTTCCCTGACAGATGTCTGACTCTAGACAGTGTCTTGTAAGTCCTACATAAGGGGAGGGTAATCACTTCCTCACTCTCATACTTGCAGGTGTTCACTCTGGTACAAAGGTTAGTGTGTTCCCTGACAGATGTCTGACTCTAGACACTGGCTTGTAAGTCCTACATAAGGGGAGGGTAATCACTTCCTCACTCTCATACTTGCAGGTGTTCACTGTGTCTGGTACATAGGTTCCTGTGTTCCCTGACAGACGTCTGACTCTAGACACTGGCTTGTAAGTCCTACATAGGGGGAGGGTAATCACTTCCTCACTCTCATACTGACCACTTCACTCTGTCTGGTACATAGGTTCCTGTGTTCCCTGACAGACGTCTGACTCTAGACACTGGCTTGTAGGCCCTACATAAGGGGAGGGTAATCCAATAAAGAAAAAGAGAAATGTTTACCGTTCCGGAAAATTATGTTGTAAGTGTTGTTCAGTGTTATTAATTGATTCACCTTTTAAATTAAATTAATTACATCAACACTGTTTTCAAACTTCTATGAGAGGAAGATACTTCATTTGTTATTTCATTACCTATATTTGTTCCAGTTCATTAAGAGTTCATTTGTTTTTGAGTAACTATGTTGAGTTACAACAATGGAGTGATAGAACAATTTGCTCTGACAGAAGTATTTAAGTTTTGTAAAGACATAATACATATTAAGAGACTTGCAGAAGTGTTAATACAAAGTGGAAATTTAATTCTAATGTGAAAGTTGACATATGTGATTATAATTTTGCTTCTATAATTAAAACAAAAGTTATTATTTATCTTGGAGTTCTTATTTGCACAGAAGGTTCCCTTTTTGCACACCAGTAGACCCTGAAGACAAATAAAACATTTAAAAAACTGCCTCATAAGTATGAGAAAAAATTACTAGCAAATTGCCAATCAAACCAATAATAAGGAATATCTCAGAAATAGTTTACTCCACAAAAAATTATATGATATAAATTATGTGTTTTAACATGTACATTATTATTATTTATTTATGCCAACAAACTTTCTGTTGGTGTTTTTAAACACACAAGCCGTGTGTGGTTAGAGCGTCCGCCCGGTGAGCGGAAGGTCTGTGGTTCAAATCCCAGTTGTGGCATTGAATTTTTTTTAAGTTCCAGTTCTACCTCTCATGCACATTATTATTTATTTATGCCAACAAACTTACTGTTGGTGTTTTTAAACACAAGTCGTGTGTGGTTAGAGCGTCTGCCCGGTAAGCGGTAGGTCTGTGATTCAAATCCCAGCTGTGGTATTGAATTTTTAGGTTCCAGTTCTACCTCTCAAACATGTACATTGTAAAATCTGTTTTCAGCGGAATTGAATGGGCCTCTTGAACATTTCCGTGAAAGACAGATTTCTGTTTAGCAAAGGTAGGCCTAGGCTATCAACAACACTAAAACCAGAAACAATAAATGGACACAATGAGATAAAAACATATGTGTACCTCATTCATTTGTGTGCATTTAGAGCAATACATACCAAAACATACAATGAATGAAAAGTAGCTGTATATACAATTTATTTATTTTTTCCAGTAGTCAAGGGGAGTTTTCTGGACAATTTGCTGTTTAGCTGCTCGACTTTTCACAAACACTTTGGCCTGAGAAATCACACTAAATAAGTCATTTTGCCATAGAGCGAATTTTTGCAGTTCCTTTAAACTTTTGACAGCATCCCAATAAGCCTTCAGCCAACTAATGGACATATTCATCTTCATCTCCCTCCATCTTCTCTTCTTCTTTCCGGTCATGCATATTCTCAATTAAGACATCTATATCAACTGTGTCTGTTTCAGTTTGTACATCACTGTCTATGTTGACATATTTTATGGTATTGCAATTGAAAGCACCTTCATTGATGTAGTTTTGTGCTTGACAATTTTCTAAGCTATTCCAAAACTGGAAACTTTCTGTTAAAAGGTGTACTTTGATTCCCGTTGTCCACCAAAGACAGTTCCCATTTAATAAAAGAAATTTAGCATGTTGTTTACCCCTAAATTCATGAGACCATGAAATATTTCTATTTAAGACAGATTTCCACATAACAAGGGGTCCGATAATGTAGGTTTTACAGTAGTAATATTTTGTGTATCTCTTACAGTTTACCAGTTATACAAAAATCATTCAGAATGAAGAACTTCAAGAGTCTATCTCCAGAAAATTTAAAGTATACATTTCAGTTGACATAAAAATCTGTTTAATATTAAGATACTTTAAGCCAATTTTTGAGTTATACTTTCCACAGACTGCAGAGAGACAGACACACACATACAAGGAAATTTTTCTAAACATTCATCTTTTATTATTCCAGGAGCCTGAAAACATGTTTACTATGAAATCCCTATATCTAATGTTTGGTTTGAATGCATTATTATGTAGTACATGTTTGTAGGTCCATGATGCATTTGGATTCAGTGGTTATGGATTTGCCTTATATCGTCAGAGAGGACACAAAGAGGAACTGGTCTCATCACGCAGTAAGACTGTCAGAAGCTATGGTCTCTCACATGGAGATATGCTATACTTAACACCCCTGAATGGGGCAATGCTGTGGGCACCAGATCCTGGTGCGAAACCCAGCACAAGCACCAGTTCTATGGAACCTGCAGAAACATCAGATACCACCATTGTCCAGCAGCCTTATTCGAGGGCATCTGTTTCACTGCAGGAAGACGAGGTTGATAATCAGCTGTGGAAACTTGACGGGAAAGTGCAGCGGAAACGAGATGAGAAACTGTAAGTAATGCACATGAGGCAATGTGTGTGAGTGTGCATATGTATGTCATAAAACAACTTGTAAGTTCAGTTCCCAAATGACTGAAAAGTAGTAATGGGACGATAGCACTATTTCTTGTGATATGACATCCAATACTCAGTTTATAAAAAAAACTGTAAAAGCAATAGCTTATTCACTCACTTATGTTGTTATTCATACTTTTCTGAATATAAATGCATTTAAGTAATTGTGTTTTTGTGATCATTTTCACCGGCCCAAACCGATGATGTTTAAGTGTGCTTAAAAACAACAGCTCCATGTCAGTAGATTTACTGGCATGTAAAAGAACTCCTGCAGGATGAAATTCTGGCACACCAGTGGCGCTGATTTGATCCTGGCAATTGACAGCATCGCTAAACAACAAAATAATTTAACTTAATTTGATCATTTTCATATGTCTCGACATTGTGTTCTGATAGTATCAGGAAAATTGTACATTGCTGTTTTTTACCATCTTTATTATTAGGAATATGAAACCTACTTGACGTTCCGTTGTGAATCCTATGAAGTAGAAAAAGTTGGTTGTTCTCTAAATATATGTAAAAATATTCGTTAACAATAACTGAGAACACCATTTTAGATTATTTAAGTCTTTCCACTTTTTCAAAAAGTGGAACAAAGGCTTAATGAAAGTCTGGTAAACGTTCTACAATGTTCACACGCTACCTAAACACGTCTTTTCACCTTGAATATACAGACGCTAGTAAAAAAGTCCAGCGTCACCTCACGTGATACTACCTTTCTCGTATACATCTGCGTATGCGTTCATCGAATAGTTCCCTCTTGTTAGGGAAGTGATCCCTAACCATTCTCCCTTTGCTTTCAATATTGAACACATATAATTCTTTTATTTATTTAATATATATTAAAATTAAATATGGAAATATTTATGACGTCTTTAAACAAACTTAATTGTTTGTAACAATGAACATTAGTAACACGTTTTCGTCATTTAACCAACTCATACCAACATCAAAAAACAAATTACACTCTTAACAAATATTCACATAAACGATTTTCTTTTGGGGTCTTCTAATATTCTGTCTCACATGCCCCTTGTTTTGTTTTTCAAGTTGTCACCTATATTTACAATCTTGAAACACAATACAACACTTCTCCCTATTCCTCTGATACAATCACTTTGTATGGTGCTCTCTAAAAAGCGGTTGCTATTACTGCTATTACTCTCTTCAATAAATATTGGAGAGCAAGAGGATTAATGACTTCATTGTCAGAAATCCAGCATTAGCAAAGAAGACAATCACTTTGTACAATACAGTTTTTTTTTTTTTTTTTTTACTGTCTTCTTTGCTGTATGTTTTTGTCTTTTGTTTTGGTATGACACAAAATGTCTTTATAAATTTCACATATTCAGTTACTGCAAATACATATTCAGTTATTATGCGACACATATTCAGTTATTATACAACACATATTCAGTTATTATACAACACATATTCAGTTATTATACAACACATATTCAGTTATTATACAATACATATTCAGTTATTATACAACACATATTCAGTTATTATACAATACATATTCAGTTATTATACAACACATATTCAGTTATTATACAACACATATTCAGTTATTATACAATACATATTCAGTTATTGTACAACACATTCAGTTATTATACAACATATCCAGTTATTATACAATACATATTCAGTTATTGTACAATACATTCAGTTATTATACAATACATATTCAGTTATTGTACAACACATTCAGTTATTATACAACACATATTCAGTTATTATACAATACATATTCAGTTATTATACAACACATATTCAATTATTATACAATACATATTCAGTTATTATACAATACATATTCAGTTATTATACAACACATATTCAGTTATTATACAATACATATTCAGTTATTGTACAACACATTCAGTTATTATACAACATATCCAGTTATTATACAATACATATTCAGTTATTATACAACACATATCCAGTTATTATACAACACATATTCAGTTATTATACAACACATATTCAGTTAAATTACATTTTGTTTATATGACTTTGAGAATGAGCTGGATATAGCTTGAAACCCCTGGGTCAGGATTATTAAAAAAAAGGATATCAACATAATAAGATAAGTGAAGCTTTTAGTTTCTAATTTGTTCTTATTTTAGAAACATATTCAGTTATTGTACATTTGACATTGACACAAATATAATTTAAGTGTATCATGGTTCATTGTGTGGCTTTTGACTTATGTTCCTTGTTATGAGGAGAGAAAAACGGGATACAAATCTGGAGCTAATGATTATGATAATATTTATGGCAATATTTTATTCAGTTCTTTGCCTTCTTTGTCTTGTAAGCTTATGTATAGGCAGGTCGTTGAGTCGGTTCTTAAACTCTGATGTTACTAATAGTACCATTATGCAATTGGGTTCTTATTCACTATTGTTTAGTTCGACATTTCTTCAAGCTTAGCATTGGCTATATCCATCTTAATTCATGGGCATTGCTTTTCTGACTATGGTTTTTCTTACTTCACTAATTGTCACCTCTTTATCTCTTATCTCTATAAGAGAAAACTTCTATACTTATAATTATTCTGCAATTGTATTATTTTTCTTCTCAATTCACCCTCGACACCTTTGTGTCAAAAATATTTTATCTTTGTCATCACAATTGATTCCTTTTTATTTTTTGTCCCTGACATCCTTATGTCAAAAACACATTGTTTTCCATCGCTATAATTCACTTCTTTAATGACAATCAGCGTCCTCATCTGTCTTTGTTGACAATGCTATTGGTGGTCAATATAGCCAATGACTATGTTGATTTTCTTCCTTGTTGTATTTTCCAATCTGAACATAATCTTCTATAAGTAACCCATTAAAAATTATTATTTTCCATCATCTCTACTATTCCTGCCTTACATGTTTGTTGGCAAGGACTGTTTGGTCCTTTCTTTGTATGGTTTTAATTTATTTTTATGATATCTTCCTACCAACTTGGCATTTGTATTCTGTAGCTCATACGTATGGTCACCCAGCTGTTTTGTTATGACCAGCGGTTGAGTGTACAGTAGTTCCATCTTTCCAGATCTTTTCTCAGATGCCTTGGATGCTTTGTACCTTCTTAGGAGCACCTTTTCTCCAATTTGTGGGGACCATTTCCTGATAAATCTTTTTACCTTGTTTCTTCCTTTTTCTGCCTTTTGCTGTAAGCTTCTGAATGCCAATTGACATTTTTCCTTCTCTGTCAATTCCCTTTGAGCAGCCATCGTAGTGTCAATGTCAATTGTCAATCTCTTGGGTTTTGTGTTGGTCATCAATTCGATTGGGGCGAACTTGGTCGTGGGGTTCACCGAATGGTTAATCACCTCCTCTATGTACCCGCATTGTTCCGTCCAGGAAGTGTGATCTTTGTGGCAAAGTAGGCGGAAATATATACATATATCTCTCATCGTCCTTTCTGTTAGATTTCCTTGAGGATAATATGTTGAAGAATAGTATAATTTTATTCCTAATGTTCTTAAGGTGTCCTGGAACAATTTACTTTTATGCATTGTTGCATTATCAGAAAGAATCGCTTTTATATTCCCATATTTTGGAATATAATCCTTAACGATTTTGTTCAGGCAAGTCCTACTTTTAATGTTCCTGATGGGGTATATCTTAGTAAATTTTGTGAAAACATCAAACATGACGGAGATGTATCTGTTTCCATCTTTCCCCCTTGGTAGCTCGCCATGTTCATCGATGCACACCAATGCATTTTTCTCATTTCTCACGATGGATTGTGGAACGACATTGTATCTTACATTGATTGGCTTGGCCTTCTGACATAGGTCGCATGAGGAAATTAACTTCCTGACTTTCTTGCCAAGATGTTTGATGTATAGTACTTCCTCAATTGCAAGAATTGTTCTCTCAGTACCAGAGTGAAGCATCGAGTGATGGAATGCCAAAATAACCCTGTCCTGTAAGGAATTTGGTACCATCATTTTCCACTTCCTTACGTCGCGACCATGTAATTTAAACAGGATGTTCCTAAATTTCCCTATCTTGGCTTCCAATTTTGGTACTATGTCTGGAGCCTTGTCGAATAGCCTCTTCAATTCAGGGTCTTCTTGCTGTAGCTTCGCCATGTTTTTGAAGTCTTGTAAGATTTCTTTGTTTTCCTTACTATTTATCTGCATAATTTTAATTTCATGGTGTGGATTATATATCGTCTCGTGATGTGTATGTGACTTTCTGATCTTAATCTTGACAGTAAGTCACTAAAGATGTTCTCCTTGCCTGGGATATGTCTGACCTCTATGTCATGCGACGTTATTTCGTGTATGTACCTCAAGATTTTAGAGTTGGTTAGCTTGCATTTTTGGATGAAGGACAGGCTTACGTGATCAGTATATATAATTATTTTATAATGGTAGGTATATTGCCTGAACTTTTGTAACACAAAATGGATTGCACCTATTTCTAATTCCGTTATGCAGGCATTGGCTTCTATCTTGTTTAGAAATCTAGAAGCTGTGGCAATCACATGTTTGTTGCCATCTGCATCTTCTTGTGCCAATATTGCTCCATATGAGTGCGCACTAGCATCGGTGTATATTAGAAAAGGTGAATTTGGATCCGGTCGTTCCAGGAGAATACTGTGCTTAAAAAGTTCTTTTATTTTCTCAAAGGCTACCTGGTGTTCAGCATTCCATTCCCACTTAGTGTCCTTTCTCAACAGTTCTCTAAGGGGTACTAATTCCTTGGCGTAGTTGATCACAAATTTTGACTGGTACTGTAAAATGCCCAGAAACCTTCTCAACTGTTTCAAGTTACGTGGGGGTGGTATACACTCTATGGCCTTGACTCTCTCCGGATTAGGTTGTATACCATCAGGCGTAATGATGTGGCCTAGAAATTCTGCCTCTGACAAAAAATTCGCACTTCTCCAAGTTCAGGGTCATGTTGCTTTCCTGAAACTTGGACAATACATAATCTATGTGATGTAAGTGTGACTCGGGATCCTTGCTGTATATTAAAAAATCGTCAACATATTGCATTACAAAAGCCTCGATAGTATCCCCGAAAACTTTGTCAAGAGCCCTCGGTAGTGCACTGCTACTGGTTGATAATCCAAAGGGGCAGTTTACACCTTTCCTTTGTGCAGGAAGCAGGTATATTTCCTGATGTCTGGATGAAGAGGAATTTGTCAGAATGATGCTGTCAGGTCAAGGCTGGTAAAATGTTGACCTCCTTTCAATTTTGATATCAGTTGGTCTACGCCCTCAGGCCTGTAATGATCTGGCAAGGTATGCACATTTATTTTCCTTGCGTCGATGGTCATCCTCAATTTTCCCTCTTTCTTATGGACCCATACCACTGGATTCACATAACATGAGTCCGACGGTTCTATTATTCCGTCTGCCAACATTTTCTGGATTACTCTGTCGGCTTCCTCCCTGATGGAGTTGGGGATGGGCCTGGATTTATGTGAATAGGGGGTGATATCTTTTACTTTAAAAGTATGTATATACTTATTACATGTACCTGGCTTTTTATTAAAAACTTTCCTGTTTTTAATTAATATCTTTCTAAGTTGGTTCCTTTCCTCTTCAGAGATGCCATGTGCTCCCCAGACCTTCTCGTCGATTAGCTGTGACGTCGGTTCTTCTTCATCTGTTGGTAGTGGTTCAGGTTGGTAGTTGTTCGAGGTAACGTATTCGTCTTCTGTGCAGATCCAATGGCTGCAAACATTAGTATTCTCCTCACTCGTCCAACCTGTTTTCTTCTTACCTATCCTTAGGTCTACCAACCTATTCTTGTGGACATTGATGTTCTCCACAAAAAACTGCTCATCCCGATGGATCCCTGTCTGGTCTGGTTCCTCCTGGCATGTTTCATCCTCCAGGAACTTCGCGGTGCACTCTGAGGTTCCTTCCTTGATAATAAATTCATGTAGGTCATAATCAATTACCGACCTCTAAAGATTAAGCAAATCACTGCCAATGATTAGGGTAGCTGTTAGTCTAGGTATTACCAGGGCAATAAAATCGAACTTCTAGCTCCCAATTTCTATTACCAGCCTTACCTGGTATTTAACATGTTCCTTTTTCTTGCCAATCGCTGTGCTGCAATATACTCCACACACAGGCAAGAATTCAGCATTTCTCTTCGTTATTAATTCCTGGAACACCTGTTCGTCACATACTGATGTGCTGGCTCCTGTATCAATCATTGCTGGCAATTCGATACCCCATACCTTAAGCCTAATCATTGGTGGATTGGTTATTTCCTTCCTTTCACTTGCCTGTCTCCTCAAGGTACCTATACAATGTTGGTCAATATTGCCCCTACTGCCACACAGGTCAACTTCCGGGACACAAAGTTGACTTGTACTTAGTTTTCCTGGGCGTTAGAGGTGATTGTTGTTTCTGTATTCTGTGCAGCATCGGTCCTATTCGGCACATTTTCATTCTGTTCCTGTTGTCTTACGTTGTCAGTGTTCCATTGGTTTCTGCCCCTTTGGTGTGAAACCCTATTGTATGATGACCTTTGGCTGTTTAAATATTCCCTACAGAATCGTATGTGATTCACTTGATGGGTACGGTCTCCTGGTCTCCTCCGATCATACCTATGTTTTCAGTATGTCGATTCACCCCTTGATATTGTGTCGTGGTACCGCTGTCTTGTGTTCTCCATCCTTTCGCCATGATTGTGTGGTTGTGGGAAATGGTGTGCCCCTCTCCCCCTGTCATGGGTGCTCCTAATATTTCTATCTTCTCTCTCATTCTGGTTGTTCGTAGCCGTGTTCCGGTTTAAGATGGGTGAGTTTGGGTGACCGTTCCTATGTCTATGCTCATTAGGCCGACCATTTTGTGTTTCGAAGGCTGTCAGCAATTCTATCATATCTGCAAAATCTACTGGTCTCGCAACAATTAACCCTGTTCTCACTGTGTCTGGGAAATGTCTTGTTATGCTGGTAATTAGTTCTGCTTCCGACAGGTTAGGGTCTAATAGCTTCTCTTTGTTGGCTACTTTCATAAAATAATCGACTAGCGATAACCCTTTGGTTGGATCATATCTACCTGTCGCTAGCTCTACCCTAGTTTGGTTTTGCTTAGCTGGGCCCCAATACCTTGATAGGAATAAATTTCTGAATGAGCTATACAACTCATGGCCAGCTAGTGTTAACCTGAGCCATTCTAATGCTTTGTTTTTTAAGCTTTTCTTGACTATCATCATCCTAAGCTCATTTGGTATCCTTTTCACTTTAAAATACTCTTCCATCTCTTTAACAAAGAGTTTTGGATCGTCTCCCTTCTCCTCGTCAAATGTAGGTGGTGTGATTTCATGTAGTATGCTGTTGGTGTAGCATGTTGTGTGTTGTGTCATTGTTTAATTGTGAACCTCTTTCTCTGTACAGTGAATCAACATTTTGTACATCATTCAAATAACTCTCATCTTGTACATTACTTACATCTAAATCATCATTTTGCCTTTGTAGTGCATTCACATCATTGCTCATTGCTGCAGTACCACATAGATGCACCTGCGCGTTCTGTGGTGATAGATGAATGCTGCCAGTGGCAGTAACAGTGAGTGAGATTACTGAAGTGCCAGAGGACAGACATGACCATAAGCCCTGAATGCCCCCTGGTTGCAAGTGATGGTGAATGTTATTAGTGGTGAACTCTGCAGTGGTTGTGGATGATGTCGTTGGTCAGTCTTGGTGTCAGTTGAATTTGTTGGTGCATTTCACATGCCGACATAGCACGTTGCAGCCTCGGCCATTATGTTGTCGAAGAGGAACTGCTAGGCGGGAGCTGATGTTGAGGATCTCTGAGTGGAAATCCTGTACTCCATCCAGCCAGGCACGGTCCTGGGAAGAGGTGGCTGGGCCAACGTCGTCTCTTGGTGTTGGTGTTGCTGATGGTGATGTGGTCTGCGCTGGTTGTTGGTCAGTTGGAGCTGGCTGTGGAGCATTGTGCGCCACTGGTGTGCATCTCGGCTGGGCTTGGCGGGGATGGAGAGGGCACTGTGCCTGACCTGTGTAATGGCCATTACAGGTAGCGCAGTACCTATGTTGGCATCGGAGGTCGTGCCCTGTGCACTGCACTGTAAGGGCCTGGGCGCTGCAGTAGTGGCACCTGGGGCCGGCTGCCCAAGTATCGGCCTTGCGGCCGGACTGGCAACAGCGGTGACAGGGGACCAGACGATTGGTTAGACTGGCCTCAACATGCAGGCGCTGGCCAAATAAGGATAGTCACACGTCCAGGGCCACTTCTCGGTCGTGCAGGTCCCGAAATTCCAGCGGAACCATCAATGATGGGCCACGGTCAGTGATGATTCATGTGGCCTTGCTGATTGAATTCCAGTGTTGCCTGGCAGTGGTCAGTAGGTAGCGGCACTGGAAGTCCCGAGATGCACTTTGTCATCAGGCCTGCACTGTGGGTGGTGGCGGCATCTGTGTCGGCTGGTGGTGTTGGATTTGGCTCGGCGGAGATGTTGGAGCGGCTGAAGGTAAACTAGTAGTGGCATCGGTTGCTGCTGAGTATCTGTGGTGGCATTGATTCATCTTTCTGGAGGTCTATCAGCTACGCCAGGCTTGGGCTGTGGGTGGTTGAAGCGTCTGCATCGATGGTGGTGGTGGATTTGCCTCGGTGGATGTGGCATGGGTTGCCTGTGTTGTGATAACAGCGGCGTCCATGCTGAATGAGGTGTTGGTGGCTCGGATGTGAGCACCTCAGCAGCTGCTAGAGTCGAGCATCAAGCCGCGAGTGGTGACTGGTGTGGAGATCCAGCTTTCCAGCTTTCAAAGTGAGGAAATTATATATAAATTGATAGACACCGTTGTGGAAGCAGTTGAAGTAGTTAATTACCCATTGGGGTTTTTGAACTCTCTTGATCTGCCAGGAATGCCACCACACACATTAAAACTGAAAATAGGTGTGCCATTTATCATGTTGCATAGTGTTAATAAGCCAAAACAGTGTAATGGCACGAGGCTCGCAGTTAAGAAATTTATGAACAACGTAGTGGAAGCAACATTATTAACTGAGCCTTTTAAAGGCGAAGATGTCCTCATTCCTTGAATTCCCATGATTCCGACCGATATACCATTTAAATGTCAAAGATTACAATTTCCAAGTCGATTGGCATTTGCAGTCATAATCAATAAAGCTCAAGATCAAACTTTAGAATTGTGTGGTTTAGATTTAGCTAATCTGGGTTTCTGTCAATGAAGTCATTAATCCTCTTGCTCTCCAATATTTTTCACTGAAGGAAGAAGAGAGCAAATAGCAGTAAATGTAACTGCTTTTTAGAGAGCACCATATTTTTATGTTTTGGCGGTCACATCGCTGTCTCACAACCCCCAGAATGTCTGGAGGACCACACCTGTCGTTGGTTTACGGGTCTCACCGACCTGACCGGGAGAATTATCAAAATAAATTCACTGACCATATCCTCTGATTACCAATCAGAGGATGTATTGCATGCCATGACAGGTCAACATGTTAGGGGTTAAGAGCTTATAGAGAAATTAGAGAAATGGAGAGGTTGGAAAAATAAAGACTCCCTAGCCCTCAGGAACCCTAATAGCGCCAGGGTCGGAAGAGAACAAGAGATGACCCAGGTATGGTCAGATAGAAAAGCTACAGTGAGGAGCAAAACAGCAGTAAGTGGAAGTAATGTTGTGCTCAGCTTGGGTACCTTGTGGTCGCCATTCACATATCCCATAGACACCAGTAAGTGGAAGTAATGTTCTGCTCAGCTTGGGTACCTTGTGGTCGCAATTCACATATCCCATAGACACCAGTAAGTGGAAGTAATGTTCTGCTCAGCTTGGGTACCTTGTGGTCACTATTCACATATCCCCTAGACACCAGTAAGTGGAAGTAATGTTCTGCTCAGCTTGGGTACCTTGTGGTCACTATCCACATATCCCCTAGACACCAATAAGTGGAAGTAATGTTCTGCTCAGCTTGGGTACCTTGTGGTCACTATCCACATATCCCCTAGACACCAATAAGTGGAAGTAATGTTCTGCTCAGCTTGGGTTTTGCAATTACAAAACAAAAAATATTGTATACCCACAAGTATAGCAAAATTAAATTTTTTTGAAACATATGCTTTGTTGTGTTCCTCATTTCTTACCATAATGTGCCACAGTGAAGCGTGGCTGGATACAGCTAGTATTGTATAGTATGAAGGAGTCGGGGTGCATATTTGCTAGAAGTTCTTCCAACTTGTGACTACAGCAGGCCAGTCATTGTCTCCTAGGAGCCACATCCCATATTCAGCTGTAAATTAAATTAAATTAAATTAAATTAAATTCTTTATTGTCAATAGACTACAATACAGTTTTTGACATTGTCACACATTTATATTTATAATTTGTATTACAGAGATGGACAACCTAATGGTTACACATAATGTGTAATATTCACATAATCTGTGAGGCAAGACGAACAATTCCCCTAGCTGTGCAGTGACAATTCTTCACCTGGAAGGCTGGTGGTGAGGGAAGTTGCGCAATCATGTATGTGCAAAAGTCATAACGTTTCTATTCACGAAGGAGTGAAGTATGCCTGGCGCTATGCAATTGCCACCTCGCAAGTTTTCGAGCTTGATTTAGCCTTTTAAGACAGTTTTAATCATTTACTGGGCATTTTAATATTACTTAAATGGCAAAAGCTGTTATGCATATTAATTGAGATGCCCGAGGCGTAGTTCATGCAAAAATGTAAATAAACTGTTGTTTAATAACATGTCCGTTTTGACTGTACGGGTCCATGATGGATGAGGTGTGTCTCTAAATTCTTCCTAATTTTTGGCAGCCAATCCCTGCTCTAAGTACAAGTATCCACCATTTTCTGTTTAGCTGACTTTGTTAGTGTACCCATATGATAGGTCCATTTCTTCCGAGGCGTTTACTGAATTACGTTGCTATGTATACTCTAGTAAAAAGTTTGTAAAATCGGCTGGAAACTGGAATTCGCTCTCAGTAAACGAGTTGTATGTTTTTGAGGTGTACTTTAGCGAGGAGTACGTTCTGTCCCTTAAAGCACTGTTGCTCTCAATTTTGCGCATTCCTCTCTTTAAGAACATCAAGCAATACATTTTAGTAAGTGCAAAACTGGACTAAGGGGCACATGCCGTTAGATGGGTGGCCTACCTTACAAAAAAATAAGGGACGGCTGACTCACCTGGTATATCATTTTAATATTAGATGCCATTTTAACAACAACAACAAAAAGTCAATCAATATGGTAAGGTCATTACATCAGCATATTTATATATTTTCTTTAAACATATAATACTAATGAATTATTATTACTTATGATTTATTTAAATAAAAAAGGATTTTATTAATGTGAAGCAGCATTCAGGCTATTCATAGAAATTGTAATATTTACATTATTATACATTTAGGTATGTCAGCCTCACCAATATGTGTCCTGTGTAACGATCCAGCAGAAATTAACGAAGACCACTTGAAGACCTGTGAAGCATTAAGATCAGAAGAAACTACAGTTCAAAAGTATTGGAAACCACGAATGCTAATGGCTTCATTGTCAGATGCAAGGCACTAGAAAACAACAACAACAAACAACAACATTTTGTATATTTTATTAAAAACTTGGGGAGCCATACGGCAGAAAAAAAGAATGGCACACACATTTTTATGTAAAGGTTATTTAGGGGGGGGGGGGATTTTCTTGCAACTGTAGAAGAATTACTGTTGACACATTGTATTTTCAGATGTCGCCATGGTGCCAACGGATGCTGCGTACATTGTTCCCCCTTAGAGCCATTTGACGAGGCATACCTAAAGGAACAAAACATAAAACATCTGTCCTTCCACTCGTATCTCAGGAAACTCACAGCAGGAGTGGACAGGTAGGTCCTTTCCTCGGCAACACTGTTAGTGCATGAGCTTACTGTAAGTACGTGGACGTGATTGCTGAATCTATCCTGTTGTTACAGAGGGAAGTTTGTCTCTCTGGAGGACATCAGTTGCAGAATCAAGACAGGATGCAAGGATCATCCCCCATGGCCAAAAGGAATTTGCTCAAAGTGCCAGCCCAATGCAATAACTCTAAATCGTCAGGTAGTAGCAACATCACAGTGGCTCTAATGCACAAGTTTCCCTATTCTTCTCAATGATTTCTTTCTTCTTCACACTTGCAAATGAAAAGAAAGCTCAATTTAAAATTTCACACACAACACAGCACTCTCTCCTCACTCCCCACCCTGTTACACAAGCAGTTTGTAATTTCCAGTAAGTGATATTCCTAATTACCAGAACATGTGCAATTCTATCTTCAGAAATGAAACTGGTCAAACAAAGACTCCATTAGAAACATCTGCAACATCTAGTAATAGTAAACTCCTATTATAATCAACAAATATGGTAAATATTTAGAAACTAGGCGTCACTTTTTTTTTATGTAAGTTGCGAATATAAAGACAGGCCATAGTTTCGTGATTCTTGAATCACATCACTGATGATGTGATTAAATAATCAGGAAACTGTGGTCTGTTTTTATATTCACAACTTACACCAAAGATAACTAAAGCCTAGTTTCTAAATATTTATTGCATTTGTTGATTTAAATTGCTTCACTGTTAGTAGGTTCGGTTTTTTCATTGCTTATTCATCATTATCAAGAATATTTTTGTGACAGCGACACAATACGGGGAAATGAGTAGCAAATATTGGTGGACAAGGATGCAGCCGTGACCGTAATATGACCTCATGTAGCGAAAGGCTTGCCATCGAGGAAACCAGAGTGACCCCATCAGACAGTGACAAAATCAGGTGGCACCTTGTCTATGGAGAAGGAGGCCTGGCTGGAGTTTACTTTGGGACAGAGCTATCATCGAAGATTGATGAGTGACTGGCCGGAGTGAAGAAAGATGGAAGATTCAGTGGAAGGATGAAGCACCTTGACCAACCCATTAGCGTTCTGGAGAACTACGGGGAACTACTTGAGGATGTCGGAGAATGCCTTAGTATCGGAAGGCAGAGTCAATGGCAGCATCAAGGAACTGAACTCCAGGGTGGAACAAATATTGGTGAAAATTTTGTTTCTTTACCTGATTACCCTCCCTTTATGTAGGACTTACAGTAACTCCTAGGACTTACAAGCCAGTGCCTAGGGTCATATGCCTGCTGGGGAGCAGAGGAACATATGGACCAGACTGAAGATGTGGAAGCAGCTGGTCAGCCCAGCACTAGATATGATAGTGAGAAAGAGGATGATATGAAATGCAGGTAAAATCAATGAATGTGAAGGTGATGATAAAGCAGTTAATGGAATGGCCACGCCGTAGCCGAGTTGTTAGACCATTCACTTCTCACCAAAGCGGCCCGGGTTTAATCCCAGGCAACCACATGTGGGATTTGTGGTGAATGAAATGGCACTGGGGCGGGTTTCCTCTGGGTTCTCCATTTTCCCCCACCATTTCATTCCACCTGTGTTCCATCTTCATTCCATGCATCATCAGTGTCACTGCCTGCAGTGCCGTATGTAGTAAAAGCAGGTGATAGGGGAACAGTGTAACCGCTCGGCCACGGTGCCGCCTGGGGAAAAGTTTAAGAATCTAAAAGTTGAGATACCAGGACACGACACATCATCTGCATGCGTCAAGCTACCCTAACACAATAGGACGTGAACTTGAAGCCTTCCACCGACAGTTCACCACCGTCAACACCCATAACCAATGGTCAGCAGAAGAAGCCATACAGCTGATAGTTAGTCTCCAAGGACGGGCATCAGAAGTAATGAATGCAATTCTGACATTCGCTTCGTCCAGAGATATTTGGGAGACTTTGGAACATCCGTTCAGGAACCACCATTTGGCTGCAGCCTATCACAGCCAGCTCAAGTCGAGGCTGCAACAGCCAGGGGAGACATTGCAGGAGTTCATCCTGGTCATTGAATAACCGGTAAACCTGGCAGGATGTGTGTCCCAGGAAGATGCCTATTCCTTTGTCGACTGAGTGCATGCCAGTTCAGCTGCTTAGAAGGCAACTGTAGTTACAACTACACAAGGACTGGTTAGCATGCTGCAGTATAACATGGGAGCACAATTGACATAGCTGGACTACTTCACAGCGGTGTATGCCATCCCAGGAGTTGGACCAAGATCTGGAGCACGTAAGGCAGGCAGGCAGTGTGAGATAGCTGTGAAAGATATGTCACATCGAAGTGGCAAAGTTTTAATGAATGTTGAGTGATTGTATTGTGAGAGTTAGGTGTTTGAGAGACAAAGAAAGTAAAGAATGACAGTGAAAGAACTGAGTCAAGTTTAAGAGAGTTGCAATATTACAAAAGACTGTAGACTGTCAGTAGAAGAGAACTGTGTGTTTGTGCAAAATTTAGGAAGGTGAATAAAATGATAGAAAAGTAACTGGACTGGATTTTGTCACATCATAATCACAACAACAACAACAACAACAACAACAACAATAATAATAATAATAATAATAATAATAATAATAATAATAATAATAATAATAATAATAATAATAATAATAATAATAATAATAATAATAATAACAGTAATAACAACAATAATCATCATCATAATCACTATTATTATTATTATTATTATTATTATTATTATTATTATTATTATTATTATTATTATTATTATTACTATTATTATTATTATTAGTACTATTATTATGACTATTATTGTGATGTATCTTTGAATAAACTAGTAACACACACCAAACAACATCAACAAGAACCAGTTGGTTAATTCTGATGATGGGAGCAAGTTAAACTCTTGATTAATTACATGTAAGTGACGTTAAGTGTTTCAATCTGACTCAGTTTTCTTTCAATTATCATTATTGTTACTGTTAATATAAAATGAGCAAAAACAAAAAAGTTAACTAAAAGAAACTAAAATATTCAGAGCAGCAGAAACAAAAAGGACATTCAAAAAATTTACATTCCATCTTTAGTCCTTTGAAAAATTCAAAGAAGATTTCAAAGAACAGAACATTTAGCTAGCAACAGTGAACCACTACCCCATAAAAGAATCTACTGAACTCTAACTTCAAAGATACCATCTCACCCAATAAAAAATCTGACCTGTACCAAATTGAATGCAGTGACTGTAATAAAGTGTATATAAGAAAAACCAAAAAATTTAGAAATAAGACCCAAAGGAACACTTGAGAAACATAGTAAACAAACAGTTGGAAAAATCAGCAGTTGCCACTCACTTATGGGCAAAAAACCATAATATAAAGCCAGAACCGAAACTCCTAAAAAATGTAACGGGAAAACAAGAGCTGTCCACGTGGGAACAGATCTTCATTTTGAAAAATAGAAACAGAGTATTCAATTTCGACATCCCCGAAAAGGATATCTTGAGCAAGTTCCTTGAACCACCACCAGAGGAGACCTCAGAGGATACATCACCATCCACACCAGGGAGAACCAGTCGATGTCTGGTTGATAATGGAGGAAAGTCAGCGTCCGAAACATGTTCCGATAAATTATGTGTTGTTTAGTGTTATTAATTGACTCATCCTTTTGGTTTAAATTTATTATGACAACACTGTTTTCAAACTTCCACGAACGAAGATTATCCGAAGCTTTATTTAGCAGAAACACCTTGTGCGAATGATTATTTAGTTGTGAAAATTACTTTGGTATCACAATTTTCCTGTCTTCCAGTGTCATACAAAGAAAGGAATTGGTGCCAAAAGAAATGAGTGTCTTCTGGAATCATCTGACACAGGGGATTGTGCTGATGAAGCAGAAATAATTGAGATAATTACAGTAAATCTAAACAATCGCGTGATGACAAGAATAAAGTGAAGTAAATACCAAGTGATGACTGCCATTCTTATATTGTGGTAAGGACCAGAAAACTTTATGGATGCATCATTTTTATCAGCCTCAGGGAAAACAAGGTGCAAGAATATATTCAATGTTCCTTCTGGCCCTGAAACGTTTACTACAGAAATGAAAATTGAAATTTAAAGTTTTGTCAAATGTTTTGATCCTGAGATAACTGATTCTCTTTTTGGAAAAACATACAGATACATAAAAAATCTGATGTGTTGCACTCACATGACTTTTTCCACTCTTGTACTAACCATTCTTACAAACTCTATTCCTATATCTTCTTCGTGTTAGTTAAGATAAACATTTGTACAAATTATGAGAGGTAGAACTGGAACTTAAAAATTCAATGCCACAACTGGGATTTGAACCACAGTTCTACCTCTCAAACTTTGCCCACACACGGCTTGTGTGTTTAAAAACACCAACAGTAAGTTTGTTGGCATAAATAAATAATAATAATTTGTACAAATTAACTTGTTGCTTATTTCCTTGTAGGTGGAAGGGGAATTTAGAATACAGTAGGCTTTGAGTGATAGTAAAATTTTTTAAAGCTTTGAGATCCCGTTCTCTTTGCACGCTTAACATATAAAAAAATGAAGAATGATGTCCCATAAGGAAATAATCTTATATATTTAAACCAGCAATTCTTGTATATATATAAATAAATATATATATTTATTCTGGGCAACTTGGAAACGGCTCTAACGATTTCGATCAAATTTTGTATTCAGATAGAGTTTTGCTTTTTAAGTTCATCTATATAGGCGTAATTCCCGAAAAAATGCGATTTTACATAAAAAATAACATGTTTTTATTCCCGCTTCTACAGTGCAATTCTTGTATATATATATTCCCGGTATTTCAGAAATGGCTCTAAAGATTTGGTTACATTTTTGTATACATGCATATTACATTCACACTCTTTTCTCCTCTCACTTTTAGGTAACACATTCACATCTCTTTCTCTACTCACTCTTCTGTAAACAATTTTCCATAAACAGTGTGATTTTGCACCGAAAAACACTTTTATCCCCACTTTTAAAGTGAGTCAAACCATGTTCTGTATGGTTGAAACAGAAGTGCTATTACATTCGCACTGTTTTCTCCTCTCACTATTAGGTGATACATTCACATCTCTTTCTCTACTCACTCTTCTACAAATAAGTCATGCAATTTTCTGTATGTTTGAAATAGAGATGTTGCATATTAAATTCACAGCGGTTTCTCTACTCACTTTTAGGTAACACATTCACATCTCTTTCTCTACTCAGTCTTCTATAAGTAATTTTCCCTAAAAAAACGTGATTTTGCACCAAAAAACACTTTTACCCCCACTTTTAAAATAAGTCATACCATGTTCTGTATGTTTGAAACAGAAGCGCTATTACATTCATACTGTTTTCTCCTCTCACTATTAGGTAACACATTCACGTCTCTTTCTCTACTCACTCTTCTACAAATAAGTCATGCAATTTTCTGTATGTTTGAAATAGAGATGTTGCATATTACATTCACAGCGGTTTCTCTACTCACTTTTAGGTAACACATTCACATCTCTTTCTCTACTCAGTCTTCTATAAGCAATTTTCCCTAAAAAAACGTGATTTTGCACCAAAAAACACTTTTACCCCCACTTTTAAAATAAGTCATACCATGTTCTGTATGTTTGAAACAGAAGCGCTATTACATTCACACTGTTTTCTCCTCTCACTATTAGGTAACACATTCACGTCTCTTTCTCTACTCACTCTTCTACAAAGAAGTCATGCAATTTTCTGTATGTTTGAAATAGAAATGCTACATATTATATTCATACTGTTTTCTCTACTCACTCTAAGGTAACACATTCACATCTCTCTCTACTCACTCTTCTACAAATAAGTCATACAATTTCGTGTATGTTTGAAATAGAAATGCTATGTATTACATTCATACTGTTTTCTCCACTTGCTTTTGGGTAACACACTCATAACTGTTTCTCTGCTTACTCTTCTAGAAATAAGTCATACAATTTTGTGCATGTTTGATATAGAAATGCTGCATGTTACATTCACAGTGTTTACTCTACTCACTTTTAGGTTACACCTTCACATGTCTTTCTCCACTCACTCTTCTACAAACAATTCATATCATCTATACAACTTGAATGTTTGTATATATCTAGCTGTTAATCTCGAAAACTGCTTAACCAATTACCGCGAAATTCGGCACATATAGGTATTCTTCATGGAGAGTTTTTATGGTAACAATTTTACTACACAATATATTACTTTCAAATGGTTTTATACTCGCTTTTCTTTTACATAGCGCATTCATGTATCCTCCATTTGCCCTTCAACATACAATTCATATAATATTCTAATATTGAAATATGTTGTTGTTGTTGTTGTTTTATAGTGCCTTGCATCTGGCAATGAAGCCATTAGCATTCGTGCTTTCCAATACTTTTGAACTGTATGTGGCTTTCATGTAACTGTTTTCTTAACGGGCACCAGTTTTACAAATATTGAAAAATAAATATTGAAATATAAATGCAGCATATTACATTCACACGATTTCTACTACTAATTCTTCCTTTACGAGACACAATCAGTCTTCTTTTGCTATTTGCCCTTCAATATATAATTCATACAATTTGCTATATGTTTCAAACAAATACAACATATTACATTCATACTACTTTCTCTACTCACTTATGTTTTACCTAACAATTCACATGTTATTTCGTATCGTATATCAACTTCATACATACCAATGCCTACACATATCTTATGTTGAAGAGTGCTTAAATTCCAAAACAGGTTGACTGATCGACATGAAGTGACATATCTAATTTTTTTCATGGCGAAGGTTTTTATGCAGTCCATTTTACCACACAATGTGTTACATTCACATGGTTTTCTCTACTCCCTTTTCTTTTACCTAACATACTACTCCCTCTTCTGCAAACAATCCATACATTTTTCCATACACTTGAAATATAAGTGCAACGTATAACATTCACATGGTTTTTCTACTCATTTTTCTTTAGTAAAACACAATCACATTTCTTTCACTACTCCCGCTTCGACAAACAATTACGAACAATTCATTCAATTTTCTATGTTTGAAACATAGATGCATAGTACATTCACATGGCTTTATCAACCAGCTTTTCTTCCTGTAGTATTTGTTATTCTTCAACATTGCTTTTGCTTAGTGTCACTCAGGTGTTTTAATAAAAAATAAAGAAATAGTTAAAAAAGTATAATAATCACAATTGGTGTCAGGAGTGCGACGAAAAGTACAATATGGAACAGTTGATGAAATAAATGTTAGCCAAGATGGACATAATGGGAAATGAAATTAATTCCGGAATGTGGCAGAGGAAACAAATATGAAAACCAAATTGGAAAAATGTAAACTATGGAATAGAAAATATGGGGGAAAAAACGGAAGCCAAATTGAAAATGTAAACTACGAAACGGAAAAGATGAAGATGGGAATTCCATTATGAAGACAGGTCTATCGGAGAATACTAACGAGCGACTGGCCGGGGTTAAGGAAGCCATGGAAGAACTCGACGGAAGTATGAAGGACCTTGGCCAACGTGTTAACATCCTGGAGTCAATCACAGCAGCAAAGAACTGAACCCCATAATGGAACATATGCTTGACGAAAACCTCAAACTGGGTGGGTATGTATGGGTTTACCAGGAGAAATACGAACTGGCTTGAGAATTTAATGCCATTCTGGCAGTTTGTCACAATAGCTCAGTGGTTAGAGCGTCCGCCCGGTAAGCGGAAGGTATGTGGTTCAAATCCCAGTTGTGGCATTGAATTTTTAAGTTCCAGTTCTACCTCTCAAACTTTGCCCACACACGGCTTGTGTGTTTAAAAACACCAACAGTAAGTTTGTTGGCATAAATAAATAATAATTACCATCTGAAGGTTATTTAATCCCGGGACATAAAGTACTTGCAATAGTAAGTCACCATTGGGGTAATTGTCTCTGATGTGAGACTGCCTTTGTGGTTTACCAGGAGAAATACGAACTGGCTTGAGAATTTAATGCCATTCTGGCAGTTTGTCACAATAGCTCAGTGGTAGAGCGTCCGCCCGGCAAGCGGAAGGTCTGTGGTTCAAATCCCAGTTGTGGCATTGAATTTTTAAGTTCCAGTTCTACCTCTCAAAAAGAGATCATGTTTGAATTACACAAGGGATAGAGATTGCAGAAATAGTTCTGCTTCTGAAATAACGGTTCTATTAGGAGTGCTGTTTCTCATTGCTTACAAAAAGGATGCAGAGGGTTATTAGAGCTCTGGGGATCAAATGGAACAGGATTGACTATTCTAAGGGCAGCATTTACATAGAAGTGCTTTCAGTTGTTACTCCAGTCACTGAGGCTTGACGATACTTGCAATTGATAAACTTATCACAATCCACGATCTCTAGCATGTATGTTTCAACAACTGCTGAGACAACTACAGTCATAAATGAAATGCATGTTGCATTTCATGGACGTAGTGGTTTTGTTCAATACATGCCCAATAAACCTACCAGGTTTAAATAAATGTCATGCATTTTTAATTATTCCAGCATATGTATTTATATACATATATGAAACACTAGCATTAATGATATCAGTTATTTTTTATGACTTCAATATTAATTATACCGGTAAACAAGAAAATTTGCCTGTGAAATGGTATTTAAAGTTAGGTGGGTGTCACTGAATGCCACGCGTGCCTGCTGATGTAACTATGTTCAGCAAACCTGCCACGGGTTAACAGTGAAGCAATGTAAATCAACAAATATAAACCTTCACCTTCACCTATATTTTGTACAGTTAACATTCTTTCACATTAGCAATGTTTTAACTATTTGTCCAGGTCGCCATCATTATGGACAGTAGGTGACATAAGGATGTTAGGTGATTAATAAAAAATGGATTGCTACATTTTCCTCAAGAAATGTGTGTGTGTCTGTGTGTGTGTGTGCGTGCGTGGGTGGGTGCGTGCGTGTGTGTGTGCAATCTGGCTCACTATGTGCTGGCTATGCACTGACTTAATTTTTACATTATTTGTGGCCTGTATATTTATGGATCATGTCAACAAACTGATGCAGAAGTTTGTTACTGTTGACAGATATATCGTCATGTGGACAACGTAATGTTTGAGAACCCCTACCTGGTAGAAAGATTTCTAAACTACTGGCGTAACACAGGACATCAGCGTCTCGGCTTTTTATATGGAGACTACGAGATCCACGCTGATGTTCCTTTGGGCATTCGAGCAAGAGTTGCAGCTATCTATGAACCACCTCAGGTAGCTCATTTATCTCTTACCTTACAGTGGACTGTTGTTTTACAACATTCTGTAGTTAAGTTCTTAAACTTGAAAAATGATTTATTAAATAAGAAGATAATGAAGCTATTAACAGTGAAGCAACAAGAATCTAAAATAAGAACAGATTAGAAACTAAAAGCTTCACCTATCTTAGTAATATTGCAAGATTTTATGCAGCTGACAAGTTTCGAGTTGACTCCAACTCACTCTCAAAGCTATACAAACAAGTTACCATAGCTACTGATGCTCATTTCAAATACCAACCTCTGAAAACAAAGACCTATAAATACAATCTATTGGAGGTATTTCAGAATTCATAACACGGTTCCTGTTTTTTAAAATAAGTATCTTTTCCCAAACCATTAAATTTATAGGTCCATTTGTTTTCATAATTTAACCTCTGGATTAATTTCATGATTAAATGACCAAAAATGATGTGCCACAGCTGATTTATCAATTTGTTTATATTTAATATTTCTAAAATGCTCTTTTATTCTGGTTTCTAATGATGTTTAGTTTTACCAATATAAATCTTATCACAATCCAAACAGCTAAATTCATAAATGCCAGATTTTTTTATAATTTGAAATTTTATCCTTTTTAGAAAAATTTAGTAAATTTGGTATATTAAATTTATTTTGAGGGACCAAATTTATTCCATATTCTTCAACAATTTTTGTAAGCCTTTTGTTACTTATATTTTTTTATCTTTTTATGTATAAACTCTGTATTAAAACCATTAACTATCACAGTGTTAATAATGTGTTTATATTCTGTGTCAAATTCTTCGTTATTAAAAGGTATATTTATTAACCTATAAATTGAACTGTTGAAAACAGCAAATTTATGTACAAAAGGATTAAAACTTTTATATCTTTTGTTTCTTTCTCTCATCTGTCGATGTTGTTATCTCTGTTTATGATATCTTCTTGAGTAATTCCTGCCAATTTTTAATAATCTTTTACACACCCGATCCACCTTTTAAAATTAATATAGGCTAAAAGAACACAGAGAAAAATAGAATTGAAGCAGGCTAAAACATAATAATAAAAAAAAGATCTGATGCAAAACCAGAACGATAAAAGCAAGATTCAGTAAAATCATGCAAGTTGTTAAGTAACATGATTGAATAAGCCTCAACAATGCTTTTTCCTGTCACAACAATTAATTGTGCTTAGTGAAATATTTTTCAATATCTCTGCTATAGCTGACATCCCAAATACATTGCAGAACTGCTTAAGTGAAATGTGGGTATTTGAGGCTAACAGTCAATACTAGACTTCTGCATTTTCCTGCATAGTTTGTAATACCAGTTGCAATACTAAAAAAAGGCCTATCCATATTAACAACTTGAAAAAATGAGATTTTTATTTTATTTTCACTCAAATCTTTCAAATCTATTGACAAGACTCGGTCAGCGGTGACTGGTTTAAAAAATTTACTAATTTCGTTAGAAAAAAAAATTTCTTTTGCATTTCCATGCAACAGTACAAACTTTTGTGCACTCAAGCAAGCATTCCATTAACATGTTTTCATGTTGATTTTGATATTTTCATTAGGAGAAGAGTCCATGAACGGCAACATGTTTGTCACTTGTGTAGGTATATTGCATTTTAATATATATTGTTATTTAGACTCAATTTCACATTTTATTGCAAGTTAAAAGACATTAAACAGTGGTTTATATTATTTATACTCAGGGATCTCTGTCTAGGGGATATGTGGATAGTGAACACAAGGTACCCAAGCTGAGCAGAACATTACTTCCACTTACTGGTGTCTAGGGGATATGTGGATAGTGACCACAAGGTACCCAAGCTGAGCAGAACATTACTTCCACTTACTGGTGTCTAGGGGATATGTGGATAGTGACCACAAGGTACCCAAGCTGAGCAGAACATTACTTCCACTTACCGGTGTCTAGGGGATATGTGGATAGTGACCACAAAGTACCCAAGCTGAGCAGAACATTACTTCCACTTACTGGTGTCTAGGGGATATGTGAATAGTGACCACAAGGTACCCAAGCTGAGCAGAACATTACTTCCACTTACTGGTGTCTAGGGGATATGTGGATAGTGACCACAAGGTACCCAAGCTGAGCAGAACATTACTTCCACTTGCTGGTGTCTAGGGGATATGTGAATACCGACCACAAGGTACCCAAGCTGAGCACAACATTACTTCCACTTACTGGTGTTTTGCTCCTCACTGTAGCTTTTCTATCTGACCTTACCTTGGTGATCTCTTGTTCTCTCCCGACCCCGATGCTATTAGGGCTCCTGAGGGCTAGGGAGTCTTTATTTTTCCAACCTCTCCATTTCTCTAATTTCTCTATAAAACCTTAACCCCTAACATGCTGACCTGTCATGGCATGTAATACGTCCTCTGATTGGTAATCAGAGGATATGGTCGGTGAATTTATTTTGATAATTCTCCCGGTCAGGTCGGTGAGACCCGTAAACCAACGACAGGTGTGGTCCTCCAGACATTCTGGGGGTTGTGAGAGAGCGATGTGACCACCAAAACATAAAAATATGGTGCTCTCTAAAAAGCTGTTACATTTATTTCTAAGTCTCCTCTATTGGAGAGCAAGAGGATTAATGCATTAGCTAACAACAACAACAATCTGGGTGAAACTGGATTATTAACTTTTAAAATACTTTTTTATTTCCTAGGTATCATTTTCAGTTTGTTAAGAGTTTTATTAAAAGTTGAAATAAATTGAATTTTGGTATTTGTAGCAAATCTACTCACTGATAATTATATAAAAAATAAAAGTTTTAATCCTTTTGCACATAAATTTGCTGTTTTCAATAGTTTAATTTATAGGTTAATAAATATACCCCTTAATTGGATTGGATTAATGAAGTTTAGGAGCCCATCGACAGCTAGGTCATTTGGGTCCTAGGTTAGAATATAAAAAAATCTAAAACTTGCCTAAAAACTGCCTAAAACGTGAGGTTTAAAAAATCAACTAAAAACGCAAACAGATAAAAACACCAAACGGCACATGAGTGCCCTAAGTTAAAACTTGGTAAAACCATTCATTAAAATGTGTAAAAGGTCAAAGCTAAAACAGACATTAAAACTAAGCACTTAAAACAGTAAAAGTAAAACACAAAAGCTAAAATGCAAATATGAATGCTAAAAGGCTAAAAAATTTCACACGCCTAAAAACACGTTTGCAAACCCAATTTGTGCAACGAACCACAGCACCTTACAGGCAGACACTGGGTCGTCACCCAAAATTGAGGCAAGTGTACACCCCAGGTCAACCGACTGGCGCTCATGAGCGTATTGCGGACAGTGTATAAGGATATGGGCCACAGAAAGTTGGATGTTACACGTAGGGCAGACAGGCGCCAGGTCCCCACGCAAATGGGTCGCCCGTGTGTGACCTATCGTCAGGCGGGTGAGGATAACTTCAGCTATACCCCTTAATGAAGAAGAATTTGACACAGAATATAAACACATTATTAACACTGCAGTAATTAATGGTTTTAATACAGATTTTGTACATAAAAAGATAGAACAATTCAAAAGGCTGTTAAGAGTTTTCTACCCTCAAAAACATAAAAGATAATTGTATTTTTAAAAAGTTTACTTGCCATCCGTGGGCCAATATAAAGACTATGGATTAAATTTGTTCCCTCAAAATAAATTACTAAATAAATTACAAAATAAATTTACTAATTTTTTCTAAAAAGGATAAAATTCCAAATTATATACAAAATCTGGCATTTATCAATTTAGCTGCTTGGATTGTGATAAGATTTATAGTGCTAAAACAACATAATTTAGAAATCAGAATAAAAGAGCATTTTAGAAATATTAAATATAAACATACTGATAAATCAGCTGTGGCAGATTATTTTTGGTCATTTAATCACAAAATTAATCCAGAGGTTAAATTATTAAAACAATTAAGTGACCTATAGATTTAATGGTTTGGGAAAATATATGTATTTTAAAAAACAGGAACCATATTATGAATTTTGAAATGCCTCCAATAGATTGTATTTATAGGTTTTTTTATTAGAGATTGGTGATTAAAATGAGCATCAGTATCTATAGCAACTTTGTTTTTATAGCTTTGAGAATGAGTTGGAGTCAACTTGAAACGTGTTAACTGCATAAAATCTTGCAATATTACTAAGATAAGTGAAGCTTTTAGTTTCTAATTTGTTCTAATTTTAGATGATTTATTAACTTAATTTACCTCACACGATTCTTTATGAAATTATGGCACAGTGAAGATTTATCCCTTGATACAGCCCCAGGTATTGTCACAAAGACATTGTTGTGTTACAGGAGAGCACCAGAGATTCCATCACGCTCTTACCAGATGAGAAAGATGCTGTTGTTGAGCAATTGGCACACAAGTTGGGACTGCGCTGTGTTGGTTGGATATTTACAGATTTGGTGGCAGATGATGTCAAGAAAGGAACAGTAAGTGTTGTCATGTATTTGCACTTTCACACTCTAAATATTCAGCTATCTTAGAATTTTGTCAAGAGTGTATTTTCCTATGGAGAATACTTTTACTTTCTCTACATGAGATATACAGTGGGCCGCTATCACGAGACTATACTTGACAGAGACTGCTTGAGGAATATACTCGGCCACTATAGCAAGTGACAGTGCAGCCACTACAGCTAGAATGAAACAACGCCTTGCAGATCATGGTAAAACATATACTAAGACATCAAACCCCCAACGTGCAACAGAAAGAGCTTGTAACCAGAGAAAATACAAGTACGACTATCCACTTACACAATTTCAGTTTTATAATCAGAGAAGAAAGGCGGTACGTAAAGTATTGGAATCGGACACCAAAAATTTTAAGATTGAACTTAACAAAACATTTAAAAACTACTCCACAATATTTTCCGCTGAAAATACCAGCATATGGCATGTCTCTAAACTGACTGAAATTTGTTGTACAGAGCTTGATTAAACTCAACTCCATCATCACAAAAGAAGAAATTGCACTTGCGACAGGGCGTATTGCAGTAGACACTGCTCCAGGGCCCGACCACTTTTTGGTAAGAGTTGTGAGGGACGACATGGTGTGTGAAATTTTATCTGTAATTGCAACCCAAATGCTTGCAACAGGCAGCATACCTGAATGTCTGAAATTAGCTCACACTGTGCTAATCCATAAGAAGGGCAATACTAAGTGTTTATCAAATTGGAGGCCGATAGCTATCTGTTCAGTGCTAAGATGTATTATTGAAAGAGTACTAAATCAACATTTATGGTCCTTTATATCTTGTAATGAACACTAAAGAGGATTTAACAACCAGCCTGGCTGTCTTATTAACACATCAGTGCTTCGAGGACTCTTGAAGACAGCTAAAGCAGAAAACAACATATCACTGTTACTATTACTGCTATTGCTCTCTTCAATATCATTAGTGAAAAATATTGGAGAGCAAGAGGATTAATGACTTCATTGTCAGAAATCCAGCATTAGCTAACAACAACATATCACTGTGGTTTTCTTAGATGTTTCAAAAGCTTTTGACAATATTGGTCATCGCCATTTGGAACTAACTTTGTCTGCCGAATCTATTTCCTCTAAACTAAAAAATGTTATATTAAGAGGTAGAACTGGAACTTAAAAATTCAATGCCACAACTGAGATTTGAACCACAGACCTTCCGCTTACCAGACGGCTGCTCTAACCACTGAGCTATTGTGACAAACTGCCAGAAAGGCATTAAATTCTCAAACCAGCTCGTATTTCTCCTGGTAAACCACAAAGGCAGTCTCACATCAGAGACAAATTACCCCAATGGTGACTTACTATTGTAAGTACTTTATGTCCCAGATGATAATTATTATTTATTTATGCCAATAAACTTACTGTTGGTGTTTTTAAACACACAAGCCGTGTGTGGGCAAAGTTTGAGAGGTAGAACTGGAACTTAAAAATTCAAAGCCACAACTTAAGTTCCAGTTCTACCTCTCAAACTTTGCCCACACACGGCTTGTGTGTTTAAAAGCACCAGCAGTAAGTTTATTGGCATAAATAAATAATACTTTATATTAAATTTACAGAGAGACAATACTACACAATTTGAGATGTCTTTAGGTAAAACAAAACCTATTCAGTTACGAAGAGGAGTTTTGCAGGGATCACCACTACCATCGATGCTTTACAACTTAGCTACTGATTTTATTTTTTATGAGCTAACTGAAGAAAGTCTGCTACAAGAATACGGTAAATCAATATCCGCAGAAGCATTGCCCTAGGCATCATGGGATTTGCAGATGACACGGTCATAATACGAAGAAAATAAAGAAGCAGCAGCTGTATTAACAGAAATTGCTCCCCGACTTTTCCAGGAAGTTGGTCTGGAAATAAATCCAAACAAGTGCACAGGAGTCCAGTAGAACTGTGAACACACTGTTGAAGAAGGTATTTGACAGTATGGCCACTACTGTAGCAATAATACCACCAGTCACCGAGTCCAGCAGAACTGTAAACACACTGTTGAAGAAGGTATTTGACAGTGTGGCCACTACTGTAGCAATAATACCACCAGTCACCGAGTCCAGTAGAACTGTGAACACACTGTTGAAGAAGGTATTTGACAGTGTGGCCACTACTGTAGCAATAATACCACCAGTCACCGAGTCCAGCAGAACTGTAAACACACTGTTGAAGAAGGTATTTGACAGTGTGGCCACTACTGTAGCAATAATACCACCAGTCACTGAGTCCAGCAGAACTGTGAACACACTGTTGAAGAAGGTATTTGACAGTAAGGCCACTACTGTAGCAATAATACCACCAGTCACTGAGTCCAGCAGAACTGTAAACACACTGTTGAAGAAGGTATTTGACAGTGTGGCCACTACTGTAGCAATAATACCACCAGTCACTGAGTCCAGCAGAACTGTAAACACACTGTTGAAGAAGGTATTTGACAGTGTGGCCACTACTGTAGCAATAATACCACCAGTCACCGAGTCCAGCAGAACTTTGAACACACTGTTGAAGAAGGTATTTGACAGTGTGGCCACTACTGTAGCAATAATACCACCAGTCACCGAGTCCAGCAGAACTGTGAACACACTGTTGAAGAAGGTATTTGACAGTGTGGCCACTACTGTATCAATAATACCACCAGTCACCGAGTCCAGCAGAACTGTAAACACACTGTTGAAGAAGTTATTTGACAGTGTGGCCACTACTGTAGCAATAATACCACCAGTCACCGAGTCCAGTACAACTGTAAACACACTGTTGAAGAAGGTATTTGACAGTGTGGCCACTACTGTAGGAATAATACCACCAGTCACCGAGTCCAGCAGAACTGTAAACACACTGTTGAAGAAGGTATTTGACAGTGTGGCCACTACTGTAGCAATAATACCACCAGTCACTGAGTCCAGCAGAACTGTAAACACACTGTTGAAGAAGGTATTTGACAGTATGGGCACTACTGTAGCAATAATACCACCAGTCACTGAGTCCAGTAGAACTGTGAACACACTGTTGAAGAAGGTATTTGACAGTGTGGCCACTACTGTAGCAATAATACCACCAGTCACTGAGTCCAGCAGAACTGTAAACACACTGTTGAAGAAGGTATTTGACAGTGTGGCCACTACTGTAGCAATAATACCACCAGCCACCGAGTCCAGTAGAACTGTAAACACACTGTTGAAGAAGGTATTTGACAGTGTGGCCACTACTGTAGCAATAATACCACCAGTCACCGAGTCCAGCAGAACTGTAAACACACTGTTGAAGAACGCATTTGATAGTGCAAGACCACATAGCAGTCTGGTGCCTGATTTCCTCAGCGGCAGTATCCTGCTTACATGCTTCTTCTCACTCTGGCTACCTGGAACTCTTCACGTTTATATAATAAGCTAACGCAAGTGGCTCTAGTGTAAAATGTAAAATGGTCTTATTTGTGCATTCACACGACTTTCTCTACTTTCTTGTACAAACTATTGTTTAAAAAACTTATTCTTACATCTACTTCATTGGTGTTCCAATGGATACCAGCTCACTGTGGACTGACTGGTAATGACAAAGCTGATTTTCTTGCAAAAAGGGGTACCAGCAGTGTACATAAATTTATAGTTAATCTACCATTTTTACAGCTAAAATATTAGTCTACTCTGAATTCAAAAAAATTATTGCAAAATATTACTATGAAATATCAAAAAATAAAAGATGGGAACTACCAAACATTCAAACAGTAATTCCTGAGTATCCTCGAAAAGCAGCAGTTGCAACCTTCAGGTTGATTACAAGACATGATTGTCTGGCAAAGCATTTAAACAGAATTGGGATATATTCTTTACCATTCTGTCCTCTATGTGATCTGCAAGAGGAAATGGATCGAGACCACCTTCAAATATGTCTGGCCACTTCTAGTGCCCCATCCATCAGTGAAAAATATTGGAGAGCAAGAGGATTAATGACTTCATTGTCAGAAATCCAGCATTAGCTAACATCTATTTCATATTAATCAAGACCAAAATTTGTAGAAATGGTTTTGAAAATGTTTTATAAATCACGGACAGCACTCAGCATCAATACTGTAATTGGGCTGCTCATCCATTTGAGTTAGGCACTGAGTAACTTGAATATAGTATATGAATCTGCCTAACTCTTTAAATTTGTGCCTGTCGCTTATACCCATCTTCAGCTATGTTTGTCGTGAACTGTGCTTTCTGGATCCTTAACATTTGTTCATGATTCTCATTTGTGGTGGCAGTCCTTGGGCAGGCAGTTGTTCCAAAACTATTAAACTATCAGTAGGAACTTCTCAGCAATTGCTAGGATTGTTTTTTTACTTGGTGCCGTGTTGTTAAATTGCTCCTCTGTAACATGACACAGACTCTGTACGTTCTGATGCCCAATTCTGTATTACCAAAAATAACGTTGGATGATAAAAACCTCCGTGTTGGTAGAATAATAATTGTAAGACAAATCCAAACACTGTATATGCAATATGTCAAATTATTACCTAAAATAAATAAACACTTGATTGCTTTTGAAACCTAGAGAGCAAATGAGCTCTAATTTCAGTTGCCTTTTTTTGCCACATATACACACAGATACAAAACTTTTTCTAAGAAACACTTTTCTTTTTATTTATAGAGAGTACCTCAAAACATACACTTTCAATGAAATCTCAGTATCAAATTTATGAGGGAATGTAATACATTGACTGAAAGGACCTCTGAAAACATTCCACTTGCATGCAATGTTGTCAAGACCAATGATGATACTCTATGAGATTCTTATCACTTTATATCTCCAGGTTTGATGTATCTTCTTATTGTAGGCAGATTCAAATTAAGTGTGTTACATAATTGTGTAAGATGACCACTTGCAGCTGTGTCCTAAAGTTGCAAGTACATCTGACAACATTACACTCTTGTGTTTTAAGTAACATAGTAATGAAACGTTTGTTGCAGTGATGATTGCTTTTTGCTTGCAGGTAAAACATGTGCGCAATATTGAAAGTCACTTCCTGTCAGCCGAGGAATGCATCATGGCAGGACACTTCCAAAACCTACATCCCAATCCATGTCGTTTCTCGCCTGTGGGATATTTTGGGTCCAAATTTGTTACTGTCTGTGTCACAGGTAAATCCCACTATATTCCTTCTATTGTTTGTTTGAGTGGCTAGTAGCAGATAGTTGTGTAAGTATCACAGAATGATCAGTATGTGCTGAAGTTCCAGATTATCATCAGAAACACCTTAACAGTGACAGTAATGTCTAGGGACGTGCATATCATCATGAGAAACACTGTAACAGTGACAGTAATCACTAGGTACATGCATATCATCATGAGAAACACTGTAACAGTGACAGTAATCACTAGGGACATGCATATCATCATGAGAAACACTGTAACAGTGACAGTAATCACTAGGGACGTGCATATCATCATGAGAAACACTGTAACTGTGATAGTAATCACTAGGGACGTGCATATCATCATGAGAAACACTGTAACTGTGATAGTAATCACTAGGGACATGCATATCATCATGAGAAACACTGTAACAGTGACAGTAATCACTAGGGACATGCATATCATCATGAGAAACACTGTAACTGTGATAGTAATCACTAGGGACGTGCATATCATCATGAGAAACACTGTAACTGTGATAGTAATCACTAGGGACATGCATATCATCATGAGAAACACTGTAACAGTGACAGTAATCACTAGGGACATGCATATCATCATGAGAAACACTGTAACAGTGACAGTAATCACTAGGGACGTGCATATCATCATGAGAAACACTGTAACTGTGACAGTAATCACTAGGGACGTGCATATCATCATGAGAAACACTGTAACAGTGACAGTAATCACTAGGGACGTGCATATCATCATGAGAAACACTGTAACAGTGACAGTAATCACTAGGGACATGCATATCATCATGAGAAACACTGTAACTGTGATAGTAATCACTAGGGACGTGCATATCATCATGAGAAACACTGTAACTGTGACAGTAATCACTAGGGACATGCATATCATCATGAGAAACACTGTAACTGTGATAGTAATCACTAGGGACGTGCATATCATCATGAGAAACACTGTAACTGTGACAGTAATCACTAGGGACATGCATATCATCATGAGAAACACTGTAACAGTGATAGTAATCACTAGGGACGTGCATATCATCATGAGAAACACTGTAACTGTGACAGTAATCACTAGGTACATGCATATCATCATGAGAAACACTGTAACAGTGATAGTAATCACTAGGGACGTGCATATCATCATGAGAAACACTGTAACTGTGACAGTAATCACTAGGTACATGCATATCATCATGAGAAACACTGTAACTGTGACAGTAATCACTAGGGACATGCATATCATCATGAGAAACACTGTAACAGTGACAGTAATCACTAGGGACGTGCATATCATCATGAGAAACACTGTAACTGTGACAGTAATCACTAGGGACATGCATATCATCATGAGAAACACTGTAACAGTGATAGTAATCACTAGGGACGTGCATATCATCATGAGAAACACTGTAACTGTGACAGTAATCACTAGGGACATGCATATCATCATGAGAAACACTGTAACAGTGACAGTAATCACTAGGGACATGCATATCATCATGAGAAACACTGTAACTGTGACAGTAATCACTAGGGACGTGCATATCATCATGAGAAACACTGTAACTGTGACAGTAATCACTAGGGATGTGCATATCATCATGAGAAACACTGTAACAGTGACAGTAATCACTAGGGACGTGCATATCATCATGAGAAACACTGTAACTGTGACAGTAATCACTAGGGACATGCATATCATCATGAGAAACACTGTAACTGTGACAGTAATCACTAGGGACATGCATATCATCATGAGAAACACTGTAACAGTGACAGTAATCACTAGGGACGTGCATATCATCATGAGAAACACTGTAACTGTGACAGTAATCACTAGGGACATGCATATCATCATGAGAAACACTGTAACTGTGACAGTAATCACTAGGGACGTGCATATCATCATGAGAAACACTGTAACAGTGACAGTAATCACTAGGGACATGCATATCATCATGAGAAACACTGTAACAGTGACAGTAATCACTAGGGACGTGCATATCATCATGAGAAACACTGTAACAGTGACAGTAATCACTAGGGACATGCATATCATCATGAGAAACACTGTAACAGTGACAGTAATCACTAGGGACGTGCATATCATCATGAGAAACACTGTAACAGTGACAGTAATCACTAGGGACGTGCATATCATCATGAGAAACACTGTAACAGTGACAGTAATCACTAGGGACGTGCATATCATCATGAGAAACACTGTAACAGTGACAGTAATCACTAGGGACGTGCATATCATCATGAGAAACACTGTAACTGTGACAGTAATCACTAGGGACATGCATATCATCATGAGAAACACTGTAACTGTGACAGTAATCACTAGGGACATGCATATCATCATGAGAAACACTGTAACTGTGACAGTAATCACTAGGGACGTGCATATCATCATGAGAAACACTGTAACAGTGACAGTAATCACTAGGGACATGCATATCATCATGAGAAACACTGTAACTGTGACAGTAATCACTAGGGACATGCATATCATCATGAGAAACACTGTAACTGTGATAGTAATCACTAGGGACATGCATATCATCATGAGAAACACTGTAACAGTGACAGTAATCACTAGGGACATGCATATCATCATGAGAAACACTGTAACAGTGACAGTAATCACTAGGGACATGCATATCATCATGAGAAACACTGTAACTGTGACAGTAATCACTAGGGACGTGCATATCATCATGAGAAACACTGTAACTGTGACAGTAATCACTAGGGACGTGCATATCATCATGAGAAACACTGTAACAGTGACAGTAATCACTAGGGACGTGCATATCATCATGAGAAACACTGTAACTGTGATAGTAATCACTAGGGACGTGCATATCATCATGAGAAACACTGTAACTGTGATAGTAAACACTAGGGACGTGCATATCATCATGAGAAACACTGTAACTGTGACAGTAATCACTAGGGACATGCATATCATCATGAGAAACACTGTAACAGTGACAGTAATCACTAGGGACGTGCATATCATCATGAGAAACACTGTAACTGTGACAGTAATCACTAGGGACATGCATATCATCATGAGAAACACTGTAACAGTGACAGTAATCACTAGGGACGTGCATATCATCATGAGAAACACTGTAACAGTGACAGTAATCACTAGGGACGTGCATATCATCATGAGAAACACTGTAACTGTGACAGTAATCACTAGGGACGTGCATATCATCATGAGAAACACTGTAACTGTGATAGTAATCACTAGGGACATGCATATCATCATGAGAAACACTGTAACTGTGACAGTAATCACTAGGGACGTGCATATCATCATGAGAAACACTGTAACTGTGATAGTAATCACTAGGGACGTGCATATCATCATGAGAAACACTGTAACAGTGACAGTAATCACTAGGGACGTGCATATCATCATGAGAAACACTGTAACTGTGATAGTAATCACTAGGGACATGCATATCATCATGAGAAACACTGTAACTGTGACAGTAATCACTAGGGACGTGCATATCATCATGAGAAACACTGTAACTGTGACAGTAATCACTAGGGACATGCATATCATCATGAGAAACACTGTAACAGTGACAGTAATCACTAGGGACATGCATATCATCATGAGAAACACTGTAACAGTGACAGTAATCACTAGGGACGTGCATATCATCATGAGAAACACTGTAACAGTGACAGTAATCACTAGGGACATGCATATCATCATGAGAAACACTGTAACTGTGATAGTAATCACTAGGGACATGCATATCATCATGAGAAACACTGTAACTGTGATAGTAATCACTAGGGACGTGCATATCATCATGAGAAACACTGTAACTGTGACAGTAATCACTAGGGACATGCATATCATCATGAGAAACACTGTAACAGTGACAGTAATCACTAGGTACATGCATATCATCATGAGAAACACTGTAACTGTGATAGTAATCACTAGGGACGTGCATATCATCATGAGAAACACTGTAACTGTGACAGTAATCACTAGGGACGTGCATATCATCATGAGAAACACTGTAACTGTGATAGTAATCACTAGGGACATGCATATCATCATGAGAAACACTGTAACTGTGACAGTAATCACTAGGGACGTGCATATCATCATGAGAAACACTGTAACTGTGACAGTAATCACTAGGGACATGCATATCATCATGAGAAACACTGTAACAGTGACAGTAATCACTAGGGACATGCATATCATCATGAGAAACACTGTAACAGTGACAGTAATCACTAGGGACGTGCATATCATCATGAGAAACACTGTAACAGTGACAGTAATCACTAGGGACATGCATATCATCATGAGAAACACTGTAACAGTGACAGTAATCACTAGGGACATGCATATCATCATGAGAAACACTGTAACAGTGACAGTAATCACTAGGGACCTGCATATCATCATGAGAAACACTGTAACTGTGACAGTAATCACTAGGGACATGCATATCATCATGAGAAACACTGTAACTGTGATAGTAATCACTAGGGACATGCATATCATCATGAGAAACACTGTAACTGTGACAGTAATCACTAGGGACGTGCATATCATCATGAGAAACACTGTAACAGTGACAGTAATCACTAGGGACGTGCATATCATCATGAGAAACACTGTAACAGTGATAGTAATCACTAAGGACGTGCATATCATCATGAGAAACACTGTAACAGTGACAGTAATCACTAGGGACGTGCATATCATCATGAGAAACACTGTAACTGTGATAGTAATCACTAGGGACGTGCATATCATCATGAGAAACACTGTAACAGTGACAGTAATCACTAGGGACGTGCATATCATCATGAGAAACACTGTAACTGTGACAGTAATCACTAGGGACATGCATATCATCATGAGAAACACTGTAACTGTGACAGTAATCACTAGGGACGTGCATATCATCATGAGAAACACTGTAACAGTGACAGTAATCACTAGGGACATGCATATCATCATGAGAAACACTGTAACAGTGACAGTAATCACTAGGGACGTGCATATCATCATGAGAAACACTGTAACAGTGACAGTAATCACTAGGGACATGCATATCATCATGAGAAACACTGTAACAGTGATAGTAATCACTAGGGACGTGCATATCATCATGAGAAACACTGTAACTGTGATAGTAATCACTAGGGACGTGCATATCATCATGAGAAACACTGTAACTGTGATAGTAATCACTAGGGACGTGCATATCATCATGAGAAACACTGTAACTGTGACAGTAATCACTAGGGACATGCATATCATCATGAGAAACACTGTAACTGTGATAGTAATCACTAGGGACGTGCATATCATCATGAGAAACACTGTAACTGTGATAGTAATCACTAGGGACGTGCATATCATCATGAGAAACACTGTAACTGTGACAGTAATCACTAGGGACATGCATATCATCATGAGAAACACTGTAACTGTGATAGTAATCACTAGGGACATGCATATCATCATGAGAAACACTGTAACTGTGACAGTAATCACTAGGGACATGCATATCATCATGAGAAACACTGTAACAGTGACAGTAATCACTAGGGACATGCATATCATCATGAGAAACACTGTAACTGTGATAGTAATCACTAGGGACGTGCATATCATCATGAGAAACACTGTAACTGTGACAGTAATCACTAGGGACATGCATATCATCATGAGAAACACTGTAACTGTGATAGTAATCACTAGGGACATGCATATCATCATGAGAAACACTAACTGTGATAGTAATCACTAGGGACATGCATATCATCATGAGAAACACTGTAACTGTGATAGTAATCACTAGGGACATGCATATCATCATGAGAAACACTGTAACAGTGACAGTAATCACTAGGGACATGCATATCATCATGAGAAACACTGTAACTGTGATAGTAATCACTAGGGACGTGCATATCATCATGAGAAACACTGTAACTGTGACAGTAATCACTAGGGACATGCATATCATCATGAGAAACACTGTAACTGTGATAGTAATCACTAGGGACATGCATATCATCATGAGAAACACTGTAACAGTGACAGTAATCACTAGGGACATGCATATCATCATGAGAAACACTGTAACTGTGATAGTAATCACTAGGGACGTGCATATCATCATGAGAAACACTGTAACTGTGACAGTAATCACTAGGGACATGCATATCATCATGAGAAACACTGTAACTGTGATAGTAATCACTAGGGACATGCATATCATCATGAGAAACACTGTAACAGTGACAGTAATCACTAGGGACATGCATATCATCATGAGAAACACTGTAACAGTGACAGTAATCACTAGGGACGTGCATATCATCATGAGAAACACTGTAACTGTGATAGTAATCACTAGGGACATGCATATCATCATGAGAAACACTGTAACAGTGACAGTAATCACTAGGGACATGCATATCATCATGAGAAACACTGTAACAGTGACAGTAATCACTAGGGACGTGCATATCATCATGAGAAACACTGTAACTGTGATAGTAATCACTAGGGACATGCATATCATCATGAGAAACACTGTAACTGTGATAGTAATCACTAGGGACATGCATATCATCATGAGAAACACTGTAACAGTGACAGTAATCACTAGGGACATGCATATCATCATGAGAAACACTGTAACTGTGATAGTAATCACTAGGGACGTGCATATCATCATGAGAAACACTGTAACTGTGACAGTAATCACTAGGGACATGCATATCATCATGAGAAACACTGTAACTGTGATAGTAATCACTAGGGACATGCATATCATCATGAGAAACACTGTAACTGTGACAGTAATCACTAGGGACATGCATATCATCATGAGAAACACTGTAACTGTGACAGTAATCACTAGGGACATGCATATCATCATGAGAAACACTGTAACAGTGACAGTAATCACTAGGGACATGCATATCATCATGAGAAACACTGTAACTGTGACAGTAATCACTAGGGACATGCATATCATCATGAGAAACACTGTAACAGTGACAGTAATCACTAGGGACATGCATATCATCATGAGAAACACTGTAACTGTGACAGTAATCACTAGGGACATGCATATCATCATGAGAAACACTGTAACTGTGACAGTAATCACTAGGGACGTGCATATCATCATGAGAAACACTGTAACAGTGACAGTAATCACTAGGGACATGCATATCATCATGAGAAACACTGTAACTGTGACAGTAATCACTAGGGACATGCATATCATCATGAGAAACACTGTAACTGTGACAGTAATCACTAGGGACATGCATATCATCATGAGAAACACTGTAACTGTGACAGTAATCACTAGGGACATGCATATCATCATGAGAAACACTGTAACAGTGACAGTAATCACTAGGGACATGCATATCATCATGAGAAACACTGTAACTGTGACAGTAATCACTAGGGACATGCATATCATCATGAGAAACACTGTAACAGTGACAGTAATCACTAGGGACATGCATATCATCATGAGAAACACTGTAACAGTGACAGTAATCACTAGGGACATGCATATCATCATGAGAAACACTGTAACTGTGACAGTAATCACTAGGGACATGCATATCATCATGAGAAACACTGTAACAGTGACAGTAATCACTAGGGACATGCATATCATCATGACAAACACTGTAACTGTGACAGTAATCACTAGGGACGTGCATATCATCATGAGAAACACTGTAACAGTGACAGTAATCACTAGGGACATGCATATCATCATGACAAACACTGTAACAGTGACAGTAATCACTAAGGACGTGCATATCATCATGAGAAACACTGTAACAGTGATAGTAATCACTAGGGACGTGCATATCATCATGAGAAACACTGTAACAGTGACAGTAATCACTAGGGACGTGCATATCATCATGAGAAACACTGTAACTGTGACAGTAATCACTAGGGACGTGCATATCATCATGAGAAACACTGTAACTGTGACAGTAATCACTAGGGACATGCATATCATCATGAGAAACACTGTAACTGTGATAGTAATCACTAGGGACGTGCATATCATCATGAGAAACACTGTAACAGTGATAGTAATCACTAGGGACGTGCATATCATCATGAGAAACACTGTAACAGTGATAGTAATCACTAGGGACGTGCATATCATCATGAGAAACACTGTAACAGTGACAGTAATCACTAGGGACATGCATATCATCATGAGAAACACTGTAACTGTGACAGTAATCACTAGGGACATGCATATCATCATGAGAAACACTGTAACTGTGACAGTAATCACTAGGGACGTGCATATCATCATGAGAAACACTGTAACAGTGACAGTAATCACTAGGGACGTGCATATCATCATGAGAAACACTGTAACTGTGATAGTAATCACTAGGGACATGCATATCATCATGAGAAACACTGTAACTGTGACAGTAATCACTAGGGACGTGCATATCATCATGAGAAACACTGTAACTGTGATAGTAATCACTAGGGACGTGCATATCATCATGAGAAACACTGTAACTGTGACAGTAATCACTAGGGACGTGCATATCATCATGAGAAACACTGTAACAGTGACAGTAATCACTAGGGACGTGCATATCATCATGAGAAACACTGTAACTGTGATAGTAATCACTAGGGACATGCATATCATCATGAGAAACACTGTAACTGTGACAGTAATCACTAGGGACGTGCATATCATCATGAGAAACACTGTAACAGTGACAGTAATCACTAGGGACATGCATATCATCATGAGAAACACTGTAACTGTGACAGTAATCACTAGGGACGTGCATATCATCATGAGAAACACTGTAACTGTGATAGTAATCACTAGGGACGTGCATATCATCATGAGAAACACTGTAACTGTGACAGTAATCACTAGGGACGTGCATATCATCATGAGAAACACTGTAACAGTGACAGTAATCACTAGGGACGTGCATATCATCATGAGAAACACTGTAACTGTGATAGTAATCACTAGGGACATGCATATCATCATGAGAAACACTGTAACTGTGACAGTAATCACTAGGGACGTGCATATCATCATGAGAAACACTGTAACTGTGATAGTAATCACTAGGGACGTGCATATCATCATGAGAAACACTGTAACTGTGACAGTAATCACTAGGGACGTGCATATCATCATGAGAAACACTGTAACTGTGACAGTAATCACTAGGGACGTGCATATCATCATGAGAAACACTGTAACTGTGACAGTAATCACTAGGGACGTGCATATCATCATGAGAAACACTGTAACAGTGACAGTAATCACTAGGGACATGCATATCATCATGAGAAACACTGTAACAGTGACAGTAATCACTAGGGACGTGCATATCATCATGAGAAACACTGTAACTGTGACAGTAATCACTAGGGACATGCATATCATCATGAGAAACACTGTAACAGTGACAGTAATCACTAGGGACATGCATATCATCATGAGAAACACTGTAACAGTGACAGTAATCACTAGGGACGTGCATATCATCATGAGAAACACTGTAACTGTGACAGTAATCACTAGGGACATGCATATCATCATGAGAAACACTGTAACTGTGACAGTAATCACTAGGGACGTGCATATCATCATGAGCAACACTGTAACTGTGATAGTAATCACTAGGGACATGCATATCATCATGAGAAACACTGTAACTGTGACAGTAATCACTAGGGACATGCATATCATCATGAGAAACACTGTAACAGTGACAGTAATCACTAGGGACGTGCATATCATCATGAGAAACACTGTAACTGTGACAGTAATCACTAGGGACATGCATATCATCATGAGAAACACTGTAACAGTGACAGTAATCACTAGGTACATGCATATCATCATGAGAAACACTGTAACAGTGACAGTAATCACTAGGGACATGCATATCATCATGAGAAACACTGTAACTGTGACAGTAATCACTAGGGACGTGCATATCATCATGAGAAACACTGTAACAGTGACAGTAATCACTAGGGACATGCATATCATCATGAGAAACACTGTAACTGTGACAGTAATCACTAGGGACATGCATATCATCATGAGAAACACTGTAACTGTGACAGTAATCACTAGGGACGTGCATATCATCATGAGAAACACTGTAACAGTGACAGTAATCACTAGGGACATGCATATCATCATGAGAAACACTGTAATTGTGACAGTAATCACTAGGGACGTGCATATCATCATGAGAAACACTGTAACAGTGACAGTAATCACTAGGGACATGCATATCATCATGAGAAACACTGTAACTGTGACAGTAATCACTAGGGACATGCATATCATCATGAGAAACACTGTAACTGTGACAGTAATCACTAGGGACGTGCATATCATCATGAGAAACACTGTAACAGTGACAGTAATCACTAGGGACATGCATATCATCATGAGAAACACTGTAACAGTGACAGTAATCACTAGGGACATGCATATCATCATGAGAAACACTGTAACAGTGACAGTAATCACTAGGGACATGCATATCATCATGAGAAACACTGTAACTGTGATAGTAATCACTAGGGACATGCATATCATCATGAGAAACACTGTAACAGTGACAGTAATCACTAGGGACGTGCATATCATCATGAGAAACACTGTAACAGTGACAGTAATCACTAGGGACATGCATATCATCATGAGAAACACTGTAACAGTGACAGTAATCACTAGGGACATGCATATCATCATGAGAAACACTGTAACAGTGATAGTAATCACTAGGGACATGCATATCATCATGAGAAACACTGTAACAGTGACAGTAATCACTAGGGACATGCATATCATCATGAGAAACACTGTAACAGTGACAGTAATCACTAGGGACGTGCATATCATCATGAGAAACACTGTAACTGTGACAGTAATCACTAGGGACATGCATATCATCATGAGAAACACTGTAACTGTGACAGTAATCACTAGGGACGTGCATATCATCATGAGAAACACTGTAACTATGACAGTAATCACTAGGGACATGCATATCATCATGAGAAACACTGTAACTGTGACAGTAATCACTAGGGACCTGCATATCATCATGAGAAACACTGTAACAGTGACAGTAATCACTAGGTACATGCATATCATCATGAGAAACACTGTAACTGTGACAGTAATCACTAGGGACATGCATATCATCATGAGAAACACTGTAACAGTGACAGTAATCACTAGGGACATGCATATCATCATGAGAAACACTGTAACAGTGACAGTAATCACTAGGGACGTGCATATCATCATGAGAAACACTGTAACTGTGATAGTAATCACTAGGGACATGCATATCATCATGAGAAACACTGTAACAGTGACAGTAATCACTAGGGACATGCATATCATCATGAGAAACACTGTAACTGTGACAGTAATCACTAGGGACATGCATATCATCATGAGAAACACTGTAACTGTGACAGTAATCACTAGGGACATGCATATCATCATGAGAAACACTGTAACAGTGACAGTAATCACTAGGGACATGCATATCATCATGAGAAACACTGTAACAGTGACAGTAATCACTAGGGACATGCATATCATCATGAGAAACACTGTAACAGTGACAGTAATCACTAGGGACGTGCATATCATCATGAGAAACACTGTAACAGTGACAGTAATCACTAGGGACATGCATATCATCATGAGAAACACTGTAACAGTGACAGTAATCACTAGGACGTGCATATCATCATGAGAAACACTGTAACAGTGACAGTAATCACTAGGGACGTGCATATCATCATGAGAAACACTGTAACAGTGACAGTAATCACTAGGGACGTGCATATCATCATGAGAAACACTGTAACAGTGACAGTAATCACTAGGGACGTGCATATCATCATGAGAAACACTGTAACAGTGACAGTAATCACTAGGGACATGCATATCATCATGAGAAACACTGTAACAGTGACAGTAATCACTAGGGACATGCATATCATCATGAGAAACACTGTAACAGTGACAGTAATCACTAGGGACGTGCATATCATCATGAGAAACACTGTAACTGTGACAGTAATCACTAGGGACGTGCATATCATCATGGGAAACACTGTAACAGTGACAGTAATCACTAGGGACGTGCATATCATCATGGGAAACACTGTAACAGTGACAGTAATCACTAGGGACATGCATATCATCATGAGAAACACTGTAACAGTGACTGTAATCACTAGGGACGTGCATATCATCATGAGAAACACTGTAACAGTGACAGTAATCACTAGGGACGTGCATATCATCATGAGAAACACTGTAACAGTGACAGTAATCACTAGGGACGTGCATATCATCATGAGAAACACTGTAACAGTGACAGTAATCACTAGGGACGTGCATATCATCATGAGAAACACTGTAACAGTGACAGTAATCACTAGGTACATGCATATCATCATGAGAAACACTGTAACTGTGATAGTAATCACTAGGAACATGCATATCATCATGAGAAACACTGTAACTGTGATAGTAATCACTAGGGACATGCATATCATCATGAGAAACACTGTAACTGTGACAGTAATCACTAGGGACATGCATATCATCATGAGAAACACTGTAACTGTGACAGTAATCACTAGGGACGTGCATATCATCATGAGAAACACTGTAACTGTGACAGTAATCACTAGGGACGTGCATATCATCATGAGAAACACTGTAACAGTGGCAGTAATCGCTAGGTACATGCATATCATCATGAGAAACACTGTAACAGTGACAGTAATCACTAGGGACATGCATATCATCATGAGAAACACTGTAACTGTGACAGTAATCACTAGGGACGTGCATATCATCATGAGAAACACTGTAACTGTGATAGTAATCACTAGGGATGTGCATATCATCATGAGAAACACTGTAACAGTGACAGTAATCACTAGGGACATGCATATCATCATGAGAAACACTGTAACAGTGACAGTAATCACTAGGGACATGCATATCATCATGAGAAACACTGTAACTGTGACAGTAATCACTAGGTACATGCATATCATCATGAGAAACACTGTAACTGTGACAGTAATCACTAGGGACATGCATATCATCATGAGAAACACTGTAACTGTGACAGTAATCACTAGGGACATGCATATCATCATGAGAAACACTGTAACTGTGACAGTAATCACTAGGGACGTGCATATCATCATGAGAAACACTGTAACAGTGACAGTAATCACTAGGGACGTGCATATCATCATGAGAAACACTGTAACTGTGACAGTAATCACTAGGGACATGCATATCATCATGAGAAACACTGTAACTGTGACAGTAATCACTAGGGACATGCATATCATCATGAGAAACACTGTAACTGTGACAGTAATCACTAGGTACATGCATATCATCATGAGAAACACTGTAACTGTGATAGTAATCACTAGGGATGTGCATATCATCATTTGAAACACTGTAACAGTGACAGTAATCACTAGGGACATGCATATCATCATGAGAAACACTGTAACAGTGACAGTAATCACTAGGGACATGCATATCATCATGAGAAACACTGTAACAGTGACAGTAATCACTAGGGACATGCATATCATCATGAGAAACACTGTAACAGTGACAGTAATGTCTAGGGACATGCATATCATCATGAGAAACACTGTAACAGTGACAGTAATCACTAGGGACATGCATATCATCATGAGAAACACTGTAACTGTGACAGTAATCACTAGGGACATGCATATCATCATGAGAAACACTTTAACAGTGAGAGTAATCACTAGGGACGTGCATATCATCATGAGAAACACTGTAACAGTGACAGTAATCACTAGGTACATGCATATCATCATGAGAAACACTGTAACAGTGACAGTAATCACTAGGGACATGCATATCATCATGAGAAACACTGTAACTGTGACAGTAATCACTAGGGACGTGCATATCATCATGAGAAACACTGTAACAGTGACAGTAATCACTAGGGACATGCATATCATCATGAGAAACACTGTAACTGTGACAGTAATCACTAGGGACGTGCATATCATCATGAGAAACACTGTAACTGTGATAGTAATCACTAGGGATGTGCATATCATCATGAGAAACACTGTAACAGTGACAGTAATCACTAGGGACATGCATATCATCATGAGAAACACTGTAACAGTGACAGTAATCACTAGGGACGTGAATATCATCATGAGAAACACTGTAACAGTGACAGTAATCACTAGGGACATGCATATCATCATGAAAAACACTGTAACAGTGACAGTAATCACTAGGGACATGCATATCATCATGAGAAACACTGTAACTGTGACAGTAATCACTAGGGACATGCATATCATCATGAGAAACACTGTAACTGTGACAGTAATCACTAGGGACATGCATATCATCATGAGAAACACTGTAACAGTGACAGTAATCACTAGGGACGTGCATATCATCATGAGAAACACTGTAACAGTGACAGTAATCACTAGGGACGTGCATATCATCATGAGAAACACTGTAACAGTGACAGTAATCACTAGGGACATGCATATCATCATGAGAAACACTGTAACAGTGACAGTAATCACTAGGGACGTGCATATCATCATGAGAAACACTGTAACAGTGACAGTAATGTCTAGGGACATGCATATCATCATGAGAAACACTGTAACAGTGATAGTAATCACTAGGGACATGCATATCATCATGAGAAACACTGTAACAGTGAGAGTAATCACTAGGGACATGCATATCATCATGAGAAACACTGTAACAGTGACAGTAATCACTAGGGACATGCATATCATCATGAGAAACACTGTAACAGTGACAGTAATCACTAGGGACGTGCATATCATCATGAGAAACACTGTAACAGTGATAGTAATCACTAGGGACATGCATATCATCATGAGAAACACTGTAACAGTGACAGTAATTACTAGGGACATGCATATCATCATGAGAAACACTGTAACAGTGACAGTAATCACTAGGGACGTGCATATCATCATGAGAAACACTGTAACTGTGATAGTAATCACTAGGGACATGCATATCATCATGAGAAACACTGTAACAGTGACAGTAATCACTAGGGACATGCATATCATCATGAGAAACACTGTAACAGTGACAGTAATCACTAGGGACGTGCATATCATCATGAGAAACACTGTAACTGTGACAGTAATCACTAGGTACATGCATATCATCATGAGAAACACTGTAACTGTGACAGTAATCACTAGGGACATGCATATCATCATGAGAAACACTGTAACAGTGACAGTAATCACTAGGGACATGCATATCATCATGAGAAACACTGTAACTGTGACAGTAATCACTAGGGATGTGCATATCATCATGAGAAACACTGTAACAGTGACAGTAATCACTAGGGACGTGCATATCATCATGAGAAACACTGTAACTGTGACAGTAATCACTAGGGACGTGCATATCATCATGAGAAACACTGTAACTGTGACAGTAATCACTAGGGACATGCATATCATCATGAGAAACACTGTAACTGTGACAGTAATCACTAGGGACGTGCATATCATCATGAGAAACACTGTAACAGTGACAGTAATCACTAGGGACGTGCATATCATCATGAGAAACACTGTAACTGTGACAGTAATCACTAGGGACGTGCATATCATCATGAGAAACACTGTAACAGTGACAGTAATCACTAGGGACATGCATATCATCATGAGAAACACTGTAACAGTGACAGTAATCACTAGGGACATGCATATCATCATGAGAAACACTGTAACAGTGACAGTAATCACTAGGGACATGCATATCATCATGAGAAACACTGTAACAGTGACAGTAATCACTAGGGACATGTATATCATCATGAGAAACACTGTAACAGTGACAGTAATCACTAGGGACATGCATATCATCATGAGAAACACTGTAACAGTGACAGTAATCACTAGGGACGTGCATATCATCATGAGAAACACTGTAACAGTGACAGTAATCACTAGGGACATGCATATCATCATGAGAAACACTGTAACTGTGACAGTAATCACTAGGTACATGCATATCATCATGAGAAACACTGTAACAGTGACAGTAATCACTAGGGACATGCATATCATCATGAGAAACACTGTAACTGTGATAGTAATCACTAGGGACATGCATATCATCATGAGAAACACTGTAACTGTGATAGTAATCACTAGGGACATGCATATCATCATGAGAAACACTGTAACTGTGACAGTAATCACTAGGGACGTGCATATCATCATGAGAAACACTGTAACTGTGACAGTAATCACTAGGGACATGCATATCATCATGAGAAACACTGTAACTGTGATAGTAATCACTAGGGACGTGCATATCATCATGAGAAACACTGTAACTGTGACAGTAATCACTAGGGACGTGCATATCATCATGAGAAACACTGTAACTGTGATAGTAATCACTAGGGACATGCATATCATCATGAGAAACACTGTAACTGTGACAGTAATCACTAGGGACGTGCATATCATCATGAGAAACACTGTAACTGTGATAGTAATCACTAGGGACGTGCATATCATCATGAGAAACACTGTAACTGTGACAGTAATCACTAGGAACATGCATATCATCATGAGAAACACTGTAACTGTGATAGTAATCACTAGGGACGTGCATATCATCATGAGAAACACTGTAACTGTGACAGTAATCACTAGGGACGTGCATATCATCATGAGAAACACTGTAACTGTGACAGTAATCACTAGGGACATGCATATCATCATGAGAAACACTGTAACAGTGACAGTAATCACTAGGGACGTGCATATCATCATGAGAAACACTGTAACAGTGACAGTAATCACTAGGGACGTGCATATCATCATGAGAAACACTGTAACAGTGACAGTAATCACTAGGGACATGCATATCATCATGAGAAACACTGTAACAGTGACAGTAATCACTAGGGACGTGCATATCATCATGAGAAACACTGTAACAGTGACAGTAATGTCTAGGGACATGCATATCATCATGAGAAACACTGTAACAGTGATAGTAATCACTAGGGACATGCATATCATCATGAGAAACACTGTAACAGTGAGAGTAATCACTAGGGACATGCATATCATCATGAGAAACACTGTAACAGTGACAGTAATCACTAGGGACATGCATATCATCATGAGAAACACTGTAACAGTGACAGTAATCACTAGGGACGTGCATATCATCATGAGAAACACTGTAACAGTGATAGTAATCACTAGGGACATGCATATCATCATGAGAAACACTGTAACAGTGACAGTAATTACTAGGGACATGCATATCATCATGAGAAACACTGTAACAGTGACAGTAATCACTAGGGACGTGCATATCATCATGAGAAACACTGTAACTGTGATAGTAATCACTAGGGACATGCATATCATCATGAGAAACACTGTAACAGTGACAGTAATCACTAGGGACATGCATATCATCATGAGAAACACTGTAACAGTGACAGTAATCACTAGGGACGTGCATATCATCATGAGAAACACTGTAACTGTGACAGTAATCACTAGGTACATGCATATCATCATGAGAAACACTGTAACTGTGACAGTAATCACTAGGGACATGCATATCATCATGAGAAACACTGTAACAGTGACAGTAATCACTAGGGACATGCATATCATCATGAGAAACACTGTAACTGTGACAGTAATCACTAGGGATGTGCATATCATCATGAGAAACACTGTAACAGTGACAGTAATCACTAGGGACGTGCATATCATCATGAGAAACACTGTAACTGTGACAGTAATCACTAGGGACGTGCATATCATCATGAGAAACACTGTAACTGTGACAGTAATCACTAGGGACATGCATATCATCATGAGAAACACTGTAACTGTGACAGTAATCACTAGGGACGTGCATATCATCATGAGAAACACTGTAACAGTGACAGTAATCACTAGGGACGTGCATATCATCATGAGAAACACTGTAACTGTGACAGTAATCACTAGGGACGTGCATATCATCATGAGAAACACTGTAACAGTGACAGTAATCACTAGGGACATGCATATCATCATGAGAAACACTGTAACAGTGACAGTAATCACTAGGGACATGCATATCATCATGAGAAACACTGTAACAGTGACAGTAATCACTAGGGACATGCATATCATCATGAGAAACACTGTAACAGTGACAGTAATCACTAGGGACATGTATATCATCATGAGAAACACTGTAACAGTGACAGTAATCACTAGGGACATGCATATCATCATGAGAAACACTGTAACAGTGATAGTAATCACTAGGGACATGCATATCATCATGAGAAACACTGTAACAGTGACAGTAATCACTAGGGACATGCATATCATCATGAGAAACACTGTAACAGTGACAGTAATCACTAGGGACATGCATATCATCATGAGAAACACTGTAACAGTGACAGTAATCACTAGGGACATGTATATCATCATGAGAAACACTGTAACAGTGACAGTAATCACTAGGGACATGCATATCATCATGAGAAACACTGTAACTGTGATAGTAATCACTAGGGACATGCATATCATCATGAGAAACACTGTAACTGTGATAGTAATCACTAGGGACATGCATATCATCATGAGAAACACTGTAACTGTGACAGTAATCACTAGGGACGTGCATATCATCATGAGAAACACTGTAACTGTGACAGTAATCACTAGGGACATGCATATCATCATGAGAAACACTGTAACTGTGATAGTAATCACTAGGGACGTGCATATCATCATGAGAAACACTGTAACTGTGACAGTAATCACTAGGGACGTGCATATCATCATGAGAAACACTGTAACTGTGATAGTAATCACTAGGGACATGCATATCATCATGAGAAACACTGTAACTGTGACAGTAATCACTAGGGACGTGCATATCATCATGAGAAACACTGTAACTGTGATAGTAATCACTAGGGACGTGCATATCATCATGAGAAACACTGTAACTGTGACAGTAATCACTAGGAACATGCATATCATCATGAGAAACACTGTAACTGTGATAGTAATCACTAGGGACGTGCATATCATCATGAGAAACACTGTAACTGTGACAGTAATCACTAGGGACGTGCATATCATCATGAGAAACACTGTAACTGTGATAGTAATCACTAGGGACATGCATATCATCATGAGAAACACTGTAACTGTGATAGTAATCACTAGGGACATGCATATCATCATGAGAAACACTGTAACTGTGACAGTAATCACTAGGGACGTGCATATCATCATGAGAAACACTGTAACTGTGACAGTAATCACTAGGGACGTGCATATCATCATGGGAAACACTGTAACAGTGACAGTAATCACTAGGGACGTGCATATCATCATGGGAAACACTGTAACAGTGACAGTAATCACTAGGGACATGCATATCATCATGAGAAACACTGTAACAGTGACAGTAATCACTAGGGACGTGCATATCATCATGAGAAACACTGTAACAGTGACAGTAATCACTAGGGACGTGCATATCATCATGAGAAACACTGTAACAGTGACAGTAATCACTAGGGACATGCATATCATCATGAGAAACACTGTAACAGTAACAGTAATGTCTAGGGACATGCATATCATCATGAGAAACACTGTAACTGTGACAGTAATCACTAGGGACATGCATATCATCATGAGAAACACTGTAACAGTGAGAGTAATCACTAGGGACGTGCATATCATCATGAGAAACACTGTAACAGTGACAGTAATCACTAGGGACATGCATATCATCATGAGAAACACTGTAACAGTGACAGTAATCACTAGGGACAAGCATATCATCATGAGAAACACTGTAACTGTGACAGTAATCACTAGGGATGTGCATATCATCATGAGAAACACTGTAACAGTGACAGTAATCACTAGGGACATGCATATCATCATGAGAAACACTGTAACAGTGACAGTAATCACTAGGGACGTGCATATCATCATGAGAAACACTGTAACAGTGACAGTAATCACTAGGGACGTGCATATCATCATGAGAAACACTGTAACAGTGACAGTAATCACTAGGGACGTGCATATCATCATGAGAAACACTGTAACAGTGACAGTAATCACTAGGTACATGCATATCATCATGAGAAACACTGTAACTGTGATAGTAATCACTAGGAACATGCATATCATCATGAGAAACACTGTAACTGTGATAGTAATCACTAGGTACGTGCATATCATCATGAGAAACACTGTAACAGTGACAGTAATCACTAGGGACGTGCATATCATCATGAGAAACACTGTAACAGTGACAGTAATCACTAGGGACGTGCATATCATCATGAGAAACACTGTAACTGTGACAGTAATCACTAGGGACATGCATATCATCATGAGAAACACTGTAACAGTGACAGTAATCACTAGGGACATGCATATCATCATGAGAAACACTGTAACAGTGACAGTAATCACTAGGGACGTGCATATCATCATGAGAAACACTGTAACAGTGACAGTAATCACTAGGGACATGCATATGATCATGAGAAACACTGTAACAGTGACAGTAATCACTAGGGACATGCATATCATCATGAGAAACACTGTAACTGTGACAGTAATCACTAGGGACGTGCATATCATCATGAGAAACACTGTAACAGTGACAGTAATCACTAGGGACGTGCATATCATCATGAGAAACACTGTAACAGTGACAGTAATCACTAGGGACGTGCATATCATCATGAGAAACACTGTAACAGTGACAGTAATCACTAGGGACATGCATATCATCATGAGAAACACTGTAACTGTGACAGTAATCACTAGGGACATGCATATCATCATGAGAAACACTGTAACAGTGACAGTAATCACTAGGGACATGCATATCATCATGAGAAACACTGTAACTGTGACAGTAATCACTAGGGACATGCATATCATCATGAGAAACACTGTAACAGTGACAGTAATCACTAGGGACATGCATATCATCATGAGAAACACTGTAACTGTGACAGTAATCACTAGGGACATGCATATCATCATGAGAAACACTGTAACAGTGACAGTAATCACTAGGGACATGCATATCATCATGAGAAACACTGTAACAGTGACAGTAATCACTAGGGACATGCATATCATCATGAGAAACACTGTAACAGTGACAGTAATCACTAGGGACATGCATATCATCATGAGAAACACTGTAACAGTGACAGTAATCACTAGGGACATGCATATCATCATGAGAAACACTGTAACAGTGACAGTAATCACTAGGGACATGCATATCATCATGAGAAACACTGTAACAGTGACAGTAATCACTAGGGACATGCATATCATCATGAGAAACACTGTAACAGTGACAGTAATCACTAGGGACGTGCATATCATCATGAGAAACACTGTAACTGTGACAGTAATCACTAGGGACATGCATATCATCATGAGAAACACTGTAACTGTGACAGTAATCACTAGGGACGTGCATATCATCATGAGAAACACTGTAACTGTGACAGTAATCACTAGGGACGTGCATATCATCATGAGAAACACTGTAACAGTGACAGTAATCACTAGGGACATGCATATCATCATGAGAAACACTGTAACTGTGACAGTAATCACTAGGGACGTGCATATCATCATGAGAAACACTGTAACAGTGACAGTAATCACTAGGGACGTGCATATCATCATGAGAAACACTGTAACAGTGACAGTAATCACTAGGTACATGCATATCATCATGAGAAACACTGTAACAGTGACAGTAATCACTAGGGACATGCATATCATCATGAGAAACACTGTAACAGTGACAGTAATCACTAGGGACATGCATATCATCATGAGAAACACTGTAACAGTGACAGTAATCACTAGGGACATGCATATCATCATGAGAAACACTGTAACAGTGACAGTAATCACTAGGTACATGCATATCATCATGAGAAACACTGTAACAGTGACAGTAATCACTAGGGACGTGCATATCATCATGAGAAACACTGTAACTGTGACAGTAATCACTAGGGACGTGCATATCATCATGAGAAACACTGTAACAGTGACAGTAATCACTAGGGACGTGCATATCATCATGAGAAACACTGTAACAGTGACAGTAATCACTAGGGACATGCATATCATCATGAGAAACACTGTAACAGTGACAGTAATCACTAGGGACGTGCATATCATCATGAGAAACACTGTAACTGTGACAGTAATCACTAGGGACGTGCATATCATCATGAGAAACACTGTAACAGTGACAGTAATCACTAGGGACATGCATATCATCATGAGAAACACTGTAACTGTGACAGTAATCACTAGGGACGTGCATATCATCATGAGAAACACTGTAACTGTGACAGTAATCACTAGGGACATGCATATCATCATGAGAAACACTGTAACTGTGACAGTAATCACTAGGGACATGCATATCATCATGAGAAACACTGTAACAGTGACAGTAATGTCTAGGGACGTGCATATCATCATGAGAAACACTGTAACTGTGACAGTAATCACTAGGGACATGCATATCATCATGAGAAACACTGTAACAGTGACAGTAATCACTAGGGACGTGCATATCATCATGAGAAACACTGTAACAGTGACAGTAATCACTAGGGACGTGCATATCATCATGAGAAACACTGTAACTGTGACAGTAATCACTAGGGACATGTGGTTTAGGTACTTTTGCCTTTGGAGTGTTTTTGAATACATTAAGAGTAAACAATTAGAAAAATCAGCGGTTGCATTTCACTTTTGGACAAAAAGTCATGACATAAAGCTAGAACCGAAACTTTTCAAACACATAACCGGAAAACAAGAACTGTCCACATGGGAACAAATCTTTATTTTAAAAAATAGAAAGCGAGTATTTAATTTTGACATTCCTCAGAGAGACATTTTCAGTAAGTTCATTGAACCGCCACCAGAAGAAGCATCACCATCTGCACCATGAAACACCATGGAAACCCAGTTATTGTCCGGTTGATAATGGAGGAAAGTTAACCTTCGAAACGCGTTCTGGAAAAATATGTTGTAAGTGTTGTTCAGTGTTATTAATTAACTCACCTTTTAAATTAAATTTAAAAGCATTTTTTTGCTCAGTTTTTGGCAGAAAATAAAGGAAAAGATTATCCCTTATATCCTATGACAGTGATTACCCGATGGAATTCATGGTTTGAAAGTGTTTACTATGTTGCCAAATTCTTTCCCCTTATTGTTGCCTTTGCCAATAGTGAAGAAATGAAGGCAACACAAAATGCTGGTGGTACTCCCTTAGTGAACATGAAATAGACACAATCAACTGTCACGTTGTGTTTGTTAAAGGACATGGAATAAACATAGTGAATCTCCTCACCAAACTAGAAGGTTCAAGCAGCTATCCTCTGGCTCATATTTTGTATGGGGAACTTCTAAGATTAAACAAAAGCTTTGAAAACGTAAGACAGAGAATTTTATTTGGTGGTACAATGAAATTATTGAGTAAAATGACTGCTACTAGGTCAGCTAGTGTTAGATCAGCAATTACAAAAATGGTATCTTGAGCTTCAATGAAGTTGAACTCCTTATTGGCAGCAGATCCAAGTAGATGTGTATTTGAGGGGCTTGGCATTTTGGATTTGAGAATAATAGCTATTACAGTTATAAATCCTGGTGTACATAAAAACTTGGAAATATTGCTGATCTGCAGGGTGTGGGGACTCAGGATTTGGTGAGCTAAAAGATGTCACAGAGGTTTCTTTCCTCCTATAAGAATGTACTGACCAACAAAAGAACAAACTTGAAAGAAGCAAATTTGTCCACAATGGCTATTTTTCCCTTTAAAAGTTAATATCTACTGGCTTTGGTGGTACTTGGCATTTAAACATTTAGATCAATGCTATGCTTTATTTTTGCCATCTCACTCTAATTTGGATGCAATGCATGATATGAAATGAATGAAAGGAACGCTGATTATTGAGCAGTTGGTGTAATAAATGGTGGAGGAAATCTGCCCAGATGCTGCTTTGTTCACCAAAATCTCATAAATGCTCCCCTGGGATTGAACCAGGGCCACTTTGGTAAGAGGTAAGTGGTATAATAGCGGACTTAGCCATTAAAAAGCTGAAAATTCATTCTAAATGAAGAGCACTTAGAAGGTTATTAGCACTGACAGTTTTTTATGAAAGGAGCAGATGGATCTTTGTTACAGGATTGTATGTGGCAGGCAACAGATAAAGCGGAAGATGGCGTGGGCAAGGATTTTTTTAAATCAAAGTCCGGAGCGAAATCAAATTAACTTTTAGTTAAGATAACATGTATACACAAAACAGTTCAATTTTTAACATGTTCTTGAAGCCTCTGTCTGAAACTATTCAGGTTATTGCCACGGCAAAGTTTCCAGAGCTGAAAAATTCAATTCCATAGCTAGGATTTGAACCATGGATCTTCCGCTTCACATACAGCTGCTCTAACCACTGAGCTACTATGGGAACTTGTCAGTATGACATTACACTCCCAAACTAATTTGTATTTTTTCCAGTAGACCACAAAGGAAATCTCACATCTGGTATAAGTTGTGTGTATTTCTTAATGCATAGCTCAGATGGTGTCACTTTTATCACATCCTTTGGTTTTTCTTCCACTAACTTGTATTTATATATATGGATATTTATTATGGGATATTTCTTCTCCACACGATTACTGTTGTGTTGCTTGGTACCCCGTTTTTTTAATTTTGGATTACCGTGTTTTCCATTTATTGTTGTTGTTGTTGTTAGCTAATGCTGGATTTCTGACAGTGAAGTCATTAATCCTCCTGCTCTCCAATATTTTTCACTGATGGATGGGGCATTAGAAGTGGCCGGGCATATTTGAAGGTGGTCTCAATCCATTTCCTCTTGCAGATCACATTTATTGCAATGCACATTTGCCACTAATTGCAAAAATTACACATGTTTACTATGTGAAGCCAAGATTCGCAGCTGTTCTGTAAAAGATTCACTAGTTATTCCCCAACAATGTTCACAAAACAAAATTGACATATTTTTTGGTGAACATAAAATAAACACAATAAATACTAACATGAATCATCCATTCCTGTTATTGTAAATTAACCTCTTCAGCGATATGAACTTGAAATCACGTCCATTTAAAATGACAGATGAGCGATATGGGCGTGTATACACGTCCTGTGCATTTGTGCATTTAACCCTTATCTAACTCAACTTATTTTAATTTTCCCTTTATGAAACATTTAAGTAAAGTCTATATACTTTACTGGCTTACCTTCATACCTTGTGCAGTAATATGCCTCAAAACTGGGATAAACACACAAGGGTACATCTCCACATTCGCAAATTCCCTTCTTGTGACACTCGAAACACTTTCGAGATGGGTGGGACTTCTTTGCTGTTGGCGGTATCCTTTTAGGATAATGTTTTCCTTGAAGTCTGAGGGGTGCAGGGATTCTGGATTTTCTACCCCCAACGTGGTATTGTTCAATTAGGCTGCGAGATATTGATAGTCTGAAGTCCAGGTAGGTCAAGGTCTTGTGTGGGTTTAGAGCTCTCCAAATTACCAAACAATTGTATATGGTAATATCCAGTTGGTGCAAAAATACCTTTTTATACCACTTCTCCCTTCAGCTACAAGCAGGAAAGTATATGTATGTATTTCAAGAAAGAAAGAAACGGACTCTACTAAGTTACGAAACACACGTAAGCAAAAGTTGCAAACATGATGTATTCTGATGACTCAGAGACCATGCATACACTAGTGCTATATTTCACATTATGCCTTGTTTTGCTGATGCAAAGGTCACACATACAATGGGTCGACTACTGTTTCTTTCAGAGAACTTACATTAGATGCGTTCGACAGAGCAAAGTTAACTTTTCACCACAGTAAAACAAAATAGTACCATTTCAAAGTTTTGTAATTGCAGCACAACTTTGCTGATGACGTACATGTATACTGCATATAACGAGTTTTACACCAGTTTTTGTTTCATTAAGATAACTTAATATTTACACAAAATACAGCTGTGTATATATGAAGCACTTTAAATGCCCTGCCCCGGATATTGGGTAGCAGTTCTCGACTCGCGGACGTTTTAAATGGCCATCGCTCAAGAGGTTAAGTATCCTGGACTTACAATTTCTCCTACAGCACAACATTAAAGATACTTATTTAATTTGTAATGCAAATATTCTAAGCTGGCATTTTAACCCTCTTAGTGCCATGAGCGTTGGTGATGCCATGGCCGAGTGGATAGACCGTTTGCCTACCACCTAGGTAGCCAAAGTTCAATCCCAGGGACCTGCATGTGGTATTTGTGGTGGGCGAAGCAACATGATGATGAGTTTACTCTGGGTTCTCTGGTTTCCCCTGCCACTCATTCCACCAATTGCACCATAATCACCTTTCCGTTCATCGATTTCACATGTATTTCATATCATCGTCTTCTTCACTCTCATATTAACTATCCACTTCCAGGTCTTTACTCTGTCCGGTACATAGGTTCCTGTGTTCCCTGACAGACGTCTGACTCTAGACACTGTCTTGTAAGTCCTACATAAGGGGAGGGTAATCACTTCCTCACTCTCATACTGACCACTTCACTCTGTCCGGTACATAGGTTCCTGTGTTCCCTGACAGACGTCTGGCTCTAGACACTGTCTTGTAAGTCCTACATAAGGGGAGGGTAATCACTTCCTCACTCTCATACTGACCACTTCACCCTGTCCGGTACATAGGTTCCTGTGTTCCCCGACAGACGTCTGACCCTAGACACTGTCTTGTAAGTCCTACATAAGGGGAGGGTAATCACTTCTTCATTCTCATACTTACAGGTGTTCACTCTGTCTGGTACATAGGTTCCTGTGTTCCCTGACAGACGTCTGACCCTAGACACTGTCTTGTAAGTCCTACATAAGGGGAGGGTAATCACTTCCTCACTCCCATACTTGCACGTGTTCACTCTGTCTGGTAAATAGGTTCCTGTGTTCCCTGACAGACGTCTGACCCTAGACACTGTCTTGTAAGTCCTACATAAGGGGAGGGTAATCACTTCCTCACTCTCATACTGACCACTTCACTCTGTCTGGTACATAGGTTCCTGTGTTCCCTGACAGACGTCTGACTCTAGACACTGTCTTGTAAGTCCTACATAAGGGGAGGGTAATCACTTCCTCACTCTCATACTGACCAATTCACTCTGTCTGGTACATAGGTTCCTGTGTTCCCCGACAGACGTCTGACCCTAGACACTGTCTTGTAAGTCCTACATAAGGGGAGGGTAATCACTTCCTCACTCTCATACTTGCAGGTGTTCACTCTGTCTGGTACATAGGATCCTGTGTTCCCTGACAGACGTCTGACTCTAGACAGTGTCTTGTAAGTCCTACATAAGGGGAGGGTAATCACTTCCTCACTCTCATACTGACCACTTCACCCTGTCCGGTACATAGGTTCCTGTGTTCCCCGACAGACGTCTGACCCTAGACACTGTCTTGTAAGTCCTACATAAGGGGGGGGTAATCACTTCCTCACTCTCATACTTGCAGGTGTTCACTCTGTCTGGTACATAGGTTCCTGTGTTCCCTGACAGACGTCTGACCTTAGACACTGTCTTGTAAGTCCTACATAAGGGGAGGGTAATCACTTCCTCACTCTCATACTTGCAGGTGTTCACTCTGTCTGGTACATAGGTTCCTGTGTTCTCTGACAGACGTCTGACTTTAGACACTGGCTTATAAGTCCTACATAAGGGGAGGGTAATCACTTCCTCACTCTCATACTGACCAATTCACTCTGTCTGGTACATAGGTTCCTGTGTTCCCTGACAGACGTCAGACCCTAGACACTGTCTTGTAAGTCCTACATAAGGGGAGGGTAATCACTTCCTCACTCTCTCTGGTACATAGGTTCCTGTGTTCCCTGATAGACGTCTGACTCTAGACACTGGCTTGTAAGTCCTACATAAGGGGAGGGTAATCACTTCCTCACTCTCATACTTGCAGGTGTTCACCCTGTCTGGTACATAGGTTCCTGTGTTCTCTGACAGACGTCTGACTCTAGATACTGGCTTATAAGTCCTACATTCACTTCCTCACTCTCATACTTGCAGGTGTTCACCCTGCTCTAGACACTGACTTGTAAGTCCTACATAAGGGGAGGGTAATCACTTCCTCATTCTCATACTTGCAGGTGTTCACTCTGATACAGAGGTTCCTCTGCTCGCCGACAGGCATCTGACCCTAGACACTGGCTTGTAAGTCCTAGATAAGAGAAGGGTAAATTAGAAGTGCCATGAGCCAATGTTATCAGTTTTGTGAAACTGTCTGGAAAAAGCCACCGTACCTGTCATACGATGCCAGAGAATTAGCTATTGTGAAGAACTGGAAGTGTGTCAGTGAGCTGCCACAGTTGGTGCCTGGGTACATTCACCTAGACCTCTCTCCTTCAGAGCAATAGCCATTGTGTGCAGATTTTTTTGAAGCTTTGAGTGCTGGTTTGTTGCAAGAAATTGTAGGAGAAATTGTAAGCCCAAAGTATATTCCTTTGGAATAACAGGAATGTATGATTCATGCTGGTATTTGTTGTGTTTATTTTATGTCCACCAAAAATATGTCAATTTTCATTTATATGAATGTTACATTTTTATTTTGGAAACTTTACTGTTGCATTTTAAGCTATTTGGTACAGTGGAGCTTGGCCAACATTGATTGTAAGTATGAATTGTGAAGAAAAACCGTTTAAAAAAAAAAAGAAACACACACACTCACTCTAAAATGGCCTGATTTACAAAGTTTTATAAAAAAAGCATAAGTTGTATTGGAGATAATTAGCAATAAAAATAACCGCTTTTTAGAGAGCACCAAATTTTTATGTTTTGGCAGTCACAAACACCTAGTCTTCCAATGTATACCATCTCACTGTGGACTGAGTGGTAATAACAAAGCTGATTGTCTTGCAAAAAAGAGTACCAGCAGTGTACAGAAATCTATAGTTAATCTACCATTTTATGCAGGAAAAGATTGGTCAATTCTGAATTCAAAAAAATTATTGCAAAATATTACATTGAAAAATCAAAAAATAAAAGATGGGAACTACCAAACATTCAAACAGTAATTCCTGAGTATCCTCGGAAAACGGCAGTTGCAACCTTCAGGTTGATTACAGGACATGATTGTCTGGCAAAACATTTAAACAGAATTGGGATATATTCTTCACCACTCTGTCCTCTATGTGATCTGCAAGAGGAAATGGACCAAGACCACCTTCCACTTCTAGCACCCTTCCCATCCATCAGTGGAAGATATTGGAGAGCAAGAGGATTAATGACTTCATTGTCAGAAATCCAGCATTAGTCAACAACAACAACAACAAAACACTGAGGAAAAACAATGGTTGCCAGGTTCCATAACCAAGAGAAATAACTAGTTAATCTTTTACAGAGCAATTGCAATCTTGGTGTCATATAGTGAAGACGTGGAATTTTGTCGAAATAGTGGTGGATGTGCATCATAATAAATAGAAAACACGTTGGTAACACAAAATTATAAGAAGGAATACCAAAGAATCTGATAGTGATCATGGGGAGAAGAAATATTGTGTAATAAATATTCACGGATATAATTATGTAAATGCAAGTTTGTGAAAGAAAAACCAAAAGCTGCGGCAAAAATGACCCCATTTGAGCTTCATGTAATAAACAATTATGAAAGAAAAATGTCCTGTGGCAATAACCCAAATAGTTTTGAACAGTGGCTTCAAGAACATATTAAAAATAATTGATTTGTGAATGCAAATTATATTCACTCAAAGTTAATTTTGGTGAAATCTGGACTTCGATTGAGAAATCCTCACCCACATCATCTTATCATTTATCTGTTATGCACTACTTAAGACCCTGTCATCTGCTTATATTAAAAGCTTTGCAAAATGTCATTTCCAGAAAAAGCAGCAATACCTAATTCTCAGTTACATAAGCAAGTCAGCACAGACAGCAATCTTTCAGTTTTACTGAGTTTATCATCAAAATCAGTTTTTAGTTCAGTGAGCGAGTAGAATTGTCAGAGTGAGCTGTGAGCAGTATTTGTGTCAAGATTATGATAGAACAGGACATCTGTGAGTTACAAGGTGATGAATTGTGAACTGTGATTCAGTTTTAAGGGAAATAAAGTGACAAAAAAAGTAACTAAGCTTGTCGTTTGTCACGATATGTTATGTACGATAAGTACCCCTTTTAGAATGTAAGTTAAGGTTCCAGCATTAAAAATGCACACCAAACAGTTTCGGCTATATTAATTAAAACTGACGCTTTGTAAACAAACAAACATGCATTAGTATTAAAAACCATTTGATTGTTTTAAAATTTGGTTTGCGAAGAATTCAGCTACCAAAAACAAACATTTAGTTAAGTACTCACCAATAAATTACCTTAGTAAGAGCTGGAACATACTGGATACAATGCCATTGTCACTTTACTGTCACTTTACAAATACTAAAATAATACTAATAATGGTATAGGTCGCGTGTTACTTCTTGATGAATGAAAATTTTGTATGAAAAGTTGGATGCGAGTCACTACTCACCTTTTGTGGGAACGCTGGTATCGAGAGAGAAAGAGAGCAGAGGTACAGTCTGCAGTGAGATGACGCACATGCTTCTGAGCTGAAGTAGTACAACACTACAAATCAATTTGTTACACTTCCAGTAATATCAGCCACACAAGTTGCACACTATACCTCTATAACTGTTTTCACTTAACTTTCTTGCATTTCTTCTATTCCCGACATTTCTCCCTCGTCTGAATTGCTGTTATTTTCGTTGCATGCATACATACATCCGTACCGCACAAAACTTCTGCAGTCGACTGTATACACAAACACGACAGAGGAAAACAGAGGTGTCTGTTATCGTAGCATAAACATTTGCTGACCTGTTTATTAAGGGTAGGCCAGCTCACTGGATTTCTGCTGAAGGTCATTCGTCAAAAATTAATGCGCAACCTATAAGATCAATATAAGGGCCACTATTTATATTTTGAGCCTTGGCAACAATGATTGTTGTAGGTACCGCCTGGTGTTTCCACTGGGAAGTTTGACATTGTTGACCATAATCTACTTCAGACATTTTGTGAATAATGATAATGCAAGATCATCATGCGACATACTGTGAGATAGAAGGAACTCTCGGCATTAGCTCCAGCAGAATATATAAAATATTGCAGGATTATTTCGCTCTAAAAAAGGTTTGCTCTTGTTATATTCCCCATAATTTGACGCAAAATTAAAAAAGATACTCTTGTCAATTGGTGCACATAAATGCTCAAGAAATACAATGGCAATGCTTCAAAAGACATATATAAGATTGTAACAAGTGATGAATCACGGATGTACACATATGAATTGGAATATGAAGTCATGGCTCTCCAATATTTAATACATTGATAGAGCAATAGCAGTAAATATATTCATGAATTGGAATATAAACTACAGTGATTGTATGAGGGTTTCAAGATGAACCAGGTCCAACAAAAGTTGTTGGTATTTGAAGTACTTAAAAACAAATGGTCGCTTGTTTTTTCAGAAACACTGGTCATGTGGCAACAGTGTCTTTAGAGGAACATAAAATGGTCATTTTTATGCAAATTGAAGGTAATGACAATTCCATATGAAGGATATTTTTTGGTGGGTGAGGGGATTGTGTTGAGTTGCAACATATAGGAGGGGGTTGTGACTCGTGCAGCTGCAAGTATTACTTCTGAAGGAGGATTGATTGTAATGGATTTCTTCATGGCACCCATTTAATATTTGATCTCTACTGATTCTCTTCAGTACTTTAAGAGTTGAAATTAGAGCTTGTCTTATAGCTTAAACCTCTCAGGAAGAGGTGTGTTTTTAAAGTAAGTACAGATACTTTTTTTTTTTAAAAATAACATTATTTTCCAAATACTTTGTCATTCATAACCTTACAACTTTCACTACTTCTCCATATAATCATCACCCTTATCATAATGGGAAGCCTTTATCAAAGAATGATGCCGCTTGTGATAAAAGCCAAGTCTGCACTTCTCTGCGATCAGATCTTGAGTTTAGGCTGTGTGTGGCCGGGCATGTCATACATTGTTTCCCCCTAAACCTCACACACATGGGGGTGAATGTTTACTAACACAGCACTTCTCATATTCAAAAAAGGAATCACTGAGTGATTTCACAGTTGGCAAGTTGTTTGATTGTTTAGAACATTTTTAAATGCTCAAACAATAGGGGAAAACAAAGCGACGGTCACTCTCAGCTGCGTCTGACTTCCATATGAATAGAGGAAGAGAACATGCATGCTCAAGATGCTGATTGCAGCAGCAAAATATTTAAACAGTACTTACTTCAAAAACATGCCTTGTATGTTGAGATGTGACTTAGAGATTACTCTGTGACCTCAGGTGATGCCAGTAACCAGGTACATATGGAAGGGTACCAGGTGTCCAACCAGTGCATGGCTCTTGTACGGGACAACTGCCTTGTGCCGACCAAGGATGCTCCAGAATTGGGCTATGTCAGAGAGTCCACGGACAAACAGTTTGTTCCAGATGTATATTACAAGGTAAGTACCCCTCCACAATTATGAAGCTTGTTTTATTATGCTGCATAACATTACTTGGCAACAAACCGGTTCAAAAATATGCATTTGTATAATCGATTGTGGTGGCACCATGGCCAAGCGGTTAGACCATTCACCTATCGCCATGGTGGTCCATATTCAATTCTGGGGACTTGCATGTGATGTTTGTGGTGTACGAAGTGGTGTCTGGGTTTTGCGACTTTCCTCACCAACTGCCCTGTCATCACCTTTCGATTCACCCATTTTGCTTGAATTTCATATCATCCTCTTGCTTACTCTCATATCTGGTGCTGGGCTGACCGCTCCACTCTGTAAGTCCTACATACAGGGAGGGTAATCAGGTAAAGAAGATGATAATTGATGGCAATCTCATTCTTTATTAATGCTCAAAATTCTAAAGCCTTTTATAACATTGACCTTTTCTTACTTTGTTTGCCATCACATAGTAGGTACTGTCTCATTGTACCTATAAGGAAATGTAAAACCATTTCTACAAACATTTATCTCAATTACTATGAAATAGGTAGAGGCTTAATATAATTGTTAAAATATATTAAAAGTTAATATAGAATGTTGGATTTGTTTGCAAATATATGTGCAAGACTTATCTTAGAAATATATGGATGGATATATTTTATTTTTTCTAACTTTGTAAATTTTAACATGTTTAGAATATTTTTTAAAAATTCTAGCATCAGTTTCATACCACTACATATCTATTTTAGATTGAGTAAGTCTACAAGAAGAATTTGAATTCTAAAATTCTAAATTACAATCAAAAGATGGTGTGACACAATATCATAGCAAATTTACAATGAATAAATGCAAGTAATCTTTTAGTTGAAATTTTTATTCTCTAGATTAAGCCCCCTTTTTGCAAACACACTTGAGGAATGATCAATGTTTAAATCTGGTGTAAGAGAGGAGAATGAGCTTCTTTTGAAAGTAGTGTGTTGAGGAATGGGGAGAGAAAGTCATGTAAATGTAACATTAGATTTTTAATTTATAGAATTAAGAATTGTTTATGCCACTCATGAAAACTCTTAAATTTAACAATTTAAGTAATTATACATAATACAGAATTGAGAAATTGCAGGTAGGGAATTGAAACAATAGTTTAATCCTACTTTTTGTAAGGTTTAAAACAGTTGGAGAAACACTAGGAAAAGCATATCGAGCTAACAGGAGGTTATGTTGAAGAATTAAAAAAAAAAAAAAATTCTACCAAAAAGAATTTGTTTTTCTATCTTTTTCTAAAGATTTATCAAATGCCCCTTGCATTATCAGGTGCTACAGATTTGCAGACTGCTGTTTTAGGTTAAAAACTCAAATGTAAAAGTTAAAACAACTAAAAGAGTAAATAAAGAAAATAAAAACACTAAATAGTTAAAATGCTAAAAAGATAAAACAAAAATCACACACTAAAAGGCTACAAAGCTCTGAAAGATAAAATACATGTTAAACTTGATTCATGAACCCAATATGGATATGCTGCACAATATGATGGTAGTTGTACAGCTCTCAAAGGCTTAATGTGGCTAATTACTTGTAATTATACAATCTAATTAACTCTTTTGAAATTTAACTGAGCATGTTTCAAAAGCATCTGCTTTCATCTTTAGCTTTTTACAACTGGCTCAAAATTAAATTAAACTTACATGTCTTTTTATAAGCTAGTAACAATGATGTGAATCTAAATTATAATGAAAACTAAGTTGGATTGAAACACATAATATCACTTACATTTAATTAGTCTGGACCGGTTTCAAGAGCTTAACTTGCTCCCATCATCAGAATTAACCAAATGGTTCTTAAAGCTACGTAGGCTTTCACGGCCGACGTTTAAATTGTAGAATGTCGCAGTGATACCTTCCACGAGGAGACTTCGACAACGCCACTGAGGATGTTTACCGCAGTTGTAAACGAAACGTCTGGAAGACAGATCTCCAGCAGACCACGGCATAACAGCCCGGAAGATACTTCATTCTACAAATGGTTCTTGTTTATATTGTTTGATGTATGGTTGGTTCAGATGACATCTAGCAGTGAGCCGATAAGCTTCCATAAAGGGTTTTGTGGAGGCAAATCAAAGTTCATTACACGGAGCTTGTTTTTATTATATGAACTTTTTCCCAGGTATCCATATCATAAAAAACAAGCTCCATGGCCCTAATGACCAAGTTGTCGATGGGCCCTTAAACCCAACTCACTCACTCTATCCAAAAATGGTGTCACACACCATACTTTTGTGTTTGTTTCACTCAGTATCACTGTTCAGTAATATTTCTGTAACTTAGTCATACCTTTACGTGATGCCCATGACCCAAGCTTGACATACATAAACAAACAAATGGAAGGAAAGAACCATTGTTATTTCCACATCCACTGTATTATCTAACATGTTAAGTTCTGATTTGTTTCTGCAGGATGCATAGATTTTGGTCACCAGAGTAGGTAAATGTAATGGCTGAGGATGAGTCACAAAGCCAGGCTATTGCACAAATGTGATTTCGTATGTCAGTTAATCAGCTTTGTTCAGATGTCAGTTAATGCTTATGTTTCCATTTATACACCAGAGTATGTCATTCACTTACAGTCAAAGTCTATCAACAACCATGGGACACATGCGAGGCAATAATACTCATTCCTTATCTAGCATAAAGTTAAATTCAACAACTTTTACTGATGGAAACTTAAAAGCATGAAAGGATTATCTAAAAGTATTAGATGTAATATAACCATTGAGTCCCCATTGGCAGGCTTGGCACAGGGTGCACTCAGCCTTGTTAAGTCATGGAGGGGCCAATTGAGAAGCTACATTATAAAGAAGTAGCGACCCCAGATCACAAATACTGCATAAGTAGCTGGGAGGGCTTGGGCTTGGGCTGCTGAACCACGTCCCTTCCTGCAGTTGTGCACCCCACTCATGATGCCTGTAGGATGCAGTAGCTGGGTAGTAAGCTTCAAGTTGCAAAGGGCTGTTGCATTAGGGTTTATACCACTGAGTATCAAGATCCCATCCCTAATGGAACATGAAATTACGCGTATAAAGTTTAAAATTCCAGTGGGTAACAGTTAAATCTCTAAATTCACCAACTGTACCTCGGATGACACCACCAATTAGATGTCTGTGCAGGCTTGGGCCAGGGTCAGGCCTAATTTGAAAAATGTTGGTTGGGCTCAGGCTTGAAAATTAAGAGGTAAAGTAATTTATCATATTTTTTGGTCACCTATGCCAAAATTCGAAGAATAGCAAAATTATCGCAGCATTTCTTTACTAGGAATTCTATATGAATAATAATAATAATAATAATAATAATAATAATAATAATAATAATAATAATAGTAACAGCAATAATAATCATGATGATAATGGTGATGATGTCAATAACTGACAAATAATTTAGTTCAAAAGAAAATTAAACAATTGGGCCTGGTTTGGGAGTTACACTATGACCTCATCTATGACGCGGTTGACGCCAGGCCAAACCTAAGAATATTGATCTGTGCAGATCTCTACTACAAATACCCAAGGTAGGGGAAGAAATTAGAGCATCAGTAGCTAGTTGACCTGTAGCCAAAAATAAGGATAATATTTCTTTGAAACATGTACTGCCAATGATCTAGTATGTGGAGCCTGACACCAATTCATTTTCCCATAATTTAATTATTTGCTTTTTTGCTCTGTGAGAGCCCCAAAGATTTTAAATGAGAGGCACTTGCTAAGGAAACAAGGCGAAGATCTCTGGATTGAAAAATGCTTTGCTATTAAAATATCAATAGTTTAAAATTGGAATAAGACGCATATCTTAAATGTTGTGTAAATAATCGCAAGCCCTCTTCATTTTGACCAGTGCCTATGTGTGTATGTGACTTCCACAGTAAGAGCATCATTACAAATAACAAAGTATAATCTCTAAAGCTGTCAAGGTTATTTGGTGGGAGATAACCATTTGAACTCTGCACTGTTATCAGTGTTTTATTGTGGACATGCATGTTAACTTGTCTTGCTATATTGTGAATGAACAAACGGGCTCATAAGTAACACGGTGCCTATTTGCATTTCAGAATGCTCAGAACAAAACAAGTCCTGAAGGAAATGTCCAACAAAGTTTCACTGGCGAATATCTCATAAATACACAAAAATCAAATGCCAGCAATTCCAAATCTTATTGTAGCAAGGGGCTTTTCAAATTGTGATTGCCATTTATGGAACACAGGGAGGCCAACCTCAAAATTTTAAATGGAATGTATTTTTTATATTCTAAACAAATTTTATAAAATTTTCACTTTCTCCACTGCATACAGAAGCAGAGGAAGTATTGTATTCCAGCGAAAATTTAAACTCAGTATTTGACCAGAAATATGTTTTGAAAACCCTTGAAGCCCCCAAAAAAGGCATTTTTAGAAAATGATCCATGTGTGACAATCTGTCTGCATCTGTCTGTCTGTGAACAGCATAACTCAAAAATGAAAAAGAGTTCTAAAGCAAACTTGGTATTCAAGCTGAGCATCTTCCAAGGATGCAACATATATATACATTTTCAAGAAAATTCCTCCACCCCAGACTACCTCTTTACATGGAACATTCTTTGAAAATCAATTTTCTCAAAAATGACTAAGAATTTTCATTAAAATACCATATATTTAAAATATTTCCATGACAAATGAAATGTATATGTTGAATTTTCTGGGAATATTTTCTGAAGTTCTCTTTGTTCTGAATGACATTTGTCTAACTGGTAAATGTAAGAGATGCACAAAATATTTCTACATAAAAAATCTGATGTGTTGCACTCACATGACCTTCTCTACTCTTGTCCTAACCATTCTTACAAACTCTTATTCCTATATCTTCCTCATGTTACTCGAGATAAACATTTACAGAAATTATCTTATTGCATATTTCCTTGTAGGTGCAAAGGGAATAAAAGAATACAGTAGGCTTTGAGTGATAGTCAAATCTTTTTAGCTTTGAGATCCCATTCTCTTTGCATGCTTGACATATTAAAAAAAGTCAACAATGTTGTTGCATTTCACAAAAGTTTAACTTTTCCGAAACTGACACAAATAACAAGGAATATCTCCGAAATGGTTCACTCTACAAAAAAGTTTATTTTGACATAAATTGCGTGTTTTAGCGAGATCTACATTTTTTGTACAGTAAGAATTTGTCTATCTCTTACGGTGCATGAGTTATTCAAAAGTCATCCAAAGTAAACAGGACTACATGGGCTATAGCCGGAAAATTCAAAATATACATTTCATTTGTCATAAAAATATCTTAAACATATGGCATTTTAATCAAAATCATTACATCCATCTTCGAGAAAATCAGAAGTTTCGAAAACTTTTCCTTGTAGAGGGTAGTTTAGGGTGGGGCTATTTTCTTCAAAATCTTCATGTTGCATCCTTGAAAGATATTAAATTTAAATACCAACTTTGGTTTTTAACCGACTTTTCGTTTTTGAGTTATGCTGTCTGAATAGGTATCTCAGCTTCACCAATATGTGTCCTGTGTAACGATCCAGCAGAAATGAACGAAGACCACTTGAAGACCTGTGAAACATTAAGATCAGAAGAAACTACAGTTCAAAAGTATTGGAAAGCATGAATGCTAATGGCTTCATTGCCAGATGCAAGGCACTAGAAAACAACAACAGTTATGCTGTCTACTGACTGACAGACACACACCACACACATGGACCTTTTTCTAAAAATGCTTTTTTTTGGGATACAGGGAGTCTCAAAACATATATTTCCAGTGAAATCTTGGCATCAAATTTTTGGATGGAATACAATACTTCCTCTACTTACCAGTAGAGAAAGTAAAAATGTAGGGCTCCTTAAAGCACACAATTTGTCAGATAATTTTTGCAGGGAGAGATTTATTACTTTACTTATTTATTACTTTTCTCAAATAGGAAGTCATTATTGCTCTTCTTTATATCCTGACCATACAAAGAGAACTGAATTTCATTCATCATATAGTGACTAGTTCTTAAAACAGTTGACTATCGCTTAAAGCCTACTGTATTCCCATATTTCCCTTGTTCCTGCAAGAAAATTAGCAATAAGATAATTTCTGCAAATGCTTATCTCAACTAACATGAAGTAGATAGAAGAATAAGTGTTTGTAAGAAAGTTAGTACAAGAGGAATTAGAGAAAGTCATATCAGTGAAGCACACCCAATTGTTTTATATTTTGACTCCGCTCAATAAACTAGCTTTTATAAAACTTTCTTTTTTCAAATGGATTGCTGCTCTGTTATAGTATGCTTTGATTCAAGTTAGTATTACACTTGATGAAGTGAGGTAACCAATAAAGTACAGTCAAATGAGAGCACATGGGTGTTGTAAGGCCCCTATATGTAATGCCACGAGTGATTATCAATCTATTTAGAGAATTTGACTATCACGAGTTGCATTTATTAACACTATTTAAGGATTATATAATCTATGAAATGTTATTTAAATGCTTATTGTAATTATTAACCTCTTAAAAGACATACATGAACACAACCTACAAGATTAAATACCACTGACCTAGTTTCCTGCTTGCACACACAGTTTATATTAAACACATTTCCCATTGTATTCCGTGTTCTAAGGTTTCCCTCTTCAAATTATTTCATCTATTTCAGCATTAGATTAGATTAGCTTCACCGAAGTGAGAGTCAGACATTTAAATCTAGCGACTATATTATGTAAGCTGTTGTAGCACAGTGCAGCTAGATTCTCTAACATGATCACAACATACGAAAAGCAGAGAAGATGATAATTAAAATTCAGAAATTTGAAATTGTTATGTACATGATTGGTTGATTTCAACCAAGTCACATATGAGTGGAATAGTCAGTTAGGAAATCAAATGTTTAGAAGCTATTTTGAGCATTTCAATATCTATTGATGTAGTATTTTGTACTACCAAGCAGCTCAATGGAAAACATCCTATAACAGGTCAACAATATATATTAGAAAAAAATCTGATGTGTTACACTCACATGACTTTCTCTACTCTTGTATTAACCATTCTTAGAAACTCTTATTCTATATCTTCTTCATGTTAATACAGATAAACATTTGCAGAATTTATTTTACTGTTTATTTCCCTGTATGTGCAAGGGGAATATTAGAATACAGTAGGCTTTGAGCGATAGTCAAATCTTTTAAAGCTCTGAGAGTCTTTGCATGGCTAAGATATAAAAAAATTAATAACAACCTTCCATTTGACAAAAATGTTAAGTATTCCAAAACTCACACAAATAACGAGGAATATCTGCAAATGGTTCACTTCACAAAAACTTTATTTGGACATAAATTGTGTGTTTTAGCAAGGTCTACATTTTTGTATAGTAAGATTTTGTCTATCTCTTAAACATATGGTATTTTAATCAAACTCGTTAGGGCCATTTCCAAGAAAATCAAAATTTTTAAAAACTTTCCACATAAAGGGTACTTTAGGCTGCAGAAATTTTCTTAAAAACCTTTGTGTCGCATCCTTAAAAGATGTTTAACTTAAATACCGAATTTGGTTCTCAATCAACCTTTCGTTTTTGAGTTATGCTGTCCAGAAACACATACACACCTTTTTTGGATTCAGGGGGCCTCAAAACATATATTTCCGGTGAGATTTTGACATTGAATTTTTGGTTGTAATACAATACTTTGTCTACTTACTATACGTAATAAAAAAGGAGTGTCATGATTCTGTTTAAAATTCTGAAGTTGTGTCCCAGGGAAATATTTATTTGATATTACAATGTGGAAGGCCCCTTGCTCCAATAAGATTTGGAACTGTTGGCATCTTTTTTTGTTTTTGTATTCTTTTAGCCCATTGGACCTGGAGCAGGAAATGGTTCCATGATCCAAGCTAATGAACGAAATACCAGACCATGGAATGGTTCTGTTGTCCAATTTCACATATGTTGGTTTGCTATACTTTGGCATTGATTCTCTTTGTATTCTGTGTTGCTGACAGTAGCGTTTCAAAGAGATAAATATATTGTGATGCCAGGCAAGGCATACCACAATGGATGGTAGGGGCTGAGCTACTTCACATCACATACTAGGTAGGAGAGCAAACAAAGGTGAAAGCTCAGGCTGCCTCCCGTGACTAACAACAATGAGTGCAGCACATAACAAAGGATTGCTGGAACCTTCAAGGGGCATCCAGCAGCTGGTGTGTTTGTATAAGACAAGAAAGGTCTGTGTTACTTCATGTTCGCTATATAAGGAGGTGAAAAAACGGTAGAGGAGAGAGTTACAAACATGAGTCTAGATAGCTGGGTGTGTTTGTGGTACGGTTGCTGTGAAAGGTATGTTGCATCGAAGTGAAGAAGATTTAATGCATGTTGAGTGATTTTATCATTGGGTTAGTGTATGACAGAAAGTGAAGAAAGACGGTGAAAGCACTGAGTCAACGTTACAAGAAGAAAACAGTTGTGAGTTGTAATATCACTAAGACTGTGGACTATGTTAACATAGCAGAAGAGAACTGTTTTTGTGCGAAAGCTTAGAAGGAGAATAAAGCTGGACAGAAATTGTCATTTTGTGACAAATATGAAAACAACTTCCGGTTGCATTTGCGCTGCAAATATGTTTATCAAATACCAAGCAAAGATAGCTGGATTATAAGATTTCACAGCCAATGAAATCGTGAAAATGTGCTTAGAAAGTTAATGAGAGGGTCTATGAAGATTTTTACTTTGATGTTAGTCCTAATAATAATGATAATGATGATGTTGCTAGCAGTAAAGGGAAAAAAGAAAATGCAGAAAATGGTGCATCACCTGGAAAAGAAACTGACTTGGCCTGGTGTGTTTTAATCATGTATCATGTAAATTTGGACTGCTAATGCACTTAAAATGTAATACAATTTTAGTATGAATGGTTTATAAAAGAGTTCCTTAATTGTAATGCAAAGAAAATAGTTAATTTTGTGGAGGAATATTGTAGACTGCAGCCATAATGAAACAGTCGCTATATGTTGGCTTTGAAATTCAGTAGTACTCTTTACAAGAAACAAAAGAATGGTGAATTAGCGCTTAAAAATTTGATAAATTATAGGAAAATTCAAAATAATAGCAACAAATCCAAGGTGTTCCACTTATAGGTGTAATAAAAGAAATATCTATAACCTGTGAACTAATACGAATCTACAAATGAAAGCACTTGTAACAAATAGTGAAAAGTGGAAATTTTTTTTTACCTTATGGTTTGCCTCTGAGCTGCCTAAATTTGAACAGCTTCTCTCGGTCTGAGGTTGTACTGACTGATGCTGTGACATCCACATGCTGACTTATCAACATGATATGTAATGATCTGTGCATGCACGTGCAATGCATGACTGTTGTAAACCTAACACCAATATGCATTAAACCCTCCCAACTTGCTCTTTCAAATGGTACCAACCATAACCCATTTGTATGCATAGTTTTGAAGTCATAAATGTTTGTTTTATTATACTTACAAGCAAAACACAGTGTATATAAAAAATGTGATGCAGTTACATTCACATGATATTCTTCAGCAACCTTATTCTTCTATGTACTACATGTTAATCCACATCTTATTACAGATTTCCTTGTATGTACAATGGAAACACAGTAAGTGATAGAGCCCTTTGCATGACCAGGACTTGCTATTTGAGAAGTATCTGAAAATTGAAACCAGTAACAAGGAATATCTCGTAAATGCCTATCTCCACAAAAAAAAAAAAAAAAAAAAAAAAAAAAAACACTCATTTAAATTGTGTTTTAACAAGATGTACATTCCTACGCCTACTCAAGATGTACATTTGTTGTGTAGTAAGATTGCTGAATAATTGTTTTGCTGTGTAGCATGCTCCCCATTCCCTGTAACAGCCTGTCCTAGTCTGTTATTGTCTTCTACAAAGAAACACGGAACTATGATGAATTATGAAGTATAAGACTGTTGAATTAAAGTCTGATCATTGGCATAGAATCATGAAATATGACAATGTGGCCTCTTCATTCTGGCTGACTTTTGATTGTGGGATGACCTTATAGAATGAGTTTTTTGATACATCCAATAACCCCACTGCAACTGAAGAAATTGCCAATATTCCAAGATATTATCGGTAAAATCTTGTTGAACAACAGAATGGCACACATCTTTCCAATGTTTTCTAAACCACATTGTTTGTCCAACACTTTCCTCATTTGCAAGGTTCGTCAGAGGCAAATTTGTTAAACAAATATACACGTGTATGTGTTACAGTATCTATTAAAATCTCAGCTCAAATGCACATTGGGAAGCCAATCCCTAAAGATGTAAAGAACTAATTAGGTTTGAAGATAGAGATTATTTAGCTGATTATTTCCCTCCCAGCATGGAAAGGCAATCACAACCAAAAAAATGGAATATTCCTACACTACCTAAGTTACATCGGTTATCAAAATGGAGTGGTTGAAGATTTTGGGATTGATTCCAATAGTTTGTAAAATGGTATTGGATATTTCTGAAAGAATTGCAAGAAAAATAATGAATGGTTTTCCAAAACACTAGAGAGAAATTGAGCACAGCAAGAAGAAAATAAAACATGCTTTAAATTCCGACGATGATTGCTGCATTGGACTGCACCCACACCACACGTGCCACTCATTGATATTTTTTTGATGGTGACCTGCCCCTATCTGTCCAACGTGCAGCATACAATACTGTGTGTCCCATGTTTTCCTTGATTTTCTGTAATATGGTCTTGAGCACCAGCCCCTTGGCCTGGCTTTTACTCCATGCTCAATTACAGCTGTGGTTCGTCACCAATATTGGGTTCACAAAGCAAGTTTAATTTGTATTTTGTTTTTTGAAGCTTTTTACACTTTTAGAATGTGAATATGTCAAAAATAACATTGCAAGACTTTACCTTTTAAGCGTTTCAGCTATTTACTGTTTTACATTTCACTTTTTAACTTTGCAGCCTAGAATTTTTGAGTTTTTCCTGTTTTTATCTTGATATCATGCCCAAATGACCTAGCTGTTGATAGGGTCTTAAACCCCACTTACTCACTGCACCCACACAGGGATAAAGAAACCAAGAGAGTGTGGTAGCAATTGTTATAGCTGATTTCTTTAATGTCCAACAATTGCACGGATTTACCAGCACAGTATTACTGTTAAAAATGTAGCTGTGAGCAAATCAGTGGTCTAACCCACAAATAACACTTCACTTCAATAAAATTGAGATATATTGAGTTTAATTCAATTTGATTGAAGTAAAATGTTAGTCTCCACATACTTTGTAATTTGTGGATCATATTGCAACACTGTTAGTAGCTTCAGGTGTGTATAATAAACAGTGGTGTAGTGTTCAGAGTAAATACTTGCACCAAGATGAGCAAAACCAATAGTAGTGAAGCAGAAAATTAGCAACTACTCTCTCCACCCCTTATTGTAGACTGTAGTGTTGTTACTGAAGTGGTACTGTGTAGGTGCTAAAACCACAAGCTTCCCTGCACATCTAAGACAATTAAATGAACATCAAACAGTTTGTTCACCAGCTAGTGGTTCCTGGCAGGAATGCAGCATTTGAATATGTTAGTAAACAATTCCAGGTAAACAGTGATATTTGGAGATGGAGTCATGCTTATGGTCAGGCTTGCGATAGTATTTCCAACCTTGGAATGTGTATTCATGCTAGATCAAAGCAAACAAGCCACTCAAACTAGTGCAAATTAAATATTATTTTTAGCTCATGCAGTACATTTAGCTTATAAAACAAATTATATTTTCAGCTGCTCCGTTTTTCTCCCACTGATAATTTTCTGCCTTTTCTCTGTTTTCAAAACTCCTGCCAGTCTGTTTCAGACACAGGTGATGTACCCTCGAGCGTTATATCATGCAATTCCTGTAAGGAAAAGTCACCAGTTATATTTCTCAAACTATTCGCTTTACCTTGGCTCAAGCTAGTTCTGTGGGATTGAGATCACACATGTATGGGCAAACAAACGACAGTGGTCCAATGAAACCCAAAATGCGTCCACTTTAGAAAATCTCTAAGTTTGTTTGTTTCAATCATCCTTTAAAAATCTGTTACACATGGAACTGTGACTCTGCAACCACAGTATCATAGCAGATTTCACACCACTACTAAGCAGGGATTTATCTACTTCTGCACTCCTTTTTTCTTTACTTTTGAGATAGCATCAGTGACTTATCCAATTGTTAACTGAAATTAAGATATATTAGCATATTAGTGAGCAAACAGTGGGAGTATCATTGGAGGTAAGTTGGCAACTAACCAGCAGCAAGGTTATCTACCAAGTTTACAAAACTTGGGTTACACTATTATGGAATACCTCTCCTCTCTCCTTCAGTCCCCGAAGACCATGAGCTGGTGAACAGACACGAAGATGCATTTTCGGGAGGGTATGCTAAAAATTCATGACTGACACTGGTAACTCCCATCTGAGGTTTGAGGTCATTTTTTTACACTCACCTTCCCTTAAATTATCTTAAAAACAGGAAACGTTTGGACCAAATGGTCTTGAAAATGGTTCCTGTTTTTAAAACAATTTAAGTGAAGGTGAGTGTAAAAAAGTGACTGAAAATGACCTCAAGCATGAAGAATACTCACTGTTAATAGTGCTTCTATTTGTAATATTTACATCTAAGGGCTAGAATGTTCCAAGCCCCCTATGTAATTTTGCTGTAAATTGTGTTTTTCACTAGGAATGATAATACTTCAAAGTTTATTTGCCTACATTCACAAAATGTGGCACAAATAGTCAGCAGTCTCTAGAAATCTCTGGTATTTGTTTTCTTGTGACTTCCATAGATTGAATATTACAAAATGTGGAAATACTGTATTCCACCCAAAGTTTGACATAGTGAAAAGTAAAAACCAGTCTGATGTTACATTCACATGACTTTCTTTACTCTATTGTTCATTACTGGGTATACAAACTACTCAAAGTTTTAAAGCTTTCACGGCGAACGTTATTTATTACAGTTTCACGGGCGATCAGCCGTGTGAGGTTTAAAAACATTGAGCTTTTGGCCATTGTAAACTCCATGGCCTTCGTCAGAATGAAAATGACCATTAGCTTTCCGCTCCCCATATATATACAATGTTAGGTGGGTGGGGGTTGCGTTGCCCTTCAACTCTCCGTGAACTGAATTACCACTCTACTGAATCTGCTGGTGGATGACTGTCAACATCATATTGCAAAGTTTGAGAGGTAGAACTGGAACTTAAAAATTCAATGCCACAACTGGGATTTGAACCACAGACCTTCTGCTTACCGGGCGGATGCTCTACCACTGAGCTATTGTGACAAACTGCCAGAATGGCATTAAATTCTCATATTGCAAATTCCAGCCACTTTATACAGAAAATTTCAGCGCTGAAAGTGGACCCGGATGATATTTTGGTGAGCTTTGATGTGGAATCCTTGTTCACCAGAGTGTCGCTAGAGTACTCACTACAGCTCTTATCTGAACGATTTCCAGAAGACATCACTCAGCTTTTCAGACACACGCTCACTTCCGCATACTTCAATTACAATGGCCAGTTCTTCAAACAGATGGATGGGGTAGCCATGGGTTCACCGTTGTCACCTGCTATTGCAAACTTTTTCATGGAGAGCTTGGAACATACTGCCCTGGATACTACCTCAGACAAACCAAAAGCATTCTTCAGATACATGGATGATAGCTTTGTTATCTGGCCACATGGAAAAGGAAAACTTTCCGCCTTCTTAGACCACCTCAACAACCTACATGCGAACATCAAGTTTACCATGGAAGTTAAGAACAATGGCTCACTTCCCTTCCTAGATGTTCTGGTCTACAAGAAGCCGGACGGCAGCCTAGGTCACACGGTATACAGGAAACCAACACACACCAACCGCTACTTGGACGCCTCCAGTTACCACCATCCTACTCAAAAGAAGACAGTTATCTCCACCTTGTTTCACCGAGCTTTCGATATTGCGGATGAAGACCACATTAAGCAAGAACTTAAATACCTACGAGACACCTTGCTAAAAAACGGATACAGTGATAAGGACATCAAAAAGGCATGCAAGAAGGTTGAAAACAATCGAAACAACCCCCAACGCCTCACTCAAAGAATGGATAGCTGGCCGAACAAAGCCTACATACCATTCTACGGTTCCGTCTCAAACAAGATCTCCCGCATACTCACTAGGTATAACATCAAGACTTTCTTCACGCCTCCAAAGAATATCCAAGAATACCTTAGGCCGATAAAAGAACCACTTCGACTCAAGGTCCCAGGAGTTTACAGGATTCCTTGCAAATGTGGTAAAGTGTATGTAGGCCAAACAGGACGCACAATAGAAGAAAGATGTAAAGAACATCAACGCAATATCAGGCTCCTACAACCAGATAAGTCAGCAGTGGCCGAGCATTGTATAGAGTATGTCCACAAAATAAACTTTGAAGTTCTGGATCATACTGATAAATACTGGGACAGAGTCATTAAGGAAGCCATCCAAATCAAACTACATCCAAACAACTACAACAGGGACTGCGGACTTCAGCTAAGCCCTGCCTGGACAATAGCCATGAAACACATTCACAACAGCAACTATAGTGATTCTGGACCAAGTACTGACCCTCAAGAAAACACTGTGGCCGGTGAAGAAACATAGCCCGAAACAGCAGGCCCAATCACAAATCGTCACCCGCTCATTGGCCAGAGCAACGCAACCCCCTCCAACCTAACATTGTATATATGGGGAGCGGAAAGCTAATGGTCATTTTCATTCTGATGAAGGCCATGGAGTCTACAATGGCTGAAAGCTCAATGTTTTTAAACTCACACGGCTGATCGCCCGTGAAACTGTAATAAATACTCAAAGTTTATTTTTCTATATGCTTCATTTTAATTGAGATAAACCTTTACAGAAATAGTTACACTACACATTTTATTACAGATACAAGGGGAATAGCAATAGTCAAATGTTTAACAACTGGACATTATATGGTGGCTTTTTTTTATATCAACGTCCTCCAACGTAATGTCATATTGGATGGTGAATGAATAAAATGAGTGAAATAATGCTCAAATAAGCCCCAGCTTCATAGAACTTAAAGTTGCCCAACATCCATCTTCTCAGGGTAAGGGAAAACCTCATACAACTGACCCTAACTGAGATCAGAACTAGGGACCTCTTGAATGTGAGACAGACACAGTACCACATTCCACATTACAGAGGGGAGCTTATCTACTGGCCTTAAAATTCCATACCTTTTCTATGTAATCGTAAGAAACAACTGAACAGTGACAGTACTTTAAAGGAATGACAAAATATAGAAGAATTGCAACCATTAATAACATATCTTGGAAATAGCTTGTGCCACATAAAAGGTTATTTGAAATAAATTATGGCTTTAAAGAAATCTACATTTATTATGTAGTATATTTTTGGCTATCGCGCAACATTTACCTGTTATATAAAATTCCATTTGCATAAATGGAACTCCACAGGCTATTGCCAGAAAATTTAAAATATGCATTTTATTTGCCATGTCAATATGGTTTGTCAAAATCATTAAGAGCAATTTTTGAAAAAATAACAAACTGTTCCATGTAAATGGTGGAAAAGCTTTTTGAGTTGTGTTATTCAGAAATGTGGACCTTTTTCAAAAAACTTTTTTGGCAGGATTCAGAGGCCTTTTTTTTTTTTTTTATTTTGTTGTTTAACGACGCTGTCAATTGCCAGGATCACATCAGCGTCGCCGGTGTGCCGGAATTTTGTCCCGCAGGAGTTCTTTTACATGCCAGTAAATCTACTGACATGGAGCTGTCGTTTTTAAGCACACTTAAAAACCATCGGCCTGGGCTGGATTTGAACCCGCGACCTTGGGAACAGTAGGCCAGCGTCTAACCAACTGAGCCACCCAGACCGACGATTCAGGGGCCCTCGAAACCTGTACTTCTGTTCTGGGATATGTGTATCTTGAAATATTTAGGAGTAAACTTGCTTTACAAAAACTGTAGTTCATTTGAATATACCATTTATGTAAAATAAATTTCTTCTTAGCATGGTTTGTTTTTAAAATAATAAGTTTTGCAGGTTTGGAATTTCCTTTGTGCTCATTGAGTAACATTTGAAGGCTATTTCTGGCTTCATACCTAGGTAAACATATACCACAAGTAATGTGCCTCAATGCTAGTCTCCCAGACATCCTGGGTGCTATTCACAGCTGGAAGCTTTCCTTAGCTAGGATTATTTCCAATCCTCTCTTGGGCCTAGGAGTACGAAAGAGAGAGAGAGAGAGTGTGTGAGAATTTAAAAAGACAACCCAATATAATGCTGGGATTACGATGAACTTAATGTGACAATGCAACAGGATGTAACGTGAAATAAACTAGGTCTATTAGGTTTCGCTTAATTATTCCTCTACTTGACAGACATGGCAGATATTCAAAGTAACTTTCTTTTCCTAATTAGAGGTTATGTTTTCCAAAAATGTAAAGAAAGAGAATATGCCAATGTGGAGTAAGAAACAGTTTTAAACAGGATTATAGTATAGAGTTGATTCTAGCCTCCTTTAGGAGAAAAACAAAAAAAAACAGAAAGAGGGTTGATGCAAATAGTTACATAGAGAAACTTGATGGCACTACTCGCTGATTAGTTCAAATTAGCCACTTGACGTAATGTGAAGGAAAGTTTGGCATTGCAACACTGTTATATCACATTAAGTTGACCTTAAATGGCTCCATGTAATATAATGTGTTACTTTACCATTACATCCCGCCACATTAAATCTGTTGTAATCCCAGCAATTCTAACCCGAGTAGAACGTTATTGCCAATGAGCAGTTGCTCCAATATGACAGTCATGAATCACTTTTATAGGAACATTGTCCTACACGTGGTCTGTGAGTTTGTTAAGTTTTATACCACATGCTTATTTAGCATCATTTCATCTAATTCAACAATTCTTTAGAAAATGTAATAAAGTTATTTCACATTAACCTAATTTCTTTAAATTTTAATCCCATTTAAGGCTCTGTATCTATGAAAATCTACATTTTTCCTCTCATTGCTACGACTTTTTAACCATATACTCACATTTCATCAATGTCAAACTGTTAAGATATCATCTTCCTTTCATAGAAGTTTGAAAATAATGTTGTAATTAATTTAAAAGGTGAGTTAATTAATAACACTGAACAACACTTACAACATATTTTTCTGGGACGCGTTTCGAAGGTTAACTTTCCTCCATTATCAACCGGACAATAACTGGGTTTCCATGGTGTTTCATGGTGCAGGTGGTGATGCTTCTTCTGGTGGCAGTTCGATGAACTTACTGAAAATGTCTCTCTGAGGAATGTCAAAATTAAATACTCAGTTTCTACTTTTTAAAATAAAGATTTGTTCCCATGTGGACAGTTCTTGTTTTCCAGTAATGTGTTTGAGAGGTTTCGGTTCTAGCTTTATATGTCATGATTTTTTGTCCAAAAGTGAAATGCAACCGCTGATTTTTCTAATTGTTTACTCTTATTATTTATTTATGCCAACAAACTTACTGTTGGTGTTTTTAAACACACAAGCCATGTGTGGGCAAAGTTTGAGACGTAGAACTGGAACTTAAAAATTCAATGCCACAACTGGGATTTGAACCACAGACCTTCCGCTTACTGGGCGGCTGCTCTACCACTGAGCTATTGTGAGAAACTGCCAGAATGGCATTAAATTGTCAAACCAGTTCGTATTTCTCCTGGTAAACCACAAAGTCAGTCTCACATCAGAGACAAATTACCCCAATGGTGACTTACTATTGTAAGTACTTTATATCCCAGGATTAAATAACCTTCGGATGGTAATTATTATTTATTTATGCCAACAAACTTACTGTTGGTGTTTTTAAACACACAAGCCGTGTGTGGGCAAAGTTTGAGACGTAGAACTGAAACTTAAAAATTCAATGCCACAACTGGGATTTGAACCACAAACCTTCCGCTTAATGTTTCTAACGTGTTCCTTGGATCTGATTTCTAAATTTCTTTTGGTTTGTTAAGATATTTTCTACTCATAGTGAATCACCTTTTTGATAAACCAATGCAGTAATAATTTATGGTAGCACTCTGAAAATTTGAATCTGTGTTTAGTATATAAATCAGTTTAAGGGAAAAGATTTTGTATTTTTTCTACCATGTAAATAGGTAGAAAAGGTTTTTTTGTAATGTTTCATTTAACATTGAAGGTCATTTGGTGGCTTATAACCTCTTGGACTAATTGCTCACGCTGGCCTACTGATTCCAAGGTAGCAGGTTCAAATCTGGCCCAGAGTAATGGTTTTTAAGTGTGCTTAAAAACAACAGCTCCGTGTTAGTAGATTTACTGATGTGAAGCTGGCAATTGACAGCGTCATTAAACAACAAAATAATTTTAATGTTTTCCACTGACTGAGTTACGGCGCCAGCCACGAGGGTATTGCATTCCATCTCATCCCATCCAAAAACTTATCAAGATTTCACTGGAAATGTACATTTTAAGGTCCCCTAAATAAATAAGTTTAAAGATCCGTTTAAGAGAGAGATCTGTGCATGAACAGCATAACTCAAAAATAAAAAGTCTGCTAAATACCAAACGTGGTATATAAGTTGAACATCTTACGATACAACTTTTCAAGAAAATCCCCACCAAACTACTCTATAAGGAACACTTTTCCAAAATAGCTCAGTACCACATGTTTAAGACAAATGAAATATATATGTTGAATATTGTGTGAAGTCAAGTTCTCTTGATTCTGCATGACTTGTGTACAGTGGGTGAAGTGTAAGAGATACACAGAAAGGTTATATCCTATTGAAACACACAACTAATGTGGATCTAAGAATTACCAGATATTTGTTGTTTTTGGTTTAATTTTCAAATAATTATTCTTACCTCAAGTCGAAGTTGGGCCACATTTCCTGTTGGTCAGCATACTGCTGATGGAGCAAGAGCTTCTGAACATATCCTGAATAAGTGAAGCAAACATGTCCCGATTTCACCTTCTGTGTTACGAAGCTTCTAATAAATTAATCAGGAAGTCTTATCAATTGTATGACCTTGCTGGCCATGCAAAAATGGAGTTAAAACATTTGACTATCACTTTAAAGTCTACCATATTTTCCTTATACCTATAGAGAAATGTGTAATTAAACCATTTCTACAAATTTTTGTATCAATGTGAGGTAGATTAAAGAATAGCTCATACAAGAGTCAACACAAAATTTGTTATAACTTATGAAGTTACATATAATATACATCCAGCGGAACTATTTGATATTTGTGAACATGTGCACTGTAATTGCCTAAGGTTTTCTGAAAATTTAAAGCTCAAAGTTAAAAACAGTTGCCAAAGAAGCATTCTGAGTAGTGAAAAATGGAGCTTTGCTTTGCCTAAATGGTACAGGACCAATAGACACTGTGGCATTAAAAAGCAAATGTAGCATGAAAGCGCAAGTTATAAGAAAAATAAAAATGGGGGAAAAAAAAAAAAAAAAAACATACTTTCCTTAAAATGTTGGCAAAACTGAATGAATTTGTATTGTAAATATTATATTGAGCACCTTTTTCCACATTTGTTTTGTTAAATAGTGATGAGTGTCCTTAGAATCAATTAAATTTATTTTATATGGCCAAAAATAATAGATATAAGCGTATGTATGGAGACTGATAAAATAGTCGATCTTTGAGCTGTCCAATCTAAAAATTGATACAATCAATAGTCTGCATATCAAATTCTGACCATTATTTCTTAATTATATCTATATTCCCAGTTTCTGCAGTCTTTTACCACATTTATATTTTATTTTCTTTATTTTGTTAAACCTGTCAATTTTGGCAAGCAGCCTTCATTTCTGCAAATAGTTACAATTAGATAAATATGGAATCTTGATGAGTGTAAAGTTTCACCTGCACAACTGCATTACAATTCAGGCAAGGAACTTCAGGATGGGTATTATATTTAGGTAGAAATAAGCAACACAATTTATTTTTTTCCCATTTTGCATGTATTTCCATCGAACGACGCTACACGAGTTTTATCACAAATTTTTAAGGCACTTCCTCAGTGCAACAATGAATGATATTATCGCAAAGTGATGATGCAATGAAATTTTTACCTCTCTCAAAAAAACGTTTGGCAAACAATATCGCTTGGAGCGACAACTGGAATGTTTCCCTGCCATGATTGCTCGTTCGTGTGGCATTTTTATGGCACCCTAACCTAATGCCCACAGAGAGAAGTTTGGGAGAAGACAAACAGGCTTTCTACTTTTTTTCTTTTTAAGTACTAAGAGCAGGACAAAAACTGCATTCTTCCGTATAATTTGCCAGCACACTATTTTTCTTATATTCCATAAGGTACACAAATGTATTATGGACGTTAACAAGATTTACTTATTTGTGTTTCAACTATCTACTTGCTACACATTGTAACACCACGTTCATAAAACTAGGGAAGCATTTGCAGCTAAGATTATAAGGCACAAATAAGGATGGTTTTCCGACTTGATTTTGACTGACAATTTTGCTTGTTGGCAGAAAGGCAACCCAGTATCAATCATTTAAAATGGAAATTAAGAAAACAAATACTTCCATTACAAGTTAGAAAATTCATTCCAAAACCACCGTAAGGTTTTGCTTTACTGTCTGGATTACAAACACAACTTTCTTATATACATCACAAAACCAATACTGTAGAAAAAAATTAATGTAATAAAAATATTTGCAACAGCAGTCAAGAAATTGCCTTATATCCATCCTTTCAAAAAGTTACAAATGATAATAGGTTGCCAGACCTGACAAAAATAAGGAATATGCAATGTACAGACATTTAACTCTATGTTTCTCTTGAATGCTCCAAGAGCAGTACTTCACTATTTACGTGGTGAAACACATAGGGCCTTCCAATCTAAATTATGATCAAAATCATGGAAAAACGTCCTGTTCTATATATGGAACTAATGTGTTCTGACAACAGAAAATTACACACAAACAGAACCAAATAAAAGTAATGCATACAGCAGTCCCAAAGAAGACGCCCAATAGTTCCGAACTTCGATATCTATAAAACAAGCTACTTTAAGGCTTAACACTAATGGTACATTACACACATTTTTATGGAACCATGACATCTATTCCTCGTTCTAAAAATAAACTAATGCTTAATGATAACGATTTCGAAACGACGATTACCTGCAACGATAAAAAGATGCACCGGACTTTTTTCTACACTACTCGATCAAAGTTAACAAACACTGATTTATGATCAAGATTGCGGGTGGACGAACGGTTATTCGGCTGATTCACGATTACTGTTTCGATCAGAGAAGGAATGGATGCGAGAACATTTACGCTTCGATATCGATCGTTGAAAACGGATCTCCAAAATCTTCCGAAAATTGGAGGGAAGAAAAAACGAACAAAATAAAGTAAGTGACGAATAAAAAGATAGTTTAGTCTATAATTTCTTACGCTTACATATACGCACACTTGTTTAGCCGTTTGATGTCTACCTAGTTAGGCCTTGTGATTTCGCAAAGTTTGAGATCAACCACTAGAAACCTGCACGATGACGAGACACGTTAAATCCAATATTTAACAGTTTTTTTTAATCCTTTACAAAAAGATATCGTGCATCACGGTACAAAATAAGCAAAGCTCTTCTAAACTAAACGATCATCTTTGCTCGTATCAGAACTTCCCCAATACAAGAATATGTTCTATGTAAATTGTACTTGCACCTACATAAGATGCTTTGCTAATTAAATGGCCCGCTCATAAATATTTGACCTATTAAAGTTCCCACTTACACAACATCCATAATGTAGCAGCTTTCTCTTTCGAAAGGGAAGAGGTTACACAACAATGGTAGGACATGGATAGTGGCAGGCGATTCTTACAGCTTGCCACACTTTGTGATGAGAATGGTCTTTGTGGGCTTCCCTGTCTGGTCCCCATATGTAGATATCTTCTCCACAAGCTCCAGCCCCTCAACAACGTGGCCAAAAATCCCGGTAAAGCCCCTCATTTCCTGCAGTATAATGCGAAACTGCGAACCGACCATTCCCAAGTTATCGTGGCGCTTCTGCGTGCGCCTCATTCCCACAGCCCCCCTGACAGCAGGGAACTTGGTGTCATCTGGCATGAAGTAACCATCTTCATATATGGACCTGCCCCCTCTGCCATTATTGAGCTCGAAGTCTCCTGTGATAACAGACTCCCCCTCCCAGCACTGGAACACCGAGCAGCCCTTGTAGCTGACACCCATTTCTCCAGTGCACAGCACTCCGAAGTTTTTGGCCATTTTGGGAGCAGCATCGGGACGAACCTCAATTACTATTCGGCCATGCGGAGAGCCATTTACATCAATGTTAAAATAGTAGAGAGGGTACTGGTTTGACGGAGTGCGCACATTGAGAGTCATGACCTGCTGTGGCGGGGATTGCACCTGCACAGCAACAACGCTCTGCTCCTGACCAAACGGAGGTTGTGGAGTGGCTTGTGCATGGTGCACAGATGGAGGCATAGCTGGCGGTGGCTTATTGCCAACAGATGTTGGAGCTGCAGCTGCCACAACAATATGTTGCGGTGGTGGGGGATGTGCGGGAGTGACGAGATGATGGGGCATGGGATGCACTGGAGGGTGATGGTACTCCACTGTGCCATTCTGCTGCAAATGGTGATGCTGTTTTGTCAGCACATGACGCGAATACAGCTGTGACATGCAGTAGTTGGCAAGGAACAGGATGGGATTTTGGGCTGCAGCCGCATGATGGGACAAACGTCCCGGACCACCTCCCTGTGGTGTGGGCGGCTCACCTGAATGGATGTTGGCAAGTGCCTGCTTCAAAAGTGCAAAGTCAAAAACCACCCCAGAGTTGCCAATAAGATCATCTAACTGACATTGGAGATACATTTCCTGGTACTTGCTCTGCAGTCGTTGTTTCTCCATGGACAGTGATGAATACAGGACGTGGGCATCTCCAGGGCCGTCCACTCCAGCCAATCCTGCTCGTGCCTTGCTGAGTGTCTCGCGTGCCTCTGTTACTTCCGGAACATGGCTCCATCCATTCTGAAGATCTGTCTCGACATGAGTCTTCAGCGTGACGCATGCCTCCAACACCTTCAACAGAAAGTCGCGCTGTTGCATCGCCAGACGTTGGATCTCTGACAGCATCTTGCCCATTGCTACCAACTCCATCTGAACCTTTAAACACATTTCAAAACAAATTAAATATCAAGAAGGAAAAGGGTTCTTTACTGTCCAAATGATTTTAAGACTCTTACCTCCGAGACGAGTTGTTCTTTGGCCTCACCCTGAGACTTGACTTGGTGGCCCGGATGATCCTGCTGCGTAGCACAGGCTCGACAGATAGCAAGACAACAAGTATGGCACCACAACGCCAATGGCATTCCATGCGTGTGGCAGTTTTCACTCTGCAACATCTGCATAAAATAAGCAATTTTAATATTAAATAATTAAGCTTTTTAGGCGGAGGAGAATAATAGTGAATTAAGCAGATTCCATGTTTACACACCTTTCGCTCTTTGTCTGGTGGTTTGTTTCCACCACTGGCACCAGGTCCAATCTTAAGAGCCGTGAAGTTCTTGGCAAGTGTCAAGACGGCACCATATGTTTGCAGGGTGTCTGCCCCTTGTTCACCAAGCTCAGTTCGTTTCCAGCAGTGAACACAGTAGAGTTCTCGACCCTTCATTAATGCAGTTTGGATGCACTTTAGGCAGAAGTAATGTTTGCAGCTTAGGAACTTCGGACAAAGGTCTGAGTCATTGAACTTCTGTTTGCAGAAGCTACAGAGGGTCAATTCCTCAAGTTCTGGTAGTATCCCTGGTTCCATCATCTGAAAAGAACATTAAACTTGTATGTACACTAATTTATTTTGCTGCATTCCATTATCAGTGTTAATTATTTTTCCTTCCTTGATTCATTGTGCAAAAAGATGATGGAAACGGCACGGCACTTGATTATCTGTTTACATGCAGGCATTTATCTACACCTATTGTGTACTAGCAATGACAGTAAGATAGAGGAACATGCAATATCTTTGAAACTACTATTAAGCGTCCATATTAAACTTTTATTGGATAATTTCAGTGTAACACGCTCGATAATGACATTAACATCTTCGCCTTCCACAAACCCGATTCCACTGTGTAAGTTCCGTTTTAACACGGCGTATAATGCAGCCATTAGATTATCTGTTATCACTAACTTAATCATTGTTACGGAAAACAGGTTGAAACAAACATAAATAAACAATTACAGCTCAATAATGATATATAAGCCAATTGTCCTTACCGTGTTTATCGCGTTGTTGCCACAGCGAAAAAAACAAAAGTCGGTACGATGAAAATACGTAATGTAGCGAACGAGCTACAACGACGAAAACGCACGTTCCGGTGCGTTTATGTGACTAAAGGAATTGTCGTTTAACGAGGAAGCGGCATTTATATTTTACATAACGAAAACTTGCCGTCGCCGGCTTCTAAACGACCCTAACTTACAACATTATGCCACATCATGATGTTAACACTGAACCACTTGGCATGGCGGACAATGTATGTTGCTGTTCCAAACCTGCGCCATCTGTCAGTGCGTTGCATCTCGATCGCGCATACGCCATCTTGAGCACCAAGTCCGATGGCGGGAAATCGAATATTATTTATATGACACTTATTTTCGAATATACATTTTATTGTCCTGTCTCTTAATAAAACCTATTTTTATGTTCTAGGAGAAAGATAGATATGGAAATGAAGTATCCAGATTAGCTCGACCGTTACCTGTGGAATACCTGCTTGTGGATGTACCCGTGTCAACACCTTTGAATCCTCTTTTCACATTTTTTGCGGATGCAAATATACGACCTTTTACCGTGGAAAACAGGTAATAATTTACCATATATCGCCAAAGATTATGAAAAATCTCTATATACCTAAATAATAATATTTTTGTATCCAAAAAAAAAAAAAAAAAAATGTTGCTAGTGATATGACGTAATAAATCGTCAGGAAAAAATGAGAAGCTAGCAATTGTATAGGTAATCGTATTTCCTCATCTTCTTCCTTTGTCATTCTCTCATTAATATTATTTTTATCCATTTTGTTGCATCTAATGATGGATGAATCATTCAGGTTTATCATCTTTAAACAAGTGCAAAACGCTTTTTTTAAAATGTAAAATTTGCTTGTATTCTATGTAGTTTTAATGTTTAGTATACATTTTAATAATATGGACTTTAAAAATATGTTGGCTAATGCTGGATTTCTGATAATGAAACCTTTATTACATTGATAATAGCTGGACAGCAGGATGATCTTTATCCATTTCCTCTTGTAGGGATAAAGTGGTGAAGAATAAATGCCAGTCCTATGGAGTTGCTTTGCTAAACATTCATGGCATATGAATAGTCTAAAGATTGCAACTACACTTTTTCTTTTGTATCCAGGGATGTTTTGGTTTGTGATAGATTCCCATCTTTTATCTTTTGAAATTTTAGAGTGATGTTGTATAATCATTTCTTGGAATTGTAGGTTTATAACTCTTTTTATTGTGTAATATGGTAGTTGTGTAACAGGCTTTTGTATATTACTGCATCCCTTTTTGACTAGATAATCTGCAATGTCATTGCCAGGCAGTCCAAAATGTGCTGGTACCCACTGAAAGACTGTTTCTTTCTTTAATTTGGTGAGATCAAATATACTTGTCCAACACTCAGGAATGCTTATTTATTTATGTCAACAACTTACTGTTGGTGTTCTTAAACACACAAGCTGTGTGTGGGAAATGTTTGAGAGGTAGAACTAGAACTTAAAATATTCCTATATCTTCTTCGTCTTAGTTGAGATAAACATTTGTACAAATTATCTTATTGCTTATTTCCTTGTAGGTGCAAGGGGGAAGTTAGAATACAGAAGGCTTTGAGCGATAGTCATTTCTTTTGAACCTTTGAGATTCTCTTCTCTTTGCCATATAAAAAAATGTATTATTATGATCCATTTCATGAGAGTTTTGTTTTCCAAAACTCACACACATAACAAGGAATATCTCCAAAATGGTTCACCCTACAAGAAAATTCATTGAGACATAAGTTGTGTATTTTAGCAAGATATACATTTTTGTATAGTATGATTTGGTCTATCTGTAACGGTTTACCAGTTATGCAAAAGTCGTCCAGAGTAAATACGACTACAGGGGCTATAGCCAGGAAATTCAAGATATACATTTCATTTGCCATAAAAATATCTCAAACATATGACATTTTAATCACAATCGTTAGAGCCATTTTCAAGAAAATCAAAATTTTCAAAAAATTTTCCATGTAAAGGTTAGTTTAGTGTGGACTATTTTATTCAAAATCTTTGTGTCGCGTCTTTGAAAGACATTAAACTTAAATACTAACTTTGGTTTATAACCGACTTTTCTTTTTTGAATAACGCTGTCCACAGACTGACAGACACACACACACACACACACACACACACACATAGAGCTTTCTCTAAAAATGCTTTTTTTGGATTCAGGGGGTCTCAAAACATATATTTCCGGTGAAATCTCGACATCAAATTTTTGGATGGAATACAGTACTTACCCTACTTACCAGTAGAGAACGTAAACATTCAATGGCACAGCTGAGATTTGAACCACAGACCGGGAGAAATATAAACTGGTTTGAGAGTTCAATGTCATTCTGGCAGGTTGTCACAATAGCTTAATGGTAGAGCTCAAGAATTTGTTGATTTTTACTTGCTCTACTGGTAAGTAGGGGAAGTATTGTATTCCACTCAAACATTTGATGTCCAGATTTCACCAGAAATATATGTTTTGAGACCTCTGAATACAAAACAAAAAAAAAAGTATTTTTAGAAAAAGGTCTGTGTGTGTGTGTGTGTGTGTGTGTGTGTGTGTGTGTGTGTGTGTGTGTGTGTGTGTGTGTGTGTGTGTGTGTGTGTGTGTGTGTGTGTGTGTGTGTGTGTGTGTGTGTGTGTGTGTGTGTGTGTGTGTGTGTGTGTGTGTGTGTGTGTGTGTGTGTGTGTGTGTGTGTGTGTGTGTGTGTGTGTGTGTGTGTGTGTGTGTGTGTGTGTGTGTGTGTGTGTGTGTGTGTGTGTGTGTGTGTGTGTGTGTGTGTGTGTGTGTGTGTGTGTGTGTGTGTGTGTGTGTGTGTGTGTGTGTGTGTGTGTGTGTGTGTGTGTGTGTGTGTGTGTGTGTGTGTGTGTGTGTGTGTGTGTGTGTGTGTGTGTGTGTGTGTGTGTGTGTGTGTGTGTGTGTGTGTGTGTGTGTGTGTGTGTGTGTGTGTGTGTGTGTGTGTGTGTGTGTGTGTGTGTGTGTGTGTGTGTGTGTGTGTGTGTGTGTGTGTGTGTGTGTGTGTGTGTGTGTGTGTGTGTGTGTGTGTGTGTGTGTGTGTGTGTGTGTGTGTGTGTGTGTGTGTGTGTGTGTGTGTGTGTGTGTGTGTGTGTGTGTGTGTGTGTGTGTGTGTGTGTGTGTGTGTGTGTGTGTGTGTGTGTGTGTGTGTGTGTGTGTGTGTGTGTGTGTGTGTGTGTGTGTGTGTGTGTGTGTGTGTGTGTGTGTGTGTGTGTGTGTGTGTGTGTGTGTGTGTGTGTGTGTGTGTGTGTGTGTGTGTGTGTGTGTGTGTGGTGTGTGTGTGTGTGTGTGTGTGTGTGTGTGTGTGTGTGTGTGTGTGTGTGTGTGTGTGTGTGTGTGTGTGTGTGTGTGTGTGTGTGTGTGTGTGTGTGTGTGTGTGTGTGTGTGTGTGTGTGTGTGTGTGTGTGTGTGTGTGTGTGTGTGTGTGTGTGTGTGTGTGTGTGTGTGTGTGTGTGTGTGTGTGTGTGTGTGTGTGTGTGTGTGTGTGTGTGTGTGTGTGTGTGTGTGTGTGTGTGTGTGTGTGTGTGTGTGTGTGTGTGTGTGTGTGTGTGTGTGTGTGTGTGTGTGTGTGTGTGTGTGTGTGTGTGTGTGTGTGTGTGTGTGTGTGTGTGTGTGTGTGTGTGTGTGTGTGTGTGTGTGTGTGTGTGTGTGTGTGTGTGTGTGTGTGTGTGTGTGTGTGTGTGTGTGTGTGTGTGTGTGTGTGTGTGTGTGTGTGTGTGTGTGTGTGTGTGTGTGTGTGTGTGTGTGTGTGTGTGTGTGTGTGTGTGTGTGTGTGTGTGTGTGTGTGTGTGTGTGTGTGTGTGTGTGTGTGTGTGTGTGTGTGTGTGTGTGTGTGTGTGTGTGTGTGTGTGTGTGTGTGTGTGTGTGTGTGTGTGTGTGTGTGTGTGTGTGTGTGTGTGTGTGTGTGTGTGTGTGTGTGTGTGTGTGTGTGTGTGTGTGTGTGTGTGTGTGTGTGTGTGTGTGTGTGTGTGTGTGTGTGTGTGTGTGTGTGTGTGTGTGTGTGTGTGTGTGTGTGTGTGTGTGTGTGTGTGTGTGTGTGTGTGTGTGTGTGTGTGTGTGTGTGTGTGTGTGTGTGTGTGTGTGTGTGTGTGTGTGTGTGTGTGTGTGTGTGTGTGTGTGTGTGTGTGTGTGTGTGTGTGTGTGTGTGTGTGTGTGTGTGTGTGTGTGGTGTGTGTGTGTGTGTGTGTGTGTGTGTGTGTGTGTGTGTGTGTGTGTGTGTGTGTGTGTGTGTGTGTGTGTGTGTGTGTGTGTGTGTGTGTGTGTGTGTGTGTGTGTGTGTGTGTGTGTGTGTGTGTGTGTGTGTGTGTGTGTGTGTGTGTGTGTGTGTGTGTGTGTGTGTGTGTGTGTGTGTGTGTGTGTGTGTGTGTGTGTGTGTGTGTGTGTGGGGGTGTGTGGGGGTGTGTGGGGGTGTGTGGGGGTGTGTGGGGGTGGGTGTGGGTGTGGGTGGGTGGGTGGGTGGGTGGGTGGGTGCGTGCGTGCGTGCGTGCGTGTGTGTCTGTGTGTGTCTGTGTGTGTCTGTGGACAGCATAACTCAAAAACCAAAAGTCTGTTAAAAACCAAATTTGGTACTTAAGTTTAATGTCTTTCAAGGATGTGACACAAAGATTTTGAAGAAAATAACTCCAACCAAAACTACCGTTTACATGGAAAATTTTGATTTTCTTGAAAATGGTCTAACAATTTTGATTAGAATGTCTTATGTTTGAGATATTTTTATGACAAATGAAATGTATATTTTGAATTTTCTAGCTATAGCCCATGTAGATGTATTTACTCTGGACGACTTTTGCTTAACTGGTAAACTGTTAGAGATAGACCAAATTATAGTATACAAAAAATGTAGATCTTGGTAAAATACACAATTTATGTCGAAATAAATTTTCTTGTAGGGTGAACCATTTCGTAGATATTCCTTGTTATGTGTGTGAGTTTTGGAAAGCTTAAAACTTTCGTGAAATGGAGCATTGTTATTAATCTTTTTATGTTAAGTGTGCAAAGAGAACGTAATCTCCAAGCTTTGAAATATTTGACTATCGCACAAAGCCTACTGTATTCTCATATTCCCCTTGCATCTACAAGGAAATTAGCAATAAGATAATTTGTACAAATGTTTATCTTAACTAACACGAAGAAGATTTAGGAATAAGAGTTTGTAAGAATGGTTAGTACAAGAGTAGAGAAAGTCATGTCAGTGCAACACATCAGATTTTTTGGTATTAAGGTGGATGTTATAACTATAATAGCTGCTGTTGAGTCAGAAATAATCACTGCATTCTGGAATCGTGTTATTCTGCACAGAAGATTTTCAAGTGCTTTGAAAATATTGGTCAGTGGACTTTGATAATCCTTCCAGCTAGGTCATGCAGACCCGCTAACCAACAGCAGGTGTGGCCCTCCAAGCATTTTAGGGGTTGGGAAAAAGTGAAGTAGCTGCCAAAATATACAAATTTGCTGCTCTTTTTAAAATGGTTACATTTTTGCTAGTATCTAGCACTCCAGTTTTGAAAATATTGATTAATTTCACATAAAAGTAAAAAATCTAGTATGTTGTTGTTGTTGTTAGCTAATGCTGGATTTCTGACAATGAAGTCATTAATCCTATTGCTCTCCAATATTTTTCACTGATGGATGGGGCACTAGAAGTGAACGGGCATATTTGAAGGTGGTCTTGGTCCATTTCCTCTTGCAGACCACATAAAGGACAGAGTGGTGAAGAATATATCCCAATTCTGTTTAAATGTTTTGCCGGACAATCATGTCCTGTAATCAACCTGAAGGATGCAACTGCTGTTTTTCGAGGATACTCAGGAATCACTGTTTGAATGTTTGGTAGTTCCCATCTTTTATTCTTTGATTTTTCATAGTAATATTTTGCAATAATTTTTTTGAATTCAGAGTTGACTAATCTTTTACCTGCATAAAATTGTAGATTAACTATAGATTTTTGTACACTGCTGGTACCCTTTTTTGCAAGAAAATCAGCTTTCTCATTACCACTCAGTCCACAGTGAGCTGGTATCCATTGGAAGACTAGGTGTTTTTGAAGTGCTGTTAGATGGGTAACGATTTTCCAACATTCTATAATTGTTTGGTTTTTTGGTGACAACTTGGAAGTAATTGCTATAATTGCTGCCCTGGAATCTGAGAGAATAACTGCTTGCTAAAAATGTGAAATTCTGTACAAAAGATTTTGTAGGGCCATTCGAATTGCTTCAATTTCTCCATCAAAGTTTGTAGTTCCATAACTTAAAGATTTGTAATAGGAAAAGAGGTGACATGTGACTCCAGCACCTGCTCCATCTTGGTTTGATATAAATGATCCATCAGTATAAATATGGAGCCATTCATGTTCTGGAAATCTAGTATGGATTGTCTCTAATGCCAATAATTTTAAAACACTAGTTGGAGTATCACTTTTTTTAACTTCTTCTGTCAGGTGTAAATAATATGTGATGTCTAATGTTTGTGTCAGATTGACTTTAGATATGAAGTTTTCCTTTGAATTAGGAAGGGCTACATTCTTCTTGAAGTCTTGAATTTTGGAAAGAAAGCTCTCCTGAGTCTTTAGTGTATGTGTAAAATTTCTCTTGTTCCATGTATTGAATGGGAGTCTGATCAACTTTTCGTGTTGAATAAGAGCCGCTTTTTCTATTTCATATTCAATGGGGTATTGGTTGGTTAGTATTTCCATAGCTGCTATTGGTGTGGTTTTGATAGCACCTGTAATTAATCTCAGACTTTGGTTTTGAAAGATTTGAATTTTTTTTGTGTTTGCTGTTACAAGAACTTCGCTGCAGTAAGTAAATAATGGCTTTATATATACATTGTATGTTGTGTTAAGAGTTGCTCTGGAACATCCCCACTTCATTCCTGTTAGACGTTTTAACAGTGAAAGGCACCTCTCTGCTCTTTGTATTACATGTTCTATTTGTTTGGTCCATGTAAGTTTGGTATCAAATGTAACTCCTAAATACTTTGCTTCCTTTGTTTCTGGTAATTGTTGACCCTCAAAACCTAGTATATGTTCATTTGTCTGAGAGATTCCATAAATACCTATATCATTATTGATTATTAAGTTTTCAATATAACAGGAGATTGTTTTATATCCATTTTGAACCACTTTCCTGAGATACTTTAGTGCAAGGCAAACAAAAGTCAAGATAACATTTGAATAAAGATTAGCAAATTGGAACTGGGAAGCAATTATTTTCTTTATTCTGTAAACTAAATATTGATAAGAAGACTACACTTGTAAGAATGTGAGTGGTGAAATATGATGTGGTGCTGTTTCAGGATGGTGGATGGACATATTCAGGATTTCAGTGCATTGAGTGCCTATATGCAACAGTTCACGCCAGATAAGTTTCTTCAGGCAGTTTCGGACTTCCATTTCTTGCTTTACATTTCAACAATGGACATGTTACCAATGAAGGTTTGTATTGACAACTTACAAAAGAAATCGAAAGTTGTAAAATAAGAGGTTTGTTTTATTAGTGGAAGAATCGTTCATGGTATCGCAAAATGTTAATTTATGAAGCTTATAAGAATACAGCCTTATTGCGGTAATCAAAAACAAAGATGGCTGACATTGCATGTCAACATTTAACTTGCGTCATTAGAAGTATAATCAGAATAAATATTAGTTTCAAAACCTAACAAAAACACACTTTTATAGCAAACCAAACTAAAAAGTAGGAAATAATTTTTAAGTATGAAGAATTTGTTCTATAAAGCCAAATAGTTCATTATATTTCAAAATTTTGTAATAAGTTTAAAATAAAAGTTAATTTATATTAACAAAATAATAAATTTTTTGGTAAAAATGCATGTGGTGCTTTTCGCTGCACTTTTATCTTAACTTTTACTTTTATAAGTAGCTAGCAATATAACTATTTATAACATTGGATATCCGACACTACATGCCTTTTTACAATAAAATTTATTTTGTTAATATAAATTAAATTTTATTTTAAACTTATTACCCGGAACGGGCTTGAAGCCTAATCCTTGTACTGGAGAAGAAGAAGAACTTATTACAAAATTTTGAAATATAATGAACTACTTGACTTTATAGAACAAATTCTTCATACTTAAAAATTATTTCCTACTTTTTAGTTTGGTTTGTTATAAAAGCATGTTTTTGTTAGTTTTTAAAACTATAATTTATTTTTAACTCTTTAGTCTCAAGTTTTTCTATTCAATCTTTTTCAAAATGTTTAATTTGAAATCTTTGAAAAATTTCTGAGTTTGAAATTTCTTTCAAATATTTTTTGAAAATTTTTAAATCACCTTTTTTGGAACAGCATTAGATTACAATTACTGCTTTAACTACACTATCAACTGTTGTGGACTTTCAGGCCCTGGGTAAACTTTGAGGTGTAATCCTTCCCCCAAAATCTCGTGTCCCTCTCAGGTCCTCTCTCCGGGCAACACCGCCTTTCAATATTTTCAATTTAATTCCTTTTTCCAGTGTAATGTGTCGATTTCCAACTACCACATGTGGTGGGTATCTTGCCCTGTATGAACTCTGGTCTGCGATATCTCCCCTGGGTCTCATGTTCCTTTCAGGTCCTCTCTCTGGACATCTATGTCATCCAATATAGGTATTGTATTTATTTAATTAAACCAATTTTCAGGGTGAATGTAGAAATGTGCCTTAGCAACATGTAAGATTTTCTATAAATTTAGCTTAGTCATTCTTTCTCCTGACGATCCTGGTCAGTACATTGGGAGAAAGGCATGGTGATATTGTACTCTCAGCGGTCCTTAACACTGTGCAAATTTTCAAGTCAAACAACTCTAAGTTTGTGAAAATTACGTTGAAAAGATTCTGTTACATTGATAAATGTATCTAAGTAATTTATTTTACCCTGATGATCCTGATCAGGACATTAGCACAAAGTCATGATATTATTATTGTATTGCCATTGGTCTCCGACATGTATGCAAATTTTCAAGTCAATCAGATGACTCTTAGTTGGTGAAAATTACGTCAAAACATTCCTTTGCATTGATAAATTTAGCTTAGCCATTTTTTATCCTGAAGATCCTCGTCAGCACATTAGGGCAAATTCAAGATATTATGTTATTGTCATCAACATGTGTGCAAATTTTCAAGTCAATCAGATGTCTCAAGTTGGTGACAATTATATTACATTGTTAAATTTAGCCAAGTCACTTTTTTATCCTGATGATCCTTGTCAGGACATTAGGACAGAATCGTAATACTGTATTGTCATTGATCCTTGACATGTGTGCAAATTTTCAACTCAATCAGATGTCTCAGGCTAGTGAAAATTATGTTACATTGTTAAAATTTAGCAAAGTCACTTTTTTATCCTGATATTGCTGGTCAGGACATTAGGACAAAATCATGATATCATTATATTGTAAGCAGCCCTTGACATGTATGCAAATTTTCAAGTTAATCAGACGACTCAAGTTGGTGAAAATTATGTTACATTCATAAATTTAGCTAAGTTCTTTTTTATCCTGACTATTCTAGTCAGGATCCTATGAAAAAGTTATATTATTGTATTGTCATCGATCCTTGACATGTATGCAAATTTTCATGTCAATTAGACGACCAAGATAGTGAAAATTGTGTCAAAAGATTCTGTTGCATTGATAGATTTAGCTAATTAATTTTGTTTTATCCTGATGATCCTGACCAGGATCTTAGGATAAAGTTATGATATTATTGTGTTGTCATTGGTCCTTGATATGTGTGCAAATTTACAAGTCAGTCAGACAACTGTAAGTTGGTGAAAATTGTGTCAAAAGATTCTGTTACATTGATAAATTTAGCTAACCAACTTCTTTTTATCCTGGCAATCCTGGCCAGGATCTTGGGATAAAGTTATGATATTATTGTATTGTCACCGACCCTTGACATATGTGCAAATTTTCAAGTAAATAATATGACTCTTAAGTGGGTGAAAATTACATTGAAAGATTCATACACATGCACGCATACAGACACACAGACACAGACAGACACAGACAGACACACACACAATTGTATGTAAATAAATAAATGCAAGCATGTAGTATTCCTATGGAATGGGGCATGCTATAATAAAAAAAAATACACACCCACCCCACCCATCCACCCATCCACCCCCAGATGCAGACACACACACACAGGTGAAGCTAATATAAAGCGTGTAAAAATTAGCAGATAACCATATAATGAAAAAGCTGAAGCTATTGACAGTGAAGCAATATGAATCAACAAATATAACAGATATTCAGAGACTATAAGCTGCAGTTATTTTTGCATTTAAAATTAAAGGTAGGCTATAGTTTCATGATATATCTATCATGTCCTCAGTACTACTCTTGTTCATACTGGCCACTAAATTACTTAATATTTCTATGCATTACCAACTACTTAAAGCAAAACAAACTTGTTAATAGAATCATTCAACAGTATTTCAGAATTATACAGTCCTTATGTTTCAAAATGAATATCTGTTCCCAAACTTTTACATTTATAGGTTCATTTAATTGTTTTAATAATTTAACCTCTGGATTTATTTCATGATTAAATGACCAAAAATGATCTGCCACAACTGATTTATCAATCTGTTTTATATTTAGTATTTCTAAAATATTCTTTTATTCTGGTTTCCAAATGACTAGTTTTACCAATGTAAATCCTGTCACAATCTAAACTGCTAAATTGATAAATGCCAGATTTTTTATAATTTGAAATTTTATTTTTATGTTTAGGAAAACATTTTTATATTGTATTTATTTTGAGGTACCAAAATTATTCCATGTTATTATTTATTTATGCCAACAAACTTACTGTTGGTGTTTTTAAACATACAAGCTGTGTGTGGGCAATGTTTGAGAGGTAGAACCGGAACTTAAAAATTCAATACCACAGCTGGGACTTGAACCACAGACCTTCCGCTTACCAGGCAGTTGCTCTAACCATTGAGCTACTGTGACAATCTGCCAGAATGGTTCTACCTCTCAAATTATTCCATGTTTCTTTAAAATGTTTGCACATTGTTTTTACTAGCTCAAGGATATTAAGTTAATTTTTTAAAATTACAATACTTTATTTTATTTTCACCACTTAATTATTAAAACAATTAAATGGGTCCGTAGATTTAATGGTTTGGAAAAAGATATTCATTTTGAAAAATAAGGACTGGGCAATGAATTTTGAAATACGGCTTTCAGTAGATACGAAAAAATTGGTGACGATTATTACCATAATACACATTGCTACTGAAGATGTGAGTGATGGACTCACGAAGCTGGTTTAGTTACTGGAAATAGTTCACAATAATTACCAAAGATAGGTGAGGTTTACTCTCTAAATATTAATTATATTTGTTATCAGATAACTTATTTACAAAAGAGGCACTGTTTTCATCTGCTACTGTATTACAAAGTCATTGTTGTTTCATATACGATAAACCCTTATTTAATTGAATTTCAAGGAACCAAAAAATAGCAATATTGGTTTAACAAACTTTGGAACAAGGTTTGTGTATATATACACTACCTGATCAAAATTAGCCCGCCTCGGTAGCATGATGGTTAGTGTGTCTGCCTCACGTTCAAGAGGTCCCGAGTTCGATTCTCGCTTGGGGTAAGTTATCTGCATAGTTTTTTCCGAGGTTTTCCCTTATCCTGAGAAGACGAATGTCAGGTAACTTAAAGCTCCATGGACCTCAGGCTCATTTGAGCATCATTTCACTCATTTCATTGATTCACCGTCCGATATGACATTACTTTGGAGATTGTTAATAAAAAAAACTGATCAAAAGTATATGGACATCTATCTAAAATTGCACTTAATCTTTACCCATGTCACATTTCCTATCACTGGACATTATTATGGAATAGGTTCATCCTTTGCCTTTATGACAGATTTAATTCTCCTGGGAAACTTTTATTTAGGTGTCTGTATGTCTGTGGAATAAGGGCAGCCGAAGCCAAGAGAAGTTAGTGTTTATAGATGCTGGGGTCTGGAGCAGTCAGTGATCTAACTCATCCCAAAGGTGTTCAGTTTGGGACTCGGTACAGGCCAGTCCACTTTAGAAATGTTATTGTCCACAAACCATTGTCTCACAGATAGTGTTTTATGACAAGGTGCATTGTCATGCTGATTCAGTCATCATCTGAACTGGTCCTCTACCGTTCACATTACACAATGGTCTAAAATGTGTTGATATCCTCCTACATTTAGATTGTTCTTAAGCACAATGAGGGGCCCACATGCATGCCTCCATACCATAACATCACCAACTCTGTACTTTACTTTTTGCATTAAATATAATGGCAGGCATCGTGCTCCAAGCATTCACCAAACCCAAACCTTTCCATTGCATTGCCACAGGGTGTAGCATTGATTCATCACCCCAAATCACTTGTTTCTAGCCCTCCACCGCCCAATGGCAGCGCTCTTTACACCATCTCAAGCATCCCTCAGCATTAAGTACTGAAATGGTTGACTTACGAGCAGCAGCTCGACTGTGGTACCCATTCCTTATATCTCCCGATGCACAGTCGTTGTGCTGGTAGTACTTCTAATAGTATGATGGAACTCATGTGTTATTCCTTCCACTGATTTCTTGCGATTGTTTATAACCATCCTCCACAATGCTCGACGATCCCTGTCCGTCATTAAATAAGGACTGCCTGGTCTTGGTTTAGCCGCGGTTGTTCCTTATGTTTCTACTTCACAGTCACATCACCAATAGTCTACATTGGCAGCTTTAGAAGGGTTGAAGTGTCCCTAATGGATTTGTTACTCAGGTACAATCAACAACTTGTCCCTGCTCAAAGTCACTGAACTGACTCGACCTACCCGTTCTGTTGTTACTGACAACACAATATTCCCTGCTCCATTTTAGTGGCACATCCAGGGTTCAATTCTGTATTAAATGGGGATGTCCGGATAGTGTGGTCCCTTATATCAG
>CM060970.1:4437500-4687500 GCA_030765045.1 Tenodera sinensis
TATTGAAGTGAGCAAAAATGTCCAAGGACTTTTGTTTTTTTTATAGACAGACCAAAATTTATTTGACATAGTTGGAAACAAAACTTTCTCATTTCAGTTTACCATTTATTTCGAATTGAAGAACATTAATATTTTATATAGTTTATATTACATATGTGTATACTCGTAAACATTCAAACAATACAATTGTCTGCACACAATATTGTGTTTACTCCTTATTCTATGCCACCAAACCTGAAATTTATTATCAGACCAATACTTTCTGGAGCCACTGTAAGTGAAAATCTGTTTAGAATTGCAGTTTTATCAGTTTTGGTATCTTTTCTGTGGAAATGCTAGTGAATAAAGAGTTGACATCAAATGTTATTAACATTTTGTTTGTCTTAAATGTCACATATTTAAATTCTTCTTTTCCACTATTAATTTTGTACAGGTTACTGAAGCTAAATGTATACATTTAACTCAAATAGTGTTCCATAAAATAAAGTATAAACTTTGTATCTCTTCCAACAGAATGCATTAAAGAGTACTTACACCTCCCTTAAATGATATCAAATTTTGTAATGTAAATATAAAATTGGAAAACTTACCTCAGTAAACAAAGTTCGAACATTGTCATAATCAATTAAGTCTTCATAAACACGTGGTTCGTCTTCATTAAGTGCATTTCGGAAATCTCCAAAAAGCAATGGATCACGCAACACTTCTTCAGCATCATCTGGAAAATGATCTTGTACTGCCTTAGCCACATGTCCACCCACTACTTCTTCATCCTGTCACATGAAACAATCTTGTAACTGTTGCAATAATCATTCCTAAAATCCTCACTATTTTACAGTATTCATTTACCTTCAACACAATTCAAAGGCATGCAGTGAGTGAGTAGGATTATTTCAACAGATGGTCGTATTGTATTGCAGGGAACTGTTTCGTGTGTGTGTGTGTGTGTGTGTGTGTGTGCGTGCGTGTGGGTGTGGGTGTGTGTGTGTGGGTGTGGGTGCGTGTGCCAGCTAATCACTTGATAAGTTGTGAGGCATGTGCTAGTGCTTAATGTTCCAGGCGCAGCTCCTCAGGGTAGGCAGGGTAGGCATTGCCTGCCCTACTGTAATACACCAACAAATAATGTTTAGCTATGATTCTGCATTTTATCATTTGAACTGTCATTTTCCCTAAATTGCAGTTGAAGAAAAGTTTTCTCGGTTACAATGACCAGAGCATGGTGAAATCCTAGAATCTCAATTCCAATTCATCACAACTGCGCTGCGTGTTTGAAACGTGCGGCAGAAATGATACGCATAGAACCTGAGTAGTGAAGAGCCAGCAAGTTTAATCTGTGCCGGCTTGGCCCCCTTTTCTCAGTACGAGGCCCTTGAACATGGATAAGGAAATATTCCGTGTATACGCACTCCGAGCATGAGTAGATGCATCTGCCAGCACTCAGAATACTTAGTAGCTGGCTCAAACTCGAATTTATACGACTTTTTCCGAACAGCCGTACTCCACGAACGAAGATCTCAGAGATCCGAATCATTCCGTTGTCACTCTGTGCTAATATTATTGTGCATTGTGGTTTTGTTTTGTGTGTTGATGGGAAATAAATACCTTTTGCCTGTAAGTACTTACAGATTAGGAGGTTGTGTTTGTATTTTACTGTGTGTTATAATACCAGTGTGTTGTAATACCAGTATGACCGACTTAACTAGTGAACTATTATAAAGTCCGTTTTCGTGGCGCACCGACAACGAAAAGAGGAGTGTTTTAGTTATTTAACACAATGCTACAGTCAGACAATTTTTCAGTTTCTTCATTCATTTAATTTTGGCAGTAATTAATCCGTAAGTCACACTCATTCACTCTGCACTCTCAATCAAACAATATGTTGTTTGCATTATCTGGAATGACTTTGCCCCCTTTATTTCGGATAAATGGGATTCTATTGTATTATTATTATTATTGTTGTTGTTTTTGTTGTTGTTGCACTTTGCCTACCCTAAAATTTTGACTGCGAGCTGCCACTGTAATGTTCATATATGACTCCTATGTGACAAATTGTACAGCTTCCCTGCTGTTTGAGCACCTTCAATTGACTTAGGAAAACGGGATCTATTCTTTATAAGAAACCACCATGTTCTTATACAAGACAAAGAGAAAAATTAGCACAAGTCCAAAGAAATCTCTGTAATGCTTTAAGGGTCAAAGAAAACAAGATTGAACAGGAAAGTGGAAAGAGGGAATCTAGCAAGGAAAGGAAGGATAGCAGATTTAGTCAGACTGAGCAGCCCCTCAACATGTACCACGTCAAGCTGAGAGATCAAACCAGATTGCTTCCTTTAAGACTCTACTGCATAGGAATTAAAGGTTTTCTCCTCCGTTAGGTAACAACTAACCTTTGGATGAAAAGCTATATTTCATACTTTAGTCATTCAGTATGTATTGCATTTTCTGTCAATAGCCTGTAAAATTAACTTTATTTTTGTGGAGTTGTGTAAAATATGTTAAACTTGGAAATCATAAGAAATAGACAGAAACTTTACAAAATATGTACAACTACTTAAAGTCTCATATTTCATTGCATAATCATCAGTCATGCTTTTTATGCTTTCTTAATAAAGTAAAAATACACAGAGTGACCATTATACAAAGAACAAATTATTTAACACTGACCATGTTAACTTTCAGTGACTAGTGTATGGGCGTAAGAGTGAGTCAAGCATATTGAAATGTGGCCATGTTAAACTGTTCATAGTTCAAAGCAAAGCAGAGGGGAAGGATGAGAAATAAAACTGCCATTCATATCACAATGCAAACACCTATTCCACATGGTAATTATTATTTATTTATGCCAACAAACCTACTGTTGGTAAGCAGCCGCCCGGTAAGCACAAGGTCTGTGGTTCAAATTCCAGTTGTGGCATTGAATTCTTAAGTTCCAGTTCTACCTCTCAAACCTATTCCACAACTTAAAATGATGATGATGATGATGATGATGATGATGATGATGATGATGATGATGATGATGATGATAGTTTGACTTTATTGAATTAACGCTTGTCCAATATTTACAAAAGCATTTAGGATACTGTTGAATTGTGCACACTTTTTTATACCTTGCTGCTCAGTCTTTGAGACAGTGGAAGGGGGAGATTATGGCATTGCATGGCCAGCACGTGTATAGTAACCAAAACAACCCAGGCAGAGTTGCAAGGTTTAAGCACTCATCCACACAGTAGTGGCACACAACAGAGATTGCGTAAACTTCTTAAACCTGTATAAATATGTGGTGGCTATGGAAAACAGGTAATGCACCTGCCACTTATAAAGCAAATTCCTTGCTCATAAGACACGGAAAATCAGTACATAAGCAGATGGCACACATTATTCAAAATATGCATAATTATATTAAAGGAGAGGATGGCAAGTGTGACCAGCCAATTGCACATACTGTGGCTACAAATGGTATTCCGATTAGTACAGTAATAAGAGCCATTAATATGTTGTTAGCTAATGCTGGATTTCTGACAATGAAGTCATTAATCCTCTTGCTCTCCAGTATTTTTCAACATAAATACTGATAATAAAAAAACTGATCAAAATGAAGTGTTTACATCATTAAGGATCGAGATTGGCTGATGAACTTTGACAAACCAATCACTAGGGTTAGGATGTTTATGAACATGTCATATTTTTTTTCCTTACACCCATTTTCACCGCAAACACAAGTTAAGTATGAATTTCACATTTTTAATCCTAATTAGACAGCTTTTATTTTGCATATTAAGTCATATTTTTATCATTTTTATGGTTTTGGTCATATTTTGATCATATATATCATATTTCGTCATATCTCACTTATGAATTCAAAAAGAATACAATTATGCAATAAATGCAGTCAAGTTAACATTTTTCGGGAAAAGAGTCACTGATAATTTGGTTTGACTGTAACTGGAATTTCATGAAGGGACAATAACAGTGCACGTACCATGAAGGTACTAAGATCACAATGCCAGCTTATCCTTTCCCGTCTCTTCTTGTTTATAAAACATTTTCATTTCAGTTCACATTTGAAGTCTGTATCTGAATGTATTAACATGCCGAAAGTTAATGTTCTGAAAGTGTAAAACTAAAAAGTTTTGTTATAGAGTATGAAGAAAAACATTTCAGCACTGATGAGAATGCGAAGTGAAAGTGACATCTGCAAATCAATTAAATGTTCAGCAGCATTGTGACACAGTCAAACATGTGAACAGCATAAACAGACAATGAGTTCAAGAAATGAGACAGAGACTTTTGTGCGATGCGACAGCCCCTTCAACATCAACAAAAGTGTCGGATTTCTCGAAGGACCTGTGCGAGATGATGGTGTTTGCCAACATCCCTCTAAATAAGGTTAAAAATGGTCAGTTGATAAAATTTATGGAAAAATAAACAAGTCATACAGTTCCAAATAAATACACACTGAGAAAAAATTGTGTACCTGCGTGTTATGACAGTATGGTGCAAAAGATCAGAAACATTATAGGCAACAATTAGAATTTGGGTTTCAATAGATGAAACTACAGACACTTGTGGGAGATATGTTGCTAATGTTGTTGGCACATTATTTTCTGATCGCCCTGGTGATATATTTTTGCTTGATTGTGAAGCGCTTGAAGCAGCAAACCATTCTACAATTGCTGTACTTTTTAACAATGCTATGAAGCCGCTGTGGGATGGTGAAGTAAAACGGGAACAAGTTTTACTATTTGTCACTGGTGCTGCACCACACATGGTGAAAGCTAGCAAAGGCCTTAAAATGCTCTATCCAAAAATGGTGCATTTAACATGCCTTGCTCATGGTTTGCACAGAGTTGCAGAGGAAGTGAGAAGGCATTTTCATGATGTGGATAAATTGGTATCAAATGTGAAAAAAATATTTCTAAAATCTCCAAAGACACTGACAAAATTTCAACAATACAGACCTTCACTTCCACTTCCACCCCAGCCAATACTGACAAGATGGGGTACATGGCCTAGTGCAACTGAATATTACTGCAAAAATTATGAAACTACTGAGGAAATTATCAATGAATTTGACAATCGAGAGGCATCTTCCATTAAAACTGTGCAAGAGTTGTTCTCCAGCAGCTTGAAGGGAAATTTGGTCTACATCAAGTCAAATTATGGAGCCATCACAAGAGAAATTTCTTGTCCACAGACAGTTGGTTTGGAACTGAATGAAAGATTGTAGCAAGTGAGCTAGCACAAGGAAGAGGAAGTGTTGGGGTTGCTGTAAAGAACAAACTTTGTAACGTGTTGAATGGAAATGTGGGATACGTAACACTGTACAAAATTAAAGATATTCTAAGTGGCAGTGATGCTGTTCTGGAAGAAGATGAACCAAAGCTGAATTGCAATGACTTGACCTTTTTTAAATATGCACCTGTGATGTTGAAAGGGGCTTCTCAAGGTTTAAGACCTAAGAGACAACAGGAGAAGATTCCTATTCGAGAATCTGAAAATGCACGTGGTTATATATAGCAATGGAGACAAAAATGGAAACTGAAAACTCATGCATAATATTTAGAAAACTAAAAATTTAACATTTATCCCCTAATTCATAGGTAACTTAATTTTATGATTAACGCAAATGCTCATATTTTATAAGGAACTGCATAGTCCACAAAATATTGTTTGGAGCCGGTCAAGCAAGCAAACAGAAGCAAATTCTTTAAATTTAGAAGTATGTATATTACAGATAAAACTGTAAATCACCTTTAATATTAAAATGTGATTGGCTGATTGAATTCATGTGCCAAATGTAATAATTTGGCATCATTAAAAGTTTTGAATTAAGAATATTTTAAGAAAATATGTAATTAGGTCATATTTTAGGATTTTTTGATCATATTTAGTCATATTTAAGGGAATATTTGCAGTCATATTTTCCATTTTTTAGGTCATAAACATCCTAACCCTACCAATCACAGACAATGTCTTATGACTAAACAATAGAATAGAATAGAATAGAATCTTTATTGTCACATAATGTTTACATAGTAAGCCTAGCTGGTAAACTGGTGAGTCGTCAGGTTATACATAAAACAAATTTAAACGAAAAACTAATTCTAATATATATGGTATACAAGATTAATTATCAATTACAAGTAATACAGTACCTATAATATTGTGTCATCCATGAATTCTTGTGTGGAGTAATATGTCTTGTGTAATAACAGCTCTTTTACACTTTTATTAAATAGTTTTAAAGTTTTTATTTCTTTGAGTCGTTGAGGTAATTTATTGTATATTTTTATACCCATGTAATAGGGTGTTTTTTCATATAATGTTAATCTATGCATGGGGTATTTTAAGCTGGACTCTTTCCGAGTGCCGTATTGATGACGATTTTGTTTTTGGATGAATTTCTCATAATTTTTATACACATAGGTGGATAACTCTAAAATATATACAGAGGGCATTGTTAGAATTTTTAATTTTTTGAATAATGGTTTGCATGAATCTTTAAAGCTAGCATGTGACATTATACGTATTATCTTTTTTTGAATTTTAAAAACAGTCTCCCATCCCGATGCATTTCCCCACAATATTATACCATAGGCCAAGATCGAATAAAAATAGCTGTAATATATAATTTTTTTTGTTTCTATATTCATGATATTTGTCAGGCATAACATGTTGTAGCAGGCCGAATTCAATTTTTTGGTTATGTGTTCAATATGGATATTCCATTTTAAGCATTCATCTATGTGCATTCCTAATATCTTACTATAACCCTTTGTTGTAGTACTATTATTGTTGTCTAAATTATCTTGTTTCAGATTAGCATTAGCAGCAGTTTTAAATTGTATAATACTAGTTTTTGTTTTATTTAAGCTCATACCATTATCAGTGAACCATTTATCTAAGTTATTTAATGCATTCCTTATATCAGTTTGCAAACTATGATAACTTATATTTTGTAAAATAACTGATGTGTCATCTGCATACAATATTGGATTCCCACTTATACCTTGAGGTAAATCATTTGTGTAAAGTATATAAAGCAGAGGACCCAGCACAGAGCCTTGCGGTACACCACTGGTATTTGTTCTCCATAAGAAGAACATATGAAGAACAGCAGACAGTGCAATGAGAGAAGGGGCAATGGGGGGGGGGGGGGGCAGTTACATAATGTTGGACCAGTTGATCAACAGCTGAATGATGAAGAGGACCCTCTCCAAAACTAGTCCTGTGATTAATATCATTACAAGTTGGAGAAAAATGTGTTGCCTGTGCTACATTTCACCATATTGTGTTCCCTATGTGGCTGTCCTCTTGCGCTATCATACCAGTTCACTTTTATATTATATTTTTATGTTTAACCAACGCAGACAGTAACATAACTTTACACATCCAGGACCATCAGCATCAATATAATCTCACAATAGCCTTTTCCTTCAGCCATTGGCTAACCCGCAAAAAAACAATTGTACAAACTACAACTCACAGCCTTCTTAATTTAAAGTTGTTGTTAACTAACGCTGGATTTCTGACAATGAAGTCATTAATCCTCTTGCTCCCCAATATTTTTCACTGATGGATGGGGCACTAGAAGTGGCCAGGCATATTTGAAGGTGGTCTCGATCCATTTCCTCTTGCAGATCACATAGAGGACAGAGTGGTGAAGAATATATCCCAATTTTGTTTAAACGTTTTGCCAAACAATCATGTGTAATCAACCTGAAGGTTGCAACTGCTGTTTTTCAAGGACATTCAGGAATTACTGTTTGAATGTTTGGTAGTTTCCATCTTTTATTCTTTGATTTTTCATAGTAATGTTTTGCAATAATTTTTTTTCAATTCAGAGTTGACTAATCTTTTAGCTGTATAAAATGGTAGATTTTTATACACTTCTGGTACCCTTTTTTGCAAGAAAATCAGCTTTCTCATTACCACTCAGTCCACAGTGAGCTGGTAAGACTAGGTGTTTTTGAAGTGCTGTTAGATGGGTAAGGATTTTCCAACATTCTATAATTGTTTGGTTTTTTGGTGACAACTTGGAAGTAATTGCTATAATTGCTGCCCTGGAATCTTGAGAGAATATTGGTGAAGCTGAGATCCCTATTCTGTAGAGATGACTTGCTAAGCAGTCGTGATTTGTAAATAGTCGGAAGGCTGCAACTGCTGTTTTACTTGGTCTTTGGGGGATTATATCTGGGTTGGAAAGTAGTGTAATCCATTTTTTATCTTTGCCATTTGCTTCTATTTCTTGTAGGTATGAATAAGAAAATTTTTTAATGATCAAGCGTTTTATTGAGGAATATGAGAAATTGAATTTAGACTTTTGTTTTATTGTTGTGCCTTTCTTTGCAAGTGAGTCTGCAGCTTCGTTCCCCATGACTCCACAGTGTGCTGGAATCCATTGGAGATGAACAGTCTTATTAACTTTTTGGAGTTGTGTTAACATTTTGTAACATTCTCTAATTTTTGTTGACTTCTTTGTAGTATTAGAATATATTCCCTGAATTGCAGCTTTAGAATCCGAAAGAATTACTGCCTTGTTAAATTTATTTAAGGGAAGATTTAATAATTGTCGGAGAGCAATGTATATAGCCTCTATTTCTCCATCATAATTTGTTGTGTCTCTGCCAACAGAATGATAAAAGGAAAAATGTGAACACATAACTCCAGCTCCAGTAAGGTTTTCCTTAGAGGATCCATCAGTATATATGTGCAGCCATTCTTCTATGGGATACCTAGTATTGATTGTTTCCAGAGCTAGAAGTTTTTGTATTTCTTTTGGTGTGTCTTATTTACTGATTTCCTCTATTAATTCCAAATTTAAGGTAGGTTGCAATAATTCCAATGGATTTTCTCTTATAAGTAGATTTTCTCTGGTGTTAGGAATGTTCAATGTGGACTTAATCCTTGTTACCTTTTCTAGGAAACTACTATGAGTTTTAAGGATTGAAGGGGGGAGGTTCTCTTCTGTCCATTTAGAGTTTGGTAGTCGTAACATTTTCTTGTGTTAGAGTAATGCTTTTTCTTCTATTTTTGTTGTTATTGATGGGGTCCATGTTAATGCAAGCATGGCATCAATAGGTGTGGATTTAACTGCTCCAGTGATTAGGCGAAGAGCCTGATTTTGTATTTGTTCAAGTTTATTGATGTTAGCATTTGCTGCTGTTATTAAAGCTTCAGAACAGTACAAGAGGTTTGGTTTAACATACATTTTGTATGAGAGGTAGAACTGGAACTTAAAAATTCAATGCCACAACTGGGATTTGAACCACAGACCTTCCGCTTACCAGGCAGCTGCTCTAACCATTGAGCTATTGTGACAAACTGCCAGAATAGCATTAAATTCTCAAACCAGTTCGTATTTCTCCTAGCAAACCACAAAGGCAGTCTCACATCAGAGACAAATTACCCCAATGGTGACTTACTATTTTAAGTACTTTATGTCCCAGGATTAAATAACCATCAGATGGTAATTATTATTCATTTATGCCAATAAACTTACTATTGGTGTTTTTAAACACACAAGCCGTGTGTGGGCAAAGTTTGAGAGGTAGAACTGGAACTTAAAAATTCAATGCCACAACTGGGATTTGAGCCACAGACCTTCCGCTTACCAGGCGGCTGCTCTAACTCTGCCAGTTTGTCACAATAGCTCAATGGTTAGAGCAGCCGCCTGGTAAGCAGGTCTGTGGTTCAAATCCGGTTGTGGCATTGAATTTTTAAGGTCCAGTTCTACCTCTCAAACTTTGCCCACACACGGCTTGTGTGTTTAAAAACACCAACAGTACGTTTGTTGGCATAAATAATAATACATTTTGTATGTTGTGTTAAGGACTTTCCTTGAGCAGCTGCATTTAGCGCCACTAACTTTTTCAGGATTTGCAGTTTCTTTTGAACCTTTTCTGAGATTATTATTTATTTATACCAACAAACTTACTGTTGGTGTTTTTAAGTTCCAGTTCTACCTCCTTTTCTGAGATGTTTGTTATATGTTTTTTCGAACTTAGTTTTCTGTCGAAAGTAAAATAAAAGTCCTAGTAAAAGCAGAAATATAGATAATTATACCAAACTAATGAGGAAAAGACAGAATTAAACCAAATTTATAAAAGGGTCCAAAAGTAATGAAATCTTGATATCTGAAATTCTTAATCCTTAGGTTGATGTTTACTATTGATAAAAAGTTCAAAACTCTTTCAATTGCTTGTTCATCAATTGCCGGGACATCTGCAGACAGACTAGCAGCTGAAGCGAGTCCTGAGGGTACAAGGTAAACACACTCTAGCAGCATGGAACAGATTGTCACATAGCGGACAAAGCGGAGCAGGATCACATTTAAGAAGGTGTAGTGTCTCATCTTGCAATGAGATACATAAGAGGAGGTTACCCAGTTCACTGCTCCTCATACCCACCAGCATGATACCACCCCTCTCCACACTTCAAGCCTCAACTTGTCTCAAGTAACAAGGCATATTATTGTATAGGGTTATCATCAAGTTCTAGTGCATACCACTCAGGATAACTTGCTATCTTGTTTATGTACATTACCTTTCATGAATTACATACGTCAATCTATCATATACTTTATTTCGTGGAACGTTATAAATAACCATAAACTCACACCAGACAGTGCTGCCACCAGAATTCCCATTTCTAGGGGAATTTTGGTTACACGAGACTGAAGAGTGACTACTTGATAACCCTACATTACTTGGTTCTGTGACCAGGAATCCATGCACACACCACATTAATCCCAGAGGCATGTAAAACGAGGAGGGCATACTGGATATGTTGTACAATAGGATGGGAGTTGTACAGCTCAAAGGCTCTGAAGTGCACTAAAAAAGTTACTCAAAATTACGTAGTCACCCAATTTGTGATAGTGCAGATATAAAATGCCTTGGTATATAGCATACAGCTCTGGACTATAAATGGAAGTGCTATTTCAAAAACTGAATGTATGTGATTCACTTCCATAAACATAAGCACATCCAACATGGTTGATGCTCACAGATCTATCGGTGTAGATCGAGCATCGGTCAGTATAACCTGACAAAAATTCTAAGAAACCAGTGTGGATCCTAGACGCAGACATCATAGAGTTCCAACATACAGTCATCACAATATCTGCGTGGGGGCACGTAGTCGGGGGGGGGGGGGGTAATGCCTCTCCAAAATAATGGAATGAAGAAGAGAGGGAACAAATAAGCAAAGCATGGGCTCCAACTCCCAGCTCTGAAATGAGCAATACTGAAACCAGAGCAAGTGGGATGTCTTCCCTTTATACCAGTATCAGGGACAGCCAATAAGGATCCATGCACTACCCCCAACAGGTCACGTGCAGCAATTGCACAGCATCAGACAGTGTACCAGTCCTGTCTGAACTCCAGACTGTATCTATGGCCTTAAACTCCCTGAAGATGGCAGCTGCAGTTTTCAATCAAATGTCGGAGAAGTAAACAACAGCACCATGGCCTGAAAAACATATAATGAATTATTACAAAAATTTAATCGGTGTTGAAACAATATCACTCGCACGTAAATTTTCTTTTAACTGTTCCATTTATATGCCGCCTTTAACTGCACAGGTCATATCGGTGGCCTTGCCTATTGGCAAATAGTGCTACTCATTTAATAGTGGGTTTTTCGGTCTTTGGGGTTTTTATACGTTGAATTCACACACACACATTCACATTTTCATTCATACTTCCAGACTCAGGGAAGGATGAGGAATAATCTTGGCTGGAGAAAAGCAGCAGGCAGGTGCTCTACCAACCGCCCCACGGGGCCAGCCCTGTAAATATTTATCTTGACTGGTTTCAAGGCTTGAATTACTCCCATTATCAGAATTGCCCAATTGATTCTTGTGGATGCTGTCTAGTGTGTGACTGAGTTGACATCTAGCAGTGGACTCATGAACTTCCATAATGGATTTGGTGGTGGTAAATCAAAATTCATTAAGCAGAGAAGATTCTTATCATAAAAAGCAAACTTCACTTAATGAATGAGAGGTAGAATTGGAACTGAAACATTTAATGCACAGCTGGGATTTGAACCACAGAGCCTCCACTTAACAGCCAGGTGCTCTAACACAGGGCTTGTGTGTTTAAAACACCAACAGTAAGTTCGTTGGCATAAATAATATTCACTTAATGAAATTTGATTTGCCACCACCAAACCCATTATGGAAGTTCATCACTCCATCACTAGATGTCAATGCAAACAACCACACATCAGACAACATCCACAGGAATCAATTGCACAATTCTGGTGATGGGAGCAATTTAAGACCTTGAAGTCAGTCAAGATAAACATTTACATGTCAGTGATGTTAAGTGTTTCAACACTGATTAAATTTTTATAATAATTTAGATTCACATCATGATCCAGCAGAAATGAACGAAGACCACTTGAAGACCTGTGAAGCATTAAGATCAGAAGAAACTACAGTTCAAAAGTATTGGAAAGCAAGAATGCTAGTGGCTTCATTGCCAGATGAAAGGCACTAGAAAACAACAACAGATTCACATCACTGTTGCTAGCTTATTCAAATATATACAAATATATAATGGAGTTAAAATCAACGATAGGATCTGCAAGTATACCTGAGAAGCTTACCTCAACACAGATGAGTCTGTCGTAAAACACACGCATTACTTCATTCCTCCAACATCTGACAAACAGGCCTGGGCTTGTGATGTACTTGTTTGTTGTTAACAACATGCCAGCACACACCAAGGACAGATCTCTCAGGTTGAATATGTAGTGGAATCTCTTCGGTGTTGGGGGCAGCTGGGTTATGATCAACTGCCAACACAAAGTTTCCCAAATCAAACTACAACACACACAAACTAAAACTCCAACTACTGTTACTCCATTGTTACCAACATTGGTTTCAAGTCCAGTCACATGTCAGTTACTCTTTACTTGCACATGTTTAAATTGATTAGCATTTACATTTTAGTATCTCTTTTTACATGATTAATTTCTCATGGTGGTTGGTCGCATTATCTGTTCTTTCTTTTTTACTTTCTCTACTGGTAAGTAGGGGAAGTATTGTATTCCACCCAAAAATTCTATGTCGTGATTTCACCGGAAATACATGTTTTGAGGCCCCCTGAATCCAAAAAAAAAGCATTTTTAGAAAAAGGTCTGTGTGTGTCTGTGTGTCAGTCTGTGAGTCTGTGGACAGCGTAACTCAAAAACTAAAAGTCAGTTAAAAACCAAAGTTGGTACTTAAGTTTAATGTCTTTCAAGGATGCGACACGAAGATTTTGAAGAAAATAGCCCCACCCTAAACTACCCTTTACATGGAAAATTTTTCAAAAATTTTGATTTTCTTGAAAATGGCTCTAACGATTTTGATTAAAATGTCATATGTTTGAGATATTTTTATGACAAATGAAATGTATACCTTGAATTTTCTGGCTATAGCCCCTGTAGTCGTATTTACTCTGGACAACTTTTGCATAATTGGTAAACTGTTAGAGATAGACCAAATTATACTATACAAAAAATGTAGATCTTGCTAAAATACTCAATTTATGTCTCAATAAATTTTCTTGTAGGTTGAACCATTTCGGAGATATTCCTTGTTATGTGTGTGAGTTTCAGAAAACTTGCTTTCGTGAAATGGTACATCATTGTTCATTTTTTTATATGTTACGTGTGCAAAGAGAACGGAATCTCAAAGCTTTAAACGATTTGACTATCGCACAAAGCCTACTGTATTCTAATATTCCCCTTGCACCTACAAAGAAATAACCAATAAAATAATTTGTACAAATGTTTATTTTAACTAACACAAAGAAGATATAGGAATAAGAGTTTGTAAGAATGGTTAGTACGAGAGTAGAGAAAGTCATGTGAGTGCAACACATCAGATTTTTTTTTTTTTTTTACTTTCTCTACAGGTAAGTAGGGGAAGTATTGTATTCCACCCAAAAATTCTATGTCGAGATTTCACCGGAAATATATGTTTTGAGGCCCCCTGAATCCAAAAAAAGCACTTTTAGTAAAAGGTCTGTGTGTGTCTGTGTGTCAGTCCATGAGCGTCGGCAGACATTTTTCCAGGGGGGGGCCACATGTTTGAAATTTGCAATCAGATAATATCAATTCACTATTTTATTGTCAAAATTTATATTTGTTGCATATAACCATGTTAATTTGTGTTAAATAGAAATTGATCTCTTAAAATAGTAGTTTAATAGTCAGTAATTGATTGCACATTAAGTTGCCCAACTTCCAGGGAGGGGCCGCGGGCCCCCCTTGCCCCCCCTTCGCGACGCCCATGTGTCAGTCTGTCAGTCTGTGGACAGCATAACTCAAAAACTAAAAGTCGGTTAAAAACCAAAGTTGGTATTTAAGCTTAATGTCTTTCAAGGATGTGACACAAAGATTTTGAAGAAAATAGCCCCACCCTAAACTACCCTTTACATGGAAAATTTTTCAAAAATTTTGATTTTCTTGAAAATGGCTCTAACGATTTTGATTAAAATGTCATATGTTTGAGATATTTTTATGAAAAATGAAATGTACATCTTGAATTTTCTGGCTATAGCCCCTGTAGTCGTATTTACTCTGGACGGCTTTTGCATAACTGGTAAACCGTTAGAGATAGACCAAATCCTACTATACAAAAAATGTAGATCTTGCTAAAATACACAATTTATGTCAATAAATTTTCTTGTAGGGTGAACCATTTCGGAGATCTTCCTTGTTATGTTTGTGACTTTCGGAAAACTTAGAACTTTCGTGAAATGGGTCATCGTTGTTCATTTATTTATATGTTACGTGTGCAAAGAGAACGGAATATCAAAGCTTTAAAAGATTTGACTATCGCACAAAGCCTACTGTATTCTAATATTCCCCTTGTACCTACAAGGAAATAAGTAGTAAGATAAATTGTAGAAATGTTTATGTTAACTAACAATAAGAAGATATAGGAATAAGAGTTTGTAAGAATGGTTAGTACAAAAGTAGAGAAAGTCATGTGAGTGCAACACATCAGATTTTTTTGTAGTGTTTAATGCCCGCTTTTACTACATAAGGCACAGCAGGCAGTGACACTGATGAAGCCTGGAACGAAGATGGAGCACTGGTAAAATGAAATGGCAGGGGAAACCGGAGAAGCCGGAGGAAAACCACCCCAGCGTAAATTCGTCCACCACAAATCCCACAGGCAGTTGCCTGTGATTGAACCCAGGCCACTTTGATGAGAAGCGAATGGTCTAACCACTTGGCTATGGTGTGGCCTTCATTGTCTGTTCACAATTCAAATTGTCATATGTCAATTTATCCTAATATGTTGTCCATCTAAACCATTCCTTGTGGTGGCAGCCATGTCCTTTCTTTGATCTGAATCATTATTCTTTTATCTATGACCTGCATAATCAATAAAACAGCAGCAGATATGAATATGGATGAAATTTAATTCCAATAGCCAAACAAAATTCTGGAAGCTGTCAAAACGTAACAACAGTATGATATAAGATATAATAGCTTCATTGGCTGATATAAGATAAGCACTGTTAGCAAATCAACAATATAACATTCTCACTGTTGATCTCACTCTAGGAGCCATTTCTCTTAGTTGAACAGGATGCTATATTGATTCCAGCATATGTTCTAAAATAAGAACCAATTAGAAACTAAAAGCTTCACTTATCTTAGTAATGTTACAAGATCTTCCAGAGCTGACATGTTTCAAGTTGTATCCAACTTATTTTCAAGGCTATACAAACAATTTACCATAAAATGAGACCAATTAAAAATTGTATAAATTCACCTACATATAATTTAGCAATTGGTGAAATAAAAAATTCAGTACCTTTGATCAGTTTGAAAGTTTAATTATTAAAGATTCTTTTGAATTAGTAGAAAAGATTGGCAATATAGTATTGCCTGATAATGATAAACTCATTTCTTTTGATGTAACTAACCGCTTTATTTCCTAGTACTCCTAGAAAAAAGCTTTTGATGTTTTTTAAAAAAAATGGTTAAATTCTTTAGAATTACACTAAGAATGAATAGATAATTTTGTAAAACTTGCAAATCATTGGTTGGATCAAATTTTTTTTAGTTTTGATGGTAACTTTTTTCAACAAACTTCTGGCTTGGCAATGGGTAGTCTGCTTTCCCCATTTCTTGCTAATTTTTTCATGAGCTTTTTTCCAATTCAAATTACATCATCATTCCCTCTAATTTTTAAAATATTGTATATATATGTGGATGACATTTTTGCTGTGGTCCCTGAGAAACAGATAAATGATGCTTTAAAACTTTTAAATTTACAGGATAAAGCCATACACTTTACTTTGGAAACAGAAAATAATGGATGCCTTCTGTTCCTAGATTTAAAAATTAAAAAAAAATAACAACAATAAATTGAATTTTGATATTTATAGAAAATCTACTCACACTGATAATTACATAAAAAATAAAAGTTTTAATCGCTTTTCACACAAATTTGCTGTTTTCAATAGTTTAATTTATAGGTTAATAAATTTACCCCTTAATAAGGGAGAATTTAACACATTAACACTGTGATAATTAGTGGTTTTAATACAGATTTTACACACAAAGAGATACAAAAAATATAAGTATCAAAAGACTGTTAAAGAGGTTTCTACCCTCTAAAAAAATAAGATAATTGTATTTTTAAAAAGTTTACTTACCATCCGTGGGCCAATAAAAAATTTACAAAACTTTTTGAAGAATATGGAATAAATTTGGTCCCCAAAATAAATTTAATATACCAAGACAGGTAGAACTGGCCCTTAAAATTCAATACCACAGCTGGGATTTGAATCACAGACCTTCTTACCAGGCAGGTGCTCTAACCATTAAGCTACTATGACAACCTGCCAGAATGACATTCAGTCAATCACTTTATTCACCATTTTGATCTTACACCAGACACTGGCTTCGTCAAGCTTACAAGTATGAAAACTACAAATATTTGAAAGTATAAAGTATTATAATTCAGACAATAATACTATAAAAATTAGAAGATAGAAAATACAATAAAAAAGACTATTACATAAATATAACATAAATTCGTTCACTGAACGTAACAGTCTTCCATTAGAACAATGTTTAAAGCCAGTTTGTACTTTTTTTCAGACTTAATTTTTTTTATGTTAACTGGCAGTTTGTTATACAGTAATACTGAATTATGTTTGAAGCTATGATGGAATAGGGTTGTACTGTGGTTCAAGACACATAGGTCTGTTTTGCTTCTGGTATTGTGTAAATGTACTTCTGAATTAGTTTTTAATTGGGAATGCATAGATCTTGTCAGGACAAGAACTTCATAAACACATGGAAATGGAAGTATCTTTAGTAATTTAAAATAAGGTCTACAGCTGGTAGAGGAAGAGATATTTGCAATGGATTGTATTGTTCTTTTTTGCAACCGAAAAATTTTAGCTGCACTGAATTCTCCAACCAATTGTCTGATGTGAGACTGCCTTGTGGTCTACCGAGAGAAATACAAATTGGTTGTAGAATTCAATGTCATTCTGGCAGGTTGTCACAGTAGCTTAATGGATATAGCACCTGCCTGGTAAGTGGAGGGTCTGTGGTTCAAATCCCAGCTGTGGCATTGAATTTTTAAGTTCCAGTTCTAACTCTCAAACATTGCCCACACACGGCTTGTGTGTTTAAAAACACCAACAATAAGTTTGTTGGCATAAAGAAATAATAATTAATATAGAAAATTTACTAAATTTTTCTAAAAAGGATAAAATTCCAAATTATAAAAATATCTGGCACTTATAAATTTAGCTGTCTGGATTATGATAGGGTTTATACTGGTAAAACTAAACATCATTTAGAAACCAGAAGAGCATTTTAGAAATATTAAATATAAACAAACTGATAAATCAGCTGAGGCAGATCATTTTTGGTCAATTAATCATGAAATTAATCTAGAGGTTAAATTATTAAAACAATTAAGTGGACCAATAGATTTTGTGGTAAGGGAAAATATATTAATTTTGAAATACTGCTAATAGATTGTATTTATAGGTTTTTGTTTTCAGAGGTTGCTGATATGATTTTTTTTTTAAATTGAGTATAGGTAACTATGGTAACTTGTTTGTACAGCTTTGGCAATAAGCTAGACACAACTTGAAACATGTAAGCTCTGGAAGATCTTGCAAGATAAGATAAGTGAAGCTTTTAGTTTCTAATTGATTCTTATTTTAGATTCTGTTGCTTCACTGATAACAGCTTCAATTTTTCCTTAACAGCATTATGTTATTGTTATTTTACCCATTTCAAGGCTGCCTAAAATATAGTGAATGTCACACATGTTAGAATTTAAGGGCTCTCTATAAACAGTGAATTCCATATAGGTTAGAACTGCAAGGCTGTCTAAAAATAGTGAATTCCATACATCTTAATATTGTTGGGCTATCCTAAAGTAGTGAATTCCATGCATGTTAAAATTGCAGGTCTATCCTAAAGTAGTGAATTCCATACATGTTAAAATTGCAGGGCTATCCAAAAGTAGTGAATTCCATACATGTTAAAATTGCAGGTCTATCCTAAAGTAGGGAATTCCATACATGTTAAAATTGCAGGTCTATCCAAAAGTAGTGAATTCCATACATGTTAAAATTGCAGGTATATCCTAAAGTAGTGAATTCCATACATATTAAAATTGCAGGTCTATCCTAAAGTAGTAAATTCCATACATGTTAAAATTGCAGGTCTATCCAAAAGTAGTGAATTCCATACATGTTAAAATTGCAGGTCTATCCAAAAGTAGTGAATTCCATACATGTTAAAATTGCAGGTCTATCCTAAAGTAGGGAATTCCATACATGTTAAAATTGCAGGTCTATCCTAAAGTAGGGAATTCCATACATGTTAAAATTGCAGGTCTATCCTAAAGTAGTGAATTCCATACATGTTAAAATTGCAGGTCTATCCTAAAGTAGTGAATTCCATACATGTTAAAATTGCAGGTCTATCCTAAAGTAGGGAATTCCATACATGTTAAAATTGCAGGTATATCCTAAAGTAGTGAATTCCATACATGTTAAAATTGCAGGTCTATCCTAAAGTAGGGAATTCCATGCATGTTAAAATTGCAGGTCTATCCTAAAGTAGGGAATTCCATACATGTTAAAATTGCAGGTCTATCCTAAAGTAGTGAATTCCATACATGTTAAAATTGCAGGTATATCCTAAAGTAGTGAATTCCATACATGTTAAAATTGCAGGTCTATCCTAAAGTAGTGAATTCCATACATGTTAAAATTGCAGGTCTATCCTAAAGTAGGGAATTCCATACATGTTAAAATTGCAGGTCTATCCTAAAGTAGGGAATTCCATACATGTTAAAATTGCAGGTCTATCCTAAAGTAGGGAATTCCATGCATGTTAAAATTGCAGGTATATCCTAAAGTAGTGAATTCCATACATGTTAAAATTGCAGGTCTATCCTAAAGTAGTGAATTCCATACATGTTAAAATTGCAGGTCTATCCTAAAGTAGTAAATTCCATACATGTTAAAATTGCAGGTCTATCCTAAAGTAGGGAATTCCATGCATGTTAAAATTGCAGGTCTATCCTAAAGTAGTGAATTCCATACATGTTAAAATTGCAGGTCTATCCAAAAGTAGTGAATTCCATACATGTTAAAATTGCAGGTCTATCCTAAAGTAGGGAATTCCATACATGTTAAAATTGCAGGTCTATCCTAAAGTAGGAAATTCCATACATGTTAAAATTGCAGGTCTATCCTAAAGTAGTGAATTCCATACATGTTAAAATTGCAGGTCTATCCTAAAGTAGGGAATTCCATACATGTTAAAATTGCAGGTCTATCCAAAAGTAGTGAATTCCATACATGTTAAAATTGCAGGTCTATCCTAAAGTAGGGAATTCCATACATGTTAAAATTGCAGGTCTATCCTAAAGTAGGGAATTCCATACATGTTAAAATTGCAGGTCTATCCTAAAGTAGTAAATTCCATACATGTTAAAATTGCAGGTCTATCCTAAAGTAGTAAATTCCATACATGTTAAAATTGCAGGTCTATCCTAAAGTAGTGAATTCCATACATGTTAAAATTGCAGGTCTATCCTAAAGTAGTGAATTCCATACATGTTACATTGCAGGGCTATCCAAAAACAGTGAATTCAACACAAGTTAAAGTTGCAGGGCTGTCCAAAAGTAGTGAATTCTATACAAGTTAAAATTGCAGGGCTGCCCAAAAACAAAGAATTCCAACACGTAAGAATTGCAGGACTATTCGAAAATATTGAATTCCATACATGTTAGAATTGCAGGGCTGTCCAGAAACAGTGAATTACATACATGTTAGAACTGCAGGGCTGTCTAAAATATAGTGAACTCTATACATGTTAGAATTTCAGTGCTGTCTAAAAATTTCATATTAAAAGCGATTCTATTTTGTTCATAGGATTGCTACACTTGGTCTAAGGCTGGTTTTGCAAACATTCCTGCTCACAAAATAAACCCCTACTTTAACACTTCCATCATAACTATAATGAGCTGGTGTACTAACACTTCATTGCTTACTTTTTATACTGGGTGATGCATAGCAAGCTCCCTAGTTTCAATTCTATGCCTTGGAAACATATATGAAGCCATTCAGTGTATAACACCATTGCAATGAACGATGGGAACAATGCAATTTTGTTTTGTTTACTTCAGTGTTAGTAGCTATGGAGCATTGGTCAGTGGGACATTGTGTTTCAGCCATGCGTTTCTTTCACGAAAGCAAGTCTAATGCGACAACATAGAGATTATTTCGTGTTCATTTCAATGTGCCAAGGCATGGTCCTATTGAAAACAATTATGCCATGGGTGAATACGTTTGCAACATGCAGTAGTGTCCTAGACATTAAACAACCATTACATTCTCTGGAGGTGACTGTCTGGTGTGGTGTCAGTGAGTTTGGAATCATGGGAACATTTTTCTTTGAAAATAATGCAGGAGAAACTGCGACAGTAAAATCAGACCAATATGCAACAATGTTGTTGTTGTTGTTGTTGTTTTCAAGTGCCTTGCATCTGGCAATGAAGCCATTAGCATTCGTGCTTTCCAATACTTTTGAACTGCAGTTTCTTCTGATCTTAATGCTTCACAGGTCTTCAAGTGGTCTTCGTTCATTTCTGCTGGATCGTTACACAGGACACATATTGGTGAGGCTGAGATACCTATTCTGTAGAGATGACTTGCCAAGCAGTCATGATTTGTCAATAGTCGGAAGGCTGCAACAGCTGTTTTCCTTGGTCTCTGGGGGATTATATCTGGATTGGAAAGTAGTGTAATCCATTTTTTATCTTTGGCATTTGTTTCTATTTCTTGTAGATATGAATGACAAAAATTTTTTATGATCAAGCGTTTTATTGAGGAATATGAGAAATTGAATTTAGACTTTTGTTTTATTGTTGTGCCTTTCTTTGCAAGTGAGTCTGCAGCTTCGTTCCCCATGATTCCACAGTGTGCTGGAATCCATTGGAGATGAACAGTCCTATTAACTTTTTGGAGTTGTGTTAACATTTTGTAGCATTCTCTAATTTTTGTTGACTTCTTTGTAGTATTTGAACATATTCCCTGAATTGCAGCTTTAGAATCTGAAAGAATTACTGCCTTGTTAAATTTATTTAAGGGAAGATTTAATAATTGTCGGAGAGCAATGTATATAGCCTCTATTTCTCCATCATAATTTGTTGTGTGTCTGCCAACAGAATGATAAAAGGAAAAATGTGAACACGTAACTCCAGCTCCAGTAAGGTTTTCCTTGGAGGATCCATCAGTATATATGTGCAGCCATTCTTCTGTGGGATACCTAGTATTGATTGTTTCCAGAGCTAGAAGTTTTTGTATTTCTTTTGGTGTGTCTGATTTACTTATTCCCTCTATTAATTCCAAATTGAAGGTAGGTTGCAATAATTCCAATGGATTTTCTCTTATAAGTAGATTTTCTCTGGTGTTAGGAATGTTCAATTTGGATTTAATCTGTGTTACCTTTTCTAGGAAAGTACTATGAGTTTTAAGGATTGAATGGGGGAGGTTCTCTTCTTTCCATTTAGAGTTTGGCAGTCGTAACATTTTCTCGTGTTGGAGCAATGCTTGTTCTTCTATTTTTGTTGTTATTGATGGGGTCCGTGTTAAGGCAAGCATGGCATCAATAGGTGTGGATTTAACTGCTCCAGTGATTAGGCGAAGAGCCTGATTTTGTATTTGTTCAAGTTTATTGATGTTAGCATTTGCTGCTAACAATGTTACAGATGGTAATTATTATTTATTTATGCCAACAAACTTACTGTTGGTGTTTTTAAACACACAAGCCATGTGTGGGAAAAGTTTGAGAGGTAGAACTGGAACTTAAAAATTCAATGCCACAACTGGGATTTGAACCACAGAGCGTCTGCCCGGTAAGCGGATGGTCTGTGGTTCAAATCCCAGTTGTGGCATTGAACTTTTAAGTTCCAGTTCTACCTCTCAATGTTACAGATATTTGTGATTCCTAAACTCAGAAGCATTGGAATGGAACCAAAGAATGTTTACTTCCAACAAGATGGTGCTATGGCTCGTACAGCATGTAATAGCATGGTGTTCCTCAAAAATGAATTTAAGTCTTGTCATCTCAAGGTTTGGAGACATTGCATGGCCTGCCTGCTCGCCTGATCTTACAGTTCCCGATCTCTTCTTGTGGCATTTTTGAAAGAAAAGGTCTTCACTAGACATCTTGTAACTCTACCATTACTGAAGAAATTAAAGTCAAAGATGGAGACCTGATGCATCATGTGTTTTCCAGTTTCATTACACATGCTTGCAGGAATACCTGGACTGTAATGGAGCCCATCTTAAACATGTAATTCCAGGAGGTAAATAAATGGCATGTTCTATACTTTCAATTGGTACATTTGTCATGTTCCTCTCCTGTCTGAGTGATTAGGTATAAGCCTCCAAAGCTATGTACCACCCAGTGTAATCAGGGATATACAAATTTAACTGAAAATTCTACAACAAAATCTATATTATAAAATCAAATACAAAATTAAAAACAAGGGCAAAGGAGCATATCAGGAATCCAAAATATAAACAGGAAGAAAAATCTGTAGTAGAGGCTCACATTTGGCAAGAAAACCATGCAATTAATCCAGAAGCAGTTCTTTTAAAAAGCATTTCAAATGAAAAAAATTACCAGCTTGGCAGAACATACTCATTTTTAAAAACAGAGATTAAGTCTTCAGTTTTGAGCTAATGACAAGCAACAGCTCAGAAGGAGCATAACAACAGTGCAGCAACTTCTGACCGTCAACAACAGGTTCCTGATGGGGACAATGCACCTCTCAAAACTCAGTACCTACCTAAGTAAATTATGTTGTTGTTAGCTAATGCTGGATTTCTGACAATGAAGTCATTAATCCTCTTTCTCTCCAATATTTTTCACTGATGGATGGGGCACTAGAAATGGCCGGGCATATTTTAAGGTGGTCTCGATCCATTTCCTCTTGAAGAGACTTAGCAGTAAATGTAACCACTTTTTAGAGAGCACCATATTTTTATGTTTTGGCGGTCACATCGCTCTCTCACAAACCCCAGAATGTCTAGAGGACCATACCTGTCGTTGGTTTACGGGTCTCACCGACCTGACCGGGAAAACTATCAAAATAAATTCACCGACCATATCCTCTGATTACCAATCAGAGGACGTATTACATGCCATGACAGGTCAGCATGTTAGGGGTTAAGGTTTTATAGAGAAATTAGAGAAATGGAGAGGTTGGAAAAATAAAGACTCCCTAGCCCTCAGGAACCCTAATAGCATCGGGGTTGGAAGAGAACAAGAGATGACCAAGGTAAGGTCAGATAGAAAAGTTACAGTAAGGAGCAAAACACCAGTAAGTGGAAGTAATGTTCTGCTCAGCTTGGGTACCTTGTGGTGCTGTCCACATATCCCCTAAACACCAGTAAGTGGAAGTAATGTTCTGCTCAGCTTGGGTACCTTGTGGTCACTATCCACATATCCCCTAGACACCAGTAAGTGGAAGTAATTTTCTGCTCAGGTTGGGTACCTTGTGGTCACTATCCACATATCCCCTAAACACCAGTAAGTGGAAGTAATGTTCTGCTCAGCTTGGGTACCTTGTGGTCACTATCCACATATCCCCTAAACACCAGTAAGTGGAAGTAATGTTCTGCTCAGCTTGGGTACCTTGTGTTCACTATCCACATATCCCCTAGACACCAGTAAGTGGAAGTAATGTTCTGCTCAGCTTGGGTACCTTGTGTTCACTATCCACATATCCCCTAAACAGAGACCCCTGAGTAAAAGTAAATGATGTAACTCACTGTTTAATACACAAATCACTTCCATTCAAAAAATGCAAAGTACCTTATATATTTCAAGGGTGATGTTTATTAACACAGGTACAATCTCCTTGACCTCGTCAATGTAATCGTCTGTATGGCCACTGAGGATAGAAAGATAAATATGTTTAACATTTGCGTCAAGAGGGAATGTTACATTGTACACGCTGAACAGTGTTACAAAACGTGTGTCCACCTCATTTCTGCCACCTCCAGGCTTGCCCATTGCTGCCATGTAACCTGAAACAAAAACACATCTGAGTAAATCATTTTTCACATTCTCTACTATTTACCTACAGGATGGTAGTGAAATAATCTTCCACACTCAAGGAGGTGAGAGAGGGGATGTAAATCAATAAATTATTTTAATATCTTTCTTAAATTAAATGCACCATTAACTAGATAATTGTGTATAATTGTGAAAGTGTGTGGCAATGTGGCACAATTTGTTGATTGAGTAATCTACTTCTACTGGCAGCTCAATGAACTATTCCAATGCTCAATAAAAAGCATTTAAGTAATGTTGCTCATGAGTGGAACACAGATGTTTTGTTGCTGTGTGTAAGACACCAGAAAATTCCATGAAAATATGAGGTTAATGTTGACTGCACCATATGCAAACATTACCTCAAATTCATAATTTTTGCATAATTACAAAGATTTTATTTGGTATTGTTTACAGGCCTGTTTTATTTGGGTGGCTTATGCCATGGTAAGGCAATGAATTCACATAGAACTTGGCTCTTCTCTGTATGTCCTGCAAATTTTTTTTCTAATTTCCAATATTGGTTGTCACAGTACATTCCAAAGGAATGTCACAAATATTATAGAAACATAAAAAAAAGATGTTAAATGTGCTCTAAATGTGAATTTACTTGAAATAACACAACCTAAGTCCAAATCTACTTACTGCACATGCACCTTGATTTGATAGATTTGGCAAGCTAGTTGCCTTGCTATCACTATCACCCAAGTCTGTTGCCAATGTTAAAACTCAATACTGTGATCAAATTAAGTGGCAAAATTTGCACCTGATAATGTTTTTGTTGTCCACTAGGATGTACACATTTCCTGACAATTGAAGAACCAATCAGCCACTGTTTTATGGCTTATGCTGGTGTCTCCAACAAAACAATGGATATAATGAAAACAGTGAAGCTACTAACAGTGAAGCAACATAAATCTATAACTGTAATAATGACTTAGAGGCTATAAGCTTCACTTATCTTAGTATCTGCTACAAGTTCCTGAAATCAAAGGCAGACTGCAGTTTCTTGGATATTCATTCCTATCATCAGTGAAGAAATAATGTTGCTTGAAGCTGTAATATCGCTTCCTAGTTAGTACCTCGCCATTTGAAGCTGAAGTCGTTGATGATGTGGTTCGGTGTGTTGTCTCCGGCTAGCTGAGCTTTATCTCTTTATCTCGGGTTTGCGTGAGTGTAAAGGACAACCCAAGAACAACTTTGCACATCAATTTATTTTATATTAAATATTTTCGGGAGATATGCCGATTCTATATGTGTATCTGTAGAAGCATCTCAATCACATCGGCGCAGCACGAACTGCACGAACTCCCGTACTGCTCTCTGGTTGAGTACTGACTAGACGCTTCTCTCTTACCCACGCCAAGAAGACCGTTCGTTCATTTGAATGTCATGACGTCATCCAAGAAAGCCTCGTATCCAAAATGTTATTTCCTTTTCCCGCAATTTAGAAATGTCCCTTTCTATTATAACATGTTCTTTTATGAATTTTGAATATATAATTACCTTTTTAGGATTAAATGATGTTTACTTTATATTTTATTAAATATATCGCGCGACTTTTAAGGTTGGTAGAACTGACTTTCGAACGTGTATTTTAAACTATGTGGTATGACGTCATGACTCGTTAATTTCAAACCAATAATGCGTTTATACTACAAATTTAACGACTATCATTTACTCATATCTTGCTCACCTTACAACACTTGCTACTCTATTATCTATTTATGTTATTACTCAATATTTATCGCAAATCTCAGATCCGGCAATTAAATTAAAACGTATCTTTTTCAAAAGCCCATTCAATCGGAAATCTAAATTTCGGTATCAAATGCCCCCATTTATGTTATTTTATTATTTCATAATAAAATAATGTAAATGTCTTGCCCGAAAGAAAAAACTAAAATTACTCCTGTATTTTGAATAATCGGCAACACTCCCCTTGTATACAATTTTCAATTACACTGTTTTTGAAATTGGTTATTAACACATTTTCTTATTAATCTATTTAACATGACAAACAATTGTACACTTGACTAAACATTAATCCTTAAATACTAATTACAATATGTTATGGTTTCTTCTATGAAGCTTCTATATAAAGGTTAAATTTCAAGAGTCTTTCTTTATACTTCCTTCTTTTAGTTCATGTTTGCTCACTTCGCTCTCACTATCACTTGCACTGTGATTTTTCACTTTTGTCATTGTAACACATATCTGTACTAGATCCTTTAAGCACTAAAATGTACATATATTCCTATAAATCCATTGCACTCTTTAGACAAGTTCTTTCTTTGTCTTTCTGTGATAACTATCTATACATCTAAATATTTTAACAAATGTTTTACAAAGTAAATATTCTGTTTTCTCTCTATGCGGAGATGAACATTTTAACAATCTTTCTGAAGCTGTTATTGTGAGCTCTATACAATATATTTTTAAGCTCTTGGTAGTAGATAGCAATTCACATTCTGCATTTTTCATGAATAGGTAAGTACCTGACCAATATATGATTTTCAAGTAAGCTAACATTTACATTTTATCTCAAAGCTGATTGGGCGCCAATAGACAAATGACACTTCCAATTTTTCTTTTACATTAAATCAAGGTTCCAAGGCACCACACGGTTTCTTGTATGGTCGAAGGAGTTGTTTATGCCATCTTCCCAGACATTTTTCATTTTTAACATCTTTTAATTCATAGGTATGATAACCAAATTTTGATATAATTTCTGCAGGACCTTTATATAACAATTCCATCCTTTTGTTCCTACCTCGCAATGCACTTGATAACTTATGGTCTTTAACTAGTACCCAATCGCCTATCTTAGGTTCCCATTTATGTTTTCTACTCTTTTTCTTTAATTTTCGCTTCTCTGCCTTTTTCTTGATTCGTTCAAAAGCAATTTTCGCTCTTTCTTCTTCACTTAACTGAATGTCATTAATTTTCAGTGTTTTTGGTACCTCGATCAATATTGGTTCTGGTTCAATTCCTAACATTAATTTTATTGGTGCAAACCCAGTAGTTACATTAATGGTGTGATTGATAATCTTTTCTATCAATGGACAATATTTCACCCAATCCTTGTGATTATGATGTGTAAGTACACGTAAATAAATTCCTATATCTCGGAGGACACGTTCTGTTGGATTCCCTGATGGAAAGTATGATGAACAATAATTTTAATTTTCTCGAGTCTAATGTCACCTTAATCTTTCATTGGCCTTAATTACAATACATAGGGGATTCACAAATTCTGAATTCGAAATCTCAATAACCTCATCTTCTAACATTGACTTTATAACTGCATCTACCTCTTCTCTTATTGTACTAGGGATAGCTCTCGCTTTATGTGTAAAAGGTTTGATGGGTATCATCTCAAACGAATGAGTATAGATATTACATTTACCAGGTTTCTCAGAGAATACTTCTTTATTTCGGATTAATATCTCAAACAGTTTATCCCTCTGTTGTTCATTTAGTTGATCAGCCTGAGTTACTTTTTTCCCTCAACAATTCTTCTAAGTCTTCACTACTCTCCCTATCATAGTACCTAGTTGCATCAGAAACCCTCAAATTGTCTATGAAATCATTTTTATCCCATTCTACATCTTCTTTATTATCGACAATGTACTCTTTGACATTTACTTCAGTTAATTCCATAGCTCCTACTTTAACATATTCTACAAAGAATGTATCCCCTTGGATTTCTTCTTCCTCTTTTTCTCGTACAATAGTTTCTGAACTACTATCTTCCACAAAAGGCACTATAATGGTCTCATCTTCAACTTTCATTTCTAGAATCATGTTTTTAAAATTCACCACAGCTTCCCAGGCATAAAGACAATCACAACCTATTATAATATCTGTCACAAGTCTTCCTACAATCAGAAATAAAATTCCAAGTATTCTCCCATTTATTTCAATATTTATCATTGCTTGAAATTTTACTCTTTCTTTTCGTTTTCCCACAGCTAGCGAGCAATATATCCCATTAACTGGTAAAGACATTACTTTAAAGCCACTACTTTGTAAATTATCATAAAAATTTTGTGAGCATACTGTGCTGTTTGATCCCGTATCTATAATTGCATTGTATTGTTTTCCATTTACTCCAATTTTGATTTTAGGTGGATCTCCTACTGTTTCGTTTTCGTCAATTCTATTTTTCCATTCTCTTTTCTTTTGTATCATCATTTGCCTTCCAGGACTATTTATTTCCGAGTACTTATCACAATCATTACTAAGATACCCAGTTCTCACTGAAGGCGCGTTTGACCGGGTCTGGCGTTTCCCTGATTTTTATGTATTGCTCCTGTACTATTTCCCGAATTGTTACTTCTGTTTTCCTGCATTAAATCGGGGTTACTTCCTACCATGTTTTTGACCGTGTTAATGGCCTCGACCATTTCCGCATTTTCGGGGGAATTTCGTCCACTAGAATACCTTTCTCCCTGTCTTGGTGACCTCGGTCTAAACTCATTATCTCCGTTTGTCCAATACCCATCATTTGAATTTCTACTATGTCCAAAATAACGGCCCCGTCTACCTCGATCAAATCTATTTGTATTCATATAATTCACCCTTATATTTCTTCCCCTTAGATTACCATTTCTATTTTGGTGATGCCCTTCCTGGTTATATCTACCTTGATTTTCCCACCGGAATGATTCCATCCTTGGTACTGGTCCTTTATATCTTTCCCTAACCTCACTTCTATTCTGATAATACTGTGCCCCTTGCCCGAAAGAATTGACAGTTTCTTTTCCTTCATATGTATTTCCAAATGCGTGTTTTGGCTTATTGACTTCTAAGGCGGATAATAATTCTATCATAGCTGCAATGCTATCGGGTCGGGCTATGATTAGGTAATGTTGAAGTGTTTCCGGAAAATGTGGAGTAACTATATTTATTAGATCTTTTTCATCCAAGGGAGGGTCCAACATCTTCGATTTTCTCGCTATTCTCATAAAATAGTTTACCATCGATTCCTCCGATCTAGGATTAAATTTTCCATTGCTTAATTCAACTCTAATATTAGCCTGCCTACTAGCTCCCCAATATCTGGTTAAAAAGATGTTCCTAAAGGTCCTGTAGTCATTATTGTTACCCATAGAAAGGCCTAGCCAATTAGCAGCATTACCCTTTAGACATTTTCTTACTATCACCATCTTGTACTCCTCTGGTATACGTTTCACCGTGAAGTACTCTTGTAACCCTTCTAAAAAGGCTTTAGGATCATCTGAATCTTCATTTTCAAAAACTGGAGGTGTCATTTCATTTAAGACATGGTTAGGCCAATGTAAATTTGAATTGTCACCTATCCCTGAGCTATTTCCGAGATCAGAATGGGAATTACTGTTACCCCTATTTTGCATCGAAATGTCAGCTGATACACCTGGTATTGCCTCGTTTCTTGCAACTTCATTACTAAGATTGTTGTGATTACATGCATTTTCATTTAATTTCAAATTTTCTAAGGCCTCTTTTACCTGAGTAATTTCTGTTACTACTCCTTTTATTTTGTCTGTAACATCCTCCAAATTTCTAGCCTGCCTTTCACTTTCTACATCAGATCTTTCTATTCTAACTTTACACCCCTGTAACTCTTCTCTAATTTCTTCCCTTTGTTTGTCTAATCTATATGTTACTTTTTCCCTTTCTTTATCTAATTTTTCACTCACTTGTTGACCTAATTTCTTTTCAGAATTCTTTACTTCTTGCCTTATTGTCTCTAATTCTCCCTTAACCTGTTCTCTATTTTCTTTTACTTCACTACTAACTTTATTAATTTCCTCCCTAACTTCTTCCCTAAAGGTTTCGAAAACTCTCCTCTGATTCTCCAATTGCATTCCCAATTCCTGTTGTCCCTTTTCTAATTTCTGTCCTAACTCTATACTAGTTTCGTCTATCTTACTCATCTTTTGGCTTAACTCTGTTCTTAATTCTTTACTATTTTCATCTATCTTTTGACTTAACTCTGTTCTTAATTCTTTACTATTTTCATCTATCTTTTTACTTAACTCTGTATTCATCTTTTCCACTGTTCTTAATTCTTTACTATTTTCATCTATCTTTCGACTTAACTCTGTACTCATCTCTTTCATTATCGTTTGAAACATATTCTCTATTTCTGACATAAATGCTGGCCTTTCTGAATTACTACTAAACATTTCTGAACTACCTCTAGGTGTTTCTCTAACGTTCTGATCTTCTAATTCTTGGCATATTCTGCTACCAATTACATTCCGATTAAATTCTTCCATTCTACTTATACTTTCCCGAATTTCCGGACTTTCAAAACCTCTAAACTCACTATCACTGTCTTCCATTTCTAAGCTATTTATATGTGTTTTTCTACTCACCAAAATTTTCAATATTTTCACTATTTCACTTTAACTGCACTTAAACTTGTTCACTACACGTTTCACAGATGTTGACGCGCTGGGCACCTTCTTGTCTGCTGGTTCGATGCTGGTCTGGTCGTCTTGGGGGTTTGGTCCATTCTTTCGGCGCCACACGTTGGGAAGCCAATTTGAAGCTGTAATATCGCTTCCTAGTTAGTACCTCGCCATTTGAAGCTGAAGTCGTTGATGATGTGGTTCGGTGTGTTGTCTCCGGCTAGCTGAGCTTTATCTCTTTATCTCGGGTTTGCGTGAGTGTAAAGGACAACCCAAGAACAACTTTGCACATCAATTTATTTTATATTAAATATTTTCGGGAGATATGCCGATTCTATATGTGTATCTGTAGAAGCATCTCAATCACATCGGCGCAGCACGAACTGCACGAACTCCCGTACTGCTCTCTGGTTGAGTACTGACTAGACGCTTCTCTCTTACCCACGCCAAGAAGACCGTTCGTTCATTTGAATGTCATGACGTCATCCAAGAAAGCCTCGTATCCAAAATGTTATTTCCTTTTCCCGCAATTTAGAAATGTCCCTTTCTATTATAACATGTTCTTTTATGAATTTTGAATATATAATTACCTTTTTAGGATTAAATGATGTTTACTTTATATTTTATTAAATATATCGCGCGACTTTTAAGGTTGGTAGAACTGACTTTCGAACGTGTATTTTAAACTATGTGGTATGACGTCATGACTCGTTAATTTCAAACCAATAATGCGTTTATACTACAAATTTAACGACTATCATTTACTCATATCTTGCTCACCTTACAACACTTGCTACTCTATTATCTATTTATGTTATTACTCAATATTTATCGCAAATCTCAGATCCGGCAATTAAATTAAAACGTATCTTTTTCAAAAGCCCATTCAATCGGAAATCTAAATTTCGGTATCATGCTGCTAGGTGGTAACCAAGAAGTATCAATAACTGCCAGTGCATGTCATACGAATGATAGCTGATCTATGTGATATAATCCAGTACTGTCCAACTTTCTCAATGGCACATTTAACGCATGCCTAAGGAGACATCACAACCACCATTAGGGGAAGTACCCTTCTTTTGACAGGAAAAAGGGAAAGTACTGGCTAGAGAAGTAATGAATACAGCTTTAGTGTACAAAAATGTTGTTGTTGTTGTTAGCTAATGCTGGGTTTCTGACAATGAAGTCATTAATCCTCTTGCTCTCCAATATTTTTCACTGATGAATGGGGCACTAGAAGTGGCCGGGCATATTTGAAGGTGGTCTCGATCCATTTCCTCTTGCAGATCACATAGAGGACAGAGTGGTGAAGAACATATCCCAATTCTGCTAAGTGTACAAAAATGTACTTCATGGTATATACTGGGAACATATTCAGAAGGAAATAGTTTTGTCTTGAAATTTGAATTATTAGAAATCATCAAAGTAAAAATTTCCTTATGAAGGATGCCAGAAGAACACATCATGGGACACCACATTAGACAGTGCTGATATAATCAGTAAACCATTATTATGAATAAAATGCATATGGGTCAATCCACATCAAATTGCACACCCGTAAAACACGACTTTTTCGTAAAAGGTTCAAACTTTTTTTATGAATAATAGGCATCAAATAAGGAGACTTGTATTTTTTTTATTTCCATATTTTTAAATTACTTGCTTAGTTATGGCTATTAGAAACTAAGCAATTTCTTCACGCACCGTAATATAAAATCACTTGTTACTCTAATGCCATGTAGAGTTGAGAGTTGGGGTTTGGCATACTGGAAAGGTTAAATACAGAACTTTTAACAACTTTGGACCAATCATTATTACACACAAATTTTGGACTGTTTCTTTGATGGTATATTTTGTAAAACCAAAAATAAAATTTAAATCGATGTGTTAAAAATTTTAAAAAATACACACGTATTCCCTGACATTTGATCTATAAAATAAGATGTTAAAAGCTATGGAGCTTGCATAAGAGCATTTGCTACAATTTTTTTTCTGGAGGCGTGCAAGCGCTCATGGACGACATGAAGTAGAAGTCCATTTGTACAGCTGGATTCGCCATTCTTGGACCCTGAAGGAAGTAAATGTAAAGCTTGAAAGCGAGTACCAAGCCAGGTGACAGCAGACAGCATGCGTTTGGTGCATCAGCTTCATATGCTACTCACATAACTTCTTCTTAATAAGGTAGTATAGACCATGCAGGAAAATGTCTCCATGATGTACCTTCTTTCTGATACTCCTGTGGCATCTGATATGTGCTTTTGAACTTTTTGAATTTTTTTGAAAAAATCTTCTGATGTAAGCAGTTCTTTGCGTTTAGCTTCTTTCTTCATGTACGCCCATAGATTTGAAACAATTTCTCTACTCTGACTGTGTAATGTTTTGGTCCGTAATTTAGAATGAACAGGTGGCATAATTGATTTACGCTATGATCAATGTCTCACAAATGCACTATATTCACTCCTTATCGCAAAGATCTAGCTATGTCTTCAACTGCACTCTGCACTAAAAAGCACTTCTAAATTAGCAAGGTCTGTCTCAGATCATACAGACATCATTACATTCCCCCTCCCTCCCCATGTTGTACATGGTTTCATTTGCAGAATTATGCAACATTTGCCTACTGGACTTCCAGTCAAGGTCAGGGACCAAGAACAATGGGTCCCTATGTTTAAAATTACACTCCATTCCTTTGTCAAAAACTGAAGCTTTAGTGAAACAATTTTTTTTCGAAGGAGGTAGACGAGTAGAAATCTAAAGTTTTGTGTTGTATGGAAACATTAGTTTAAAATGCATATTTTAAAAACATTTTGAAGATGCTAATAGTGTACATATAATAGTATCAGCTAGCAGTGTTCTCCGTACTGTCCTGTTGTAACATTCATGGAACCTCAAGCAGTGAACAGTTGCCGTAATGGAAGGTGGCAATTGTGTGAGGTTACGGTAGCCGTCACCGCTGCCACCCGGGTCCACTGCACTGATTTGTAAAGTTAATTACAACTGAACAATTACAGACTCCATTCTGATTTTTTCTGAGAATATTGAATAAACTTCATTGTATTTTTAGTTTTTCCCCAGATTTTTAAATGGTCAAGTTTGTTTTATTATCTAACTTAAAAATGTAATTGTGTAAAATATAAAATTAATAATAATTAGTAAAACTTTCTGATAAATACCTCACAAAATACTGCAATTTATCTTTAATTTGAGCCAAAGATCAAGTAATTTACTTGATTACAATTGGAGGCATGATTGATTGAAGAGTGAGGAGCGCGCGATTTTTGGGTCATTTCAGAAATTAATATCTGCCAAAATAAATTTTTTTTATAATACGAAGAAACATGGGTCAAATATATTTTGTTCCACAATACCAAAAAAAAAAAAAAATTTCGAGAAAATCTGAGATATTAAGGTCAATTTTTACCATATTTTGTGTGATTTGACATTGAATTACTCATATAAGAAGCAAGAAAAATGAATAATACACAAATTATAGCATACACAAAAATAAACTGTAATGGATTTCTGTAGATCACAAGCAAAGTGAGAGTTGATATGTATTTGTTTGAATAAGCTAGTAACAGTGATGTGAATCTAAATTATTGTAAAATTGACAGTTAAGAATTTACAGTGAATAATAACATGTAGAAAGTTTCATATGGAAAAGAATTCTTAAACATTCCCATGGAAAAAGTGAGTGAATAGTTTCAGACAATGATTTCAAGATAGATAGAATTACCTTGTTAACAAAATTATCTTAATTTAAATAAAAACAAATATATGATGAAAACAGAACTTTATTTTAAAAGAACCCTTGTCCATGGCATTTTGTTCAACTTTATCTGTTCCTGCTACACACTCTGAAACCAAGATCTCATAGCTCGTTCACATGTGACGACATGGTAATCGGAGTGGCAGAGGAGGATGTGCAAAGGGCGGTCCACAGAGTGGAGACCAAGGCAGAGGAAAACAGCCTACAGATAAAGAAAAGACAGTACAAATGACCTTCAGAAAAGGGGGGGAAGTCAATGCCCAAAGACAACATAACATTACACTAGAAGCCACTACCAAAAGTAGGAAATTATTAGTATCTGGGAATAACACTGCAGACAACAGCGGCGTCCTTGGGTATACATATTCAAGAAAGAGCAGCAGCAGCAATCAGGGTCTTGTAAAACATCCCAACCATAGCAAACCTAGCAACTTGCACAGCGATGACTTTTCAAGACGATAGCACCAGTGATAACATGTAGAATTGAGATTGTGTGGGAAAAGCTGAAGATTGGAGACCTGATGAGAATAGAAAGAATAAAAGCAATGTTTATGAAGAGGATTACCCAAGTTGGCAAAACAGCGCCATCCCGGATGGTATACGAAATGATGAGGGAGACGTACTTCATAGAAGACACAGGATCACAATTCCACCTACAGTCAACAGAAACAAGCAAGGCACTAGTAAACATCAGGGAAAGGAAGAAAAGTGAAATCGACCTCACCAGCGATGATGGACGACCAGATGGACCAGAGAGTGCAACATGCAGCACCATGTCACAACACGACTCTCCATACACAGATTTCACCATAAGATATGTGTAAACAAGAAGTTCCACGAGCCAGACGAAGACTGCAGGTATATATTGTGCAGGCAGAAGTGTAGTAGATATCACATCATAACATGCACGAAAACAACCACAACAATTACAGACTTAACTTTTCTATCTGACCTTACCTTCCCTTCTGACCCCGATGCTATTAGGGTTCCTGAGGGCTAGGGAGTCTTTATTTTTCCAACCTCTCCATTTATCGAATTCCTCTATAAAATCTTAACCCCCAATATGCTGACCTGTCATGGCATGTAATACGTCCTCTGATTGGTGATCAGAGGATATGGTCGGTAAATTTATTTTGATAACTCTCCCGGTCAGGTCGGTAAACCAACGACAGGTGTGGTCCTCCAGACATTCTGGGGGTTGTGAGAGAGTGATGTGACCGCCAAAACATAAAAATATGGTGCTCTCTAAAAAGCGGTTACTATTACTGCTATTGCTCTCTTTATATTGGAGAGCAAGAGGATTAATGACTTCATTGTCAGAAATCCAGCATTAGGTAACAACAACAATTACAGACTACAGCAAAGACTGAAATGTGAAATTAAACTAATGCTCAAACTTGACTGTACATTTCTCTATAATAGCTCATTCACACTATTTAAACCAATACATTTGGAGACTCAGTTAAATAAAAAAGGGCAATTCTTTAAAAGATGTAAATAGTGCAACATTAACAACTAAAGCCCCGATTTCTAAGCCAAATACTAAAATTTTTCCACACTTTTAAGGATAAGTAGAAATGTTATAATTTGTATGGTACACCTAGAGCAATTTTAACTATGTTTGTGCTTATTCACGCTTATTTCATAGGAAAATGCTTTTGCTTACTTATTTTATGATGTTTAAAATAGCACATTTTACCCAAAACTGTAAATTAGTGTATATTTCATAGTTATCCGTGATTTATCAGTGATCCACTATTTTTTAGACTAAATACGTAAGAAAGAAATGCTAGGATGTAGCCAGGTATTGTGAAATAATAACCTAATAAGGAGAAAGAATTTACTGTGATAGGATAGAGAGTAAACTTATGTCAGTTATTGCAATGATATCCTGACAAGGATGGTGATTCCCTGAGTTCCAAGCAGCAGCATGTTGTGCAAGAATCATATTTCTCCAAATATACATAAAATTTTAAAGCAGCTGGAAGCCTGAAATAATTCTTTGGAACATTCACTTTCTCAGATTGACAAAATTTAAACTACATTGTCATCAGAAATATACAGGCTTGCAAAAACTGCATTTGACAAGCTCAATCAAGTGCTACAGAAATATTCTGGTTTGAGAATACTGTGATAGCTTGTTAGCTACAACAGATATTGTTTCAAAGATTTAAAAACAAGTTATAAAAGACCCAAGTTCTGGACAAAGATCACTAATTGCTTATATAAAACTAGATAATACAAATGTCAGTCAACATCACATGAACCTGTATTGGAACTTTAAAAAAGCAGATTGGAATAAATATAAAACTGAACTGGAAAATAAATTTAAAGAACAAACTCACAGGTACATGACCAACCAGATCATTTGAACAAAAATTTCTGTAAAGCAATCCTACAAACCACAAAAGAACATATTCCTTGTGGAAGAATAAAAAACGTCAAATCCTTTTTGAACTCCGAATTAGAAGAACTGAAAAAGCAAAGGGATATTGCTAGAAATTCCTCTAGCTTTTCTTATATACACCTGGTTGGAGTTATTGCATTCTATTTGGTAGATTCCAGATTTTTTATTTGCTGCAATACTATCTTTACTATTTATTTATGCCAACAAACTTACTGTTGGTGTTTTTAAACACACAAGCCGTGTGTGGGCAAAGTTTAAGAGGTAGAACTGGAACTTAAAAATTCAATGCCACAACTGGGATTTGAACCACAGACCTTCCGCTTGCCGGGCGGACGCTCTACCACTGAGCTATTGTGACAAACTGCCAGAATGACATTAAATTCTCAAGCCAGTTCGTATTTCTCCTGGTAAACCACAAAGGCAGTCTCACATCAGAAACAATTACCCCAATGGTGACTTACTATTGCAAGTACTTTATATCCCAGGATTAAATAACCTTCACATGATAATTATTATTTATTTATGCCAATAATAATAATTATCATGTGAAGGTTATTTAATCCTGGGATATAAAGTACTTGCAATAGTAAGTCACCATTGGGGTAATTGTTTCTGATGTGAGACTGCCTTTGTGGTTTACCAGGAGAAATACGAACTGGCTTGAGAATTTAATGTCATTCTGGCAGTTTGTCACAATAGCTCAGTGGTAGAGCGTCTGCCCGGCAAGCGGAAGGTCTGTGGTTCAAATCCCAGTTGTGGCATTGAATTTTTAAGTTCCAGTTCTACCTCTTAAACTATCTTTACTGTTTGAGCCTGGCAAATTTTTAACACTATATCTGTTCATTGGAGCCAATTGTATATTGTATTCCTTAAAAATCTTTTTCTATTTGTCAAATGTCTTTGGGTGGTATATGAATTTTTTTAATGACATTTCTTCTTTTGGTTTGCTTAGAGTGGTTGTCTCCTTTACAAGCTGAACATACCACTTTCAACATACGAATATGAAACAGAACTTAAAGAAATCATTAGAACTGCAGAAATTAATGGCTTCCGGAAATCTTGGATATATAAAAAAGTGAATATAGCTAAAAAGAAGAAACTAGTAAAAAAAACAATTTGGAATTTGGAAACAAGAACAAAAGAACATTTCAGATGTATAAAACACAAACATTTAGAAAAATCAGCAGTTGCCACCCATTTTTGGAAAGGACATCACAACTTTAATCCGGATCCAAAATTATTAAAACACATATCAGGAAACCAAGAATTGTCAACATGAAAATAGATCTTCATCTGGAAAAACAAAGATAAAGTTTTCAATTTTGATATACCACAAGGTGATCCGTTATACAAGTTGTTAAAACCACCACCAGAGTAGTCTACAGGAGAAACCAGCCTCTACAGTTCAGTCAATGTCCAGTTGATAATGGAGGAAAGTCAGCCTCCAAAACATGTTCCAGTACATTATACGTAAGTGCTGTGTAGTGTTATTAATCAACTCACTTTTTTGGTTTAAATTGATTATTACAACACTGTTTTAAAACTTCTAAGAAAGAAGACAGCTTTAGTGAAATAAGGAAATAAGCTATTAACAGTGAAGCAACAAGAATCTAAAGTAAAAACAAATTAGAAACTAAGGCTTCACTTATCTTAGTAATATTGCAACTTGCATGATTGCGTAAATCATGAAATCTTGATAAAGAAATTAGAATATTATGGAATAAGAGACCACAGTGTAAAAATTTTCAAATCCTACCTCGAAAATCGACAACAGGTAGTATCAGTCGGAGGGAAAAGATCTCGGGTATTAAAAGTGACAACCGGAGTTCCACAGGGATCAGTTCTAGGGCCTTTACTTTTCCTGATAATGATTAATGATGTTGTTAAATGTTCTCCATCTCATACAGTAGTATATGCTGACGATACATCTTTTCTAAATTTACATAAAGATGAGGAAGTACTGTCACAGTTAGTAAAAGCAACAACCGAAAAATCGCAATCCTGGTTTCAAAGCAATGGCTTTTACATGAATGAAAAGAAAACACAAAATATCCGCTTTACTTTAAAAATTGTTGAACAAGCACAAAACAATGTAAGCGACACAGTTAAACTCCTAGGCATGATCATAGATAAACAACTATCCTGGAATCCCCACATTGATCAAATATGTAGAAAATTATCAACAGTGGTATTTTTGCTAGCTAACTTAAAACGAGTAATATCACAAAATGGCTTATTTCTCATTTTTTCAGAGTATTTTTAGATATGGACTAGTACTATGGGGTAGTAATCCAAGGATAGCAGAAATCTTAATAATTCAAAAAAAGATTATAAGAATATTGACAAATTCAAACAATGTAGAACACTGTAAACCATTATTTGTAGCATTAGGAATTCCAACAGTAGTAAATGTATATATTTATGATGCTTTGATCAGTATCAAAGAAAATTTACTTAATTTTAACTTAAGGAATTCAGTACATGAACATGGGACAAGAAATATGAACAGAATTGATTTGCCATATCATAGATTACAGAAAACATCTAGATACTATAAAGTAACAGGAATAAAGCTTTTCAATGCACTCCCACAAGAAACAAGAAACCTGAATGTTCAAACATTTAAGAGCAGACTGTACAAATGGCTAATAGATAATCCCTTTTATAATGTGCAAGAATATTATGAACAAAATAAGACTGGATTGTAAATTTATGTAAATCTTAGTTGTAAATAAAGTAAGTAAAATCTTAAGTTAGCAATGTATGTGAATGTATTTATAGAATAAGTACATAATAAGTTGTTTTGACGAAGTCTATTGTGATCAATGTAATTACTAAATGACTAATAAAGTTGTTGTTATTATTAAGTGAAGCTTTTGGTTTCTAATTTATTTTTACCTTAGACAGCTGATGCAGTATTATTAGTTATGGTAGGTGTTGTGTTGGAGTGTTTTGTTTCCCATTGTTTGATTGTTTGCATTATATCGTTTGCAGTTGGCCTAGTGCGATTATCTTTTGTCTTCATTGTAAATGTTATAGATATTAACGAATAAAATTGTGATAATAAATACACTAATATTATTTCAATTGTGGCCTCCAGAGCAAAGAAGACTATCTCATTAGAAAGACTAAAAGTTAATACATCGACGTAACATATAATTTTCACGGGGGTCGCGTCTCAAGGAAAATTATCAGCTGTAAACTGTGAACATACTTCATACCCGTACCACGACCGAGATAGGAGAGAAAGAGTCATCGCAGTTCATCGAAAGAGTTAGCCGGATCTTTTATACGAGAAAAGAATTCATCATACCGACCCTTCAAAGTGACGACGAGCAGAAGATTCCCTTCATACTGGTGACGGGAGATACCAGCCGGAAGAGACTCCTTCATACTGGCGCCCAGACGTGCGACGGCTCGAATACAGGCGTATAGAGTAAAAATATGTACCTGGACAAAGAGTGAAAAGAAGACATTTTGACGGAGTATCCTTTTTCTTGTGCTCCAGAATTCAAGTAAGACTAGTACTAATTTATGATACTACGCAATAAGAAAATTGTACAGAAGATGGAAAAAGTTGAGAAAGATAATGATAGTGTAGAGAGGGAAGTGAGTGATAAGTTATCAGTAGAAGGTAGAAAGAATGTAGTATGTAAGGAATCTGAAATAGGATTGAAAGAAATATTGGAAGCGATGAACAAAAATACAGCAGATATAAAAGCAGATGTAGCAAAACTAAGAGAGGATAGTGTTAGAAATGTAACAGAACTAAAAGCAGATGTAGCAAAACTAAGAGAGGATAGTGTTAGAAATGTAACAGAACTAAAAGCAGATGTAGCAAAACTAAGAGAGGATAGTGTTAGAAATGTAGCAGATTTGAAGGAGGATAATGCCAGAAATATAAATAAATTGTCACAAGAAATTGAATTATGTAAGAAGGAATGTGCAGAAAGAATTGAATCAAGTAACAATGATATAGCTAAATTAGGTGAGTTAGTAAGCGTGATAAAATTAGGACAGGAATCAAACACAGTAGAAATAGCTAGGCTAGGAGAATTGATAAATGAAGTTAAGTTAGGACAGGAGAAGACAGTGGTAGAAATGAAAGCTGAATTAAGTAAAGAATTTGATGAAAAACTAGCAGAACAGAATGCAAAAATTGCAAAGGTAGGAGGTGAATTGAGAACAGAGATAGTCGTGGTAGAACAGAGTTGTAAAATGTATCAAGATGGAATTAGGTCAAAACAAAATGACATTGATGTAAAAATTGATAGTTTAGAAAATGTTGTAAAGGGTATAAGCGCTGAGATGCAGTCACAGCGAGAAGAATTGAATAAAGTAAAGGAGGAAGCCAATGTAAGTGTAAATAGAATAAATGAAACGGTTACAAAGGAAAAAGAATTTACAGGAAGGCTTTCCCAAGTTGTGATTGCTCTACAGGCTGATAGAGTTAATGACAATCATGATCAATTTGTGAGTGAATGCAAAAATATGACCAATACTGATGCACTTGACAATAACAGTAATATGGCGGACTTTCAGGAGAATGATTTAGCTATGCCAATGCACTCCCCTAGTCAAAACCATAATTGTCACGCTAGTCACTTGTTCCATGACCTAACCCCTCCGTCATTTGACGAAGAAGCCGGTGACAATCCAAAAATTTTCATAAAAGAACTGGAGGATTATTTTAGGATCAAATGAATTCCGAACGAGATACGAATGATGGTGGTTAAACGCTGTCTTAAGAAAAACGCATTGGAATGGTTAAGACTAACTTTGGCGTCTCACGAAACATATAGTATGTTTCGAAACCTTTTTATAAATAGATTTTGGGGACCGGGACGTCAAAACCAGATTAAAGTCGAACTGGCTACCGGACATTATGACAGTAAACGTGGTATTTCAATGATGGAGTATTTTTTGAAACTGGCGAACAAATCGAAACTACTCCAACCTCAGTTGAGTGAACAGGAGGTTATTGAAGCACTTATTCGCCATTATCCACCGCACATAAGAAAAATCATAAAACAAATTTTAGTGGGGAGGGGCATAGAACCCCTGAAAGTTGCAAAAAAAAAAAAAAAAAAAAAATCGAAACATTGTCAAGAGAAAATATTTTTGTATTCAACGATGACATGTTTTTCAACACAGTTGTTATATTGTTGTACAATTACATTGTTGTGGGGAGATCATCACAGTACATGCAACATTGTATGGCTGAAAACAATTTTCCCAAAATAGAATTACTTGCATATACTGTGATGAGGGGCATTTGATGCAGTATTATTAGTTATGGTAGGTGTTGTGTTGGAGTGTTTTGTTTCCCATTGTTTGATTGTTTGCATTATATCGTTTGCAGTTGGCCTAGTGCGATTATCTTTTGTCTTCATTGTAAATGTTATAGATATTAACGAATAAAATTGTGATAATAAATACACTAATATTATTTAAATTGTGGCCTCCAGAGCAAAGAAGACTATCTCATTAGAAAGACTAAAAGTTAATACATCGACGTAACATATAATTTTCACGGGGGTCGCGTCTCAAGGAAAATTATCAGCTGTAAACTGTGAACATACTTCATACCCGTACCACGACCGAGATAGGAGAGAAAGAGTCATCGCAGTTCATCGAAAGAGTTAGCCGGATCTTTTATACGAGAAAAGAATTCATCATACCGACCCTTCAAAGTGACGACGAGCAGAAGATTCCCTTCATACTGGTGATGGGAGATACCAGCCGGAAGAGACTCCTTCACAGCTTTAGTGAGTTTATTGTGAGAGTCAGTTGGTTTGAGTGCAATAGAGCCATTTGTGTCAATGTTACGATAGAACTGTAAGATGAAAGGTCACGAGTTGTGAATTGTCAGTTTTAGAAAAAAATAAAGTGACATTAAAAGTAACCAGACTTGCCATTTGTATAATGATCCACACAGGATGGAGATGGGAGTTTCAGGTGACAATTCACTTAAATGTGTCCAAACAGGATGGAGATAGGATTTTAAAATTACTTTTGTTCTAAAGTAAGAACAAATTAGAAACTAAAAACTTCACTTATCTTAGTTCATAACACGGTTCCTGTTTTTTAAAATAATTTTTTCCCAAACCATTAAATCTATAGGTCCACTTAATTGTTTTAATAATTTAACTTCTGGATTGATTTCATGATTAAATGACCAAAAATGATCTGCCACAGCTGATTTATCAGTTTGTTTATATTTAATATTTCTAAAATGTTCTTTTATTCTGGTTTCTAAATGACATTTAGTTTTACCAATATAAACCTTATCACAATCTAAACAGCTAAATTGATAAATGCTAGATTTTTTATAATTTGGTATTTTATCTTTTTTAGAAAAATTAGGTAAATTTTGTACATTAAATTTATTTTGAGGGACCAAATTTATTCCATATTCTTTAAAAATCGTTGTAAATTTTTTATTGGCCCATGGATGGTAAGTAAACTTATTAAAAATACAATTATCTTTTATTTTTTTTAAGGGTTGAAACTTCTTTAACAGCTTTTTGATACTTAGATTTTTCTATCTTTTTATGTATAAAATCTGTATTAAAACCATTAATTACTGCAGTGTTAATAATGTGTTTATATTCTATGTCAAATTCATCTTTGTTAACGGATATATTTATTAACCTACAAATTAAACTATTGAAAACAGCAAATTTATGTGCAAAAGGATTAAAACTTATATTTTATGTAATTATCAGTGTGAGTAAATTTTCTGTAAATACCAAAATTCAATTTATTGTTATGTGTTTTAATTTTTATGTCCAGAAATGAAAGGCATCCATTATTTTCAGTTTCCAAAACGAATTGTATAGCTTTATCTTGTAAATTTAAAAGTTTTAAAGCATCATTTATCTGTTTTTTAGGGACAACAGCAAAAATGCCATCCACATATCTATACCATATTTTAAAAATTAGAGGGAATGATTTTATAATTTGAGTTTCAAAAAAAGCTCATGAAAAGATTAGCAAGAAATGGCAAAAGTGGACTACCCATTGCCAAGCCAGAAGTTTGTTGAAAAAATTACCATTAAAACTAAAGAAAGTTTGATCTAAACTAAGATTTGTAAGTTTTACAAAATCATCTATTAAATCTTTGTTTAATTCTAAAGAATTTAACCATTTTTTTAAAAAAATCAAAAGCATTTTTCTAGGAATGCTAGGAAATAAAGCAGTTACATCAAAAGAAACAAGTTTATCATTATCAGACAATACTATGTTGTTAATCTTTTCTACTAATTCAAAAGAATTTTTAATACTTAAACTTTCAAATTTATCAAAAGTACTCAATTTTTTAGTTAACCATTTAGCTAAATTATACGTAGGTGAATTTATAAAATTTATAATGTGTCTCATTTTATTTCCTGGTTTGTGAATTTTTGGAAGTGCATATAACCTGGGTAAAACAGGATTATTAACTTTTAAAATACTTTTTTCTTTGTTAGGTATCATTTTCACTTCGTTGAGAGTTTTATTAAAAGTTGAAATACATGATTTTAAAGGATCATTATCAATTTTTAAGTAATTTTTACTTTCAAGAAAAAGTGCTACTCTATTAATATAATCAGATTGATCTAAAATTACAATTTTGTTGCCCTTATCAGCTTTAGTATAAATTACATCCTTTTCTTTGATTTAATAATCTGATTATAATTACTTTTAGGATGATTTTTATTTATATCTTTCAAAATTTTAGTGCATTTCATTTTAATCAAAGATTTATTAATGTCATTTAAATCTTGACTGGCAATTTCAATATCTGCAACAAAATCATCTGTGTTTTTTGAAAAACTTAGGCAAGTTATCATACCTTTATTTAGAAAATTTCTTTCTTTCTCGTTAAAGTTACAATTTGATAAATTAATTACATTATTTGTTTGATTATTTGGTTTCTTTATATTCAATTTCTGTTGCTTTTGGCATAATCTATTTAACTTGTTTTTTAACCTCTTAGTTTTTCTTTTCATGCTAAAATTGTTGTTGTTGTTGTTGTTGTTTTCTAATGCCTTGCATCTGGCAATGAAGCCATTAGCATTCGTGCTTTCCAATACTTTTGAACTGTAGTTTCTTCTGATCTTAATGCTTCTTAATGCTAAAATTTAGATACTCAAATAATTTTGATTCAAAATTAATCCAAATTAAGTTACCTAAAGTATGTGTTAATTTTAAATTTAATAAGTTAAATAAGGAAAATTGAAGCTATTAACAGTGAAGCAACAAGATTCTAAAGTAATAACAAATTAGAAACTAAAAACTTCACTTATGTTAGTAATGTTGCAGGTTCTTTTTGCACAAACTGACGAGTTTTTTTTTTTTTTTAATTTATTTATTATTTGAAGTCGCTTTAACATAAAAGTCATATCGCGACTAAACATTGAGGAAAAAAAGGAGGAAACATATCATGAAGTTTACAATGAGTTTAAATATTAACTTTGCATGCTTTGATGAACTTGATGATTTTCTTATGATACTGCTGATCACCCAAAGCTAGCTGAAGGTTCTCAGGAACTCCATACTGAAGTCGCTGGTGAGTGTATCTTGGGCAAAGAGTGAGAAGATGTTGAACGGTAAGAGTAGAATCACACAGAGTACATTTAGGAGGAAGTTCACGGGACAGAATGTAGGAGTGAGTAAGCGCAGTGTGGCCAATGCATAATCGGGTTATTAGTACCTGGTCTCGCCGGGTTAGTGTTGTAATTGTTGTGGAGAGGTTAGGTATTGGACAGATATCATGCAGTTTGCTGTTGGATGTAGTTGTCCAATCTGTCTTCCATCGGTGTAGGATAGTTCTTTTAAGATGCCGTAAATAGTCTTCATGAGGTAGCTTAAGATCTGGTAAGCTAGGAGGATGCTTGGTAGCTTCTTTTGCGGCAGTGTCAGCAAGATCATTTCCTGGTATGTTACAGTGAGATGGTATCCATGCCAAGATTAGTTGTTTACCTGATGAAATAAGCTCACTGTATAATTCACGTATCTCCCTTACCAAGGTGTGGCAAGGAGATCGTTGTTGTATAGCCATTAATGCACTAAGGGAATCTGTGTATATAATGAATGATTTGAAGTCTCCATTCTTTGATATATAGTCCATGGCGAAACGTATAGCAAACAGTTCACTAGAGAAAATGGTGAGAGTGTTTGGTAGACTATACATCATGGTTTGGTTAGGAGCAACCACCGCACAGCCATTATTGTTGTCACACCGGGAACCATCGGTATAAATTGGCTCAAAATTGGCATACGTGTCACACAATTCTTTGAACAGCATGGTAAAACAAGATTTTTGGGTATGAGCCTTCACATATTTTGTCAAAGTGGTGTTGATGACAGGTAATTTTATTCTCCATGGTATATCATTTATGTTGAAGGTACGGGAAATGAAAGAAGGAATAGTCAGATTAAACTCTTCAAGGTATGTAACAATTCTTTGGGAGAAGGGTTGGATAGGGAACCCTTTGGGTTGAGTATTATCTTGGCGTGATATATGAGCAACTGCACCAGAATTAGGTCTGGTTAAGGTCTTGGTAAAATAAGTAAGACTTAACATTTTACGTCGGAAAGAAAGTGGTGGTTCATCTGCTGCAATTCTTAGACTCTCTGTAGGACTCGTATGGAATGCCCCAAGTGCAATTCTTAGAGCTGTGGTTTGAACAGTGTCCAGCATTTTAAGACTTGATAGTTTGGCGGAGTTATAAACAATAGAACCATAATCCAACTTGGAGAGGATAGTCATTCTGTAAGTGCGAAGTAGAACACTGAGATCGGCTCCCCATCCTTTGGCAGATATGACTTTTAAAAGATTAAGCCGCCTAACACAATCAGCTTTAAGAAGCTTAAGATGGTGTATCCAAGTCAACTTATGATCAAAGTGCATGCCCAGTATACGGACGGTATTTACCACTGGGAGTTGGCAGTTGGTAATGTGTAGTATAGGGTTTGGGCTAGGAGTTTTCAATCTGGAGAAAAGAATAGCTTGACTTTTTTGGGAAGAAAAAATAAGGCCAGTGTTGTGGCTCCAATTTTTAAAATTGTTGAGTGTTGATTGTAGTAGCTCTTGTGTAGTAGTAATATTCTTTCCTTTACAATATATTGTCAGGTCATCAGCAAACAGTACAGCCTTTACTGGAGGTTGAATACATGAAAATACTGAGTTAACAGCCACTAAAAAAAGTGTTACACTCAATACCGAGCCCTGCGGTATACCTTTATCAAGGACAACACTTTGTGACAAGACACCATTGGTTCTCACACACATCCTTCGATCTTGAAGGAAGTTAATAATAAATGCAAGCATATTTCCTTTGACGTTGGCCTTAAGGAGTTCTAGAATGATGTGAGGACGTTTCACCGTATCATAGGCTTTAGAAATGTCGAGACACACAGTAAGCATGTGCTGATGGCTGGCAAAAGCATTGCAAATTTCAGACTCCAGTATCAACAAGGTATCTAGCGTAGATCTGTATTGGCGGAAGCCACTTTGTAAATCGTTGAAAAATTTGTTGTGTTCCAAAAACCATCGCAATCTTCTGTTAATGATCTTCTCTAGCAGTTTACACATGGTGCATGTCAGTGAAATAGGGCGATAGTTGTTAGGATTCGAATGATCCTTGTTTGGCTTAGGTATAGGAATCACAATAGACGATCGCCACTGACGGGGAAAGCGTTGTGCTTTCCAGATGTAATTGAATACTTTCAATAAATACTGTAACCCCCTGTGCGGCAGTTCTTTAAGAAGCGCATAAGGAATGTTGTCAGGTCCAGCGCTTTTGCTCTTACAGTGATGTAATTCAGCAAGCATTTCATCCATTGTAAGGTCTTCGTTGAAGGGCTGACTGAAATCTATGGAAGCCGAGGAAAGAGTTGTTTGTAAGGGGCAAGGGGTTAGAAAATCTGCCTGGTTATCCTTGGATTCACTGGATACAGAAGAAAAGGTAGATGCAAGAGTATCTGCAATAATCTGTGGTTCAGTGATGGCTTCGCCAGAGGGTGTTCTTCGAAGATGATTGATCGAAGGTTTCCGACGTGTACCACATATAGCTTGGAGTTTATGCCACAGTTCAGTCTGAGAAGTTTTGTTGGTAAGGGATGAGACGTAGGTCAACCAAGATTCCCTTTTACTTCGCTTAATTTCACGTCGTGCAGCAGCTCGGAGTTGCTGGAACTCAGATTTAGTGACTAAGGTAGGGTTTCGTTTGTATTTATAGTATGCCCTATTTTTTAATTTAATAGCTCCTCGGCATTTTTCATTCCACCATGGAACAGTTCTGTTGTAGTTGCCAGTTCTTGTTGTAGGTATAGAATGTTTTGCCGTCCCAACTAGAGCGGTAGAAAATTTTAAAACAATTTCATCGATATCCATTTGTGGAAACAAGTCAGGAATTGGAAGCTGTTGCAAGGCTTTTAAAAGTAAATCTTTATAAAGATTCCAATCTGCTTTATTAAGATTCCAAGTGGGAAACCGTAATTCAGAAGTAGGTGTAAAATGGTGAGCAGAGATGGTGATCGGAAAGTGATCGCTACCCTGAGGGGTGGAATAGACAGACCACTGGAATAGGTGTGCTATGCTGGAAGAACACATGGTGAGATCAATGCAGCTGTAACTGTTATGGTAGATATCATAATGGGTTGGCATTGGAAGATTAAGGAGTGTTAAATCCGAAGTATGTAATAAAGTTTCAAACATTTTCCCACGTTGATCAAGTTTTTTACTGCCCCATACAGGATTGTGACTGTTAAAGTCACCAAGTAGTACAAATGGTTTAGGCAGTTGAGCAATCAGTGCATAAAGCGTAGATAGATCAACAGTGATACTGTTTGGTAGGTAAAGATTGCAAATACAGATTTCTGTTGTTGAAAAAACAGACACAGCTACAGCCTCCAATGAAGTATTAAGAGGTATTTCTTTATGTGGTAAAATATCTTTAATATAAGTCGCAACACCGCCACTTGCTCTCCAAGCTCCTGTGCGGTTACGATGATATCCAGAATATTGTTTAAGAGGAGCTATATAATTTTCATTGAAGTTGGTCTCTTGTAAACAAAGAATAAGAGGATTGTGGGAATGCAAAAGCAGCTGTAGGTATTCAAGATGTGAGTGATAACTATTGATATTCCATTGTAGTAGGGTAAGTTCGCACTTCATTATGAAGAGAAAGACCCTTCAGCCTCATCAGCATCCATAGGGGATGATTTTGGTACATCAGTACCGCTCTCTATTAATGCCATTAGTTTCTTTTGCAGTCTGGTTGTGCGATTTTTAATGCTATTGCTTGTAAGATGGGGATATATCTTGCGAAGCATTTCCACTATTCCTTGGAAATCAGTAGTATAGGTTAGGGCTACTTTGGTGAAGTCACTTGACCCGTATGCGTTCTCATAGAAGCTGCAAAGTTGAGTAAAGGTGAAAATAAATTCACTTGGCGCAGCATCCAACATCGGTTTGATGGGCGAAAGTGATTTAGTGACAGATAGCACAGCATCTGAAGGTTTTGGTTTTTTGGCTAGCGGGGTAGATTTGTGCTTTTGGACAATATCATCTACAGATGATTCAGTTTTTGGAGACAGGTGAGAGTGATAGCTGACAGGCCCCTCAGACGATTCTATATCAGCACTACTGGTAGTGGAAAGTGGACGTTTTGTACAAGCGTGAGGTGCCAAAGGCTGGTCGTTAGTTTGTTTCGGAGGAATGTTCACACATTGCAATGCTGTGCTAGAGGAAGCAGCAGGAACAGTATGGTCCAATATTGGAGTCGGAATATGTGGCTCTGTTAGACTGGTTTTAACATTGGCCCCTGCTTTAGGCAAGGGAGGCTCATCAGGTGGCACCATTCTCGGTGAGAGAGGGGGAAAGTCTACAATGTTAGAGTCGATAGTGGTAGGTATTGGCAGTTCGGTAATTTGTTGAGTGCATTGTTTAGCCAAATGACCCTCCATCTTGCACACAAAGCACGTTGGAGTATCTGAAGATACATATATCCAGTATGCAGTACCCTCATGATGCACCTCAAAACTATCTGGAAGCTTTTCGAAATCCTCAGGTTGAACATAGAGTTGACGTCGGAAGCTCAATATGTGAGAGTAACCTGGGAGGTTAAATCCTGCTCGAATATGCATTATTGCAGAGGTGGTGTTGATTCCAAAGTTACTTAAAGCATGTTCAAGAACAGAGTTGGGTATAACTGGGCATACGTTTGACAGTATGATTCTACGTTGTTTGGTTAGGAGTGGCCGCAACGTTAATGTAACGTTGTTAACTTTAATTTTAGGATGTTGGTTACATAGAGTTTCAGCCAGTTGTTTACTCGCTAAGTAAATGCAAATTCTGTTATTTGAGATTCTGGATACAAATCGAATTTGAGAAGGATCAGTGAGTTTGCCAATAGCATAAATATATTCTTTAAGAGGGATACCATCATATGCTTCAATTACAATTGCCTGATCTTTAGTCGGTCCACTCTTTGCCATTAAGGAATAACTTTGAGTTGGGTTAGTCAATGGAGAAGACATTTTTAGGTTACCTTAGTTTGCTGCAGATTTTTGTTAAAATCCGAGCGGTCCGAGTCAAAGTCGGATTGGATACGAAGAAATCCTTCAACAAATCTTCTATTTCCACTCGTAGCACAAGAACAGATGATACACACTGTAAAACTCTTAAATTCTGAGGATTAAACAAAATGTTCAACCATCAAACAGTCATACACGGCCTCCTGTAACTGACGAGTTTCAAGTTGTCTCCAACTCATTCTCAAAGCTATACAAACAAATTCGTTACTTTTGTTGTTTAACGATGCTGTCAATTGCTAGGATCACATCAGCATCACCAGTATGCCAGAATTTTGTCCCGCAGGAGTTCTTTTACGTGCCAGTAAATCTGCTGACATGGAGCTGTCATTTTCAAGCACACTTAAAACCATTGGTCTGGGCAGCATTTGAACCTGCGATCTTGGGATTAGCAGGCCAGCGTCTAACCAGCTGAGCCACCCAGACCAACATGAAGACAGGAGTTTCAGGAGTCAATTCATTTGAGTTATACATTTTTTTTTAATTTACTGACAGGCAGAAAGTATTCCAAACTGAGTCTGAATCTTAGTTTAGGTCTTGCAGCACCAATGCAGCGCTTTTTCTAAAAATAAACTTTTTTTTTCCATTCAAGATGTCTCAAATCATAGAATACAATACTTCTATGTAATTCAAGTACATAAGATAAGATACTTTGTCACATACGTTTACATATTGGGCATAGACCAGTAAACTGGAGACTTGTCAGATTACATAGCTACTGCAAGAAAGCATAATGTAGCAGAGAAAGTAAAAAAAAAAAGTCCACAAATTTTCTATAATATTAGTAAAGGTTACAAAATGAACTGCAAATTACTTACACGTATCTTTTATATTTTTCCAACTCATGTCTTTCTGCAGGTCATAAAAGCCAGCTTTTTCTATCAGAAGTCTCAAATAAGCAATAGGCTGCTGGGTGCCATATGTATCTACCTGTAAAACAACATCTTCATCATGCATTTTTTTATTTATATTAATGAGTACAAACTTCTAAAATAAGAACAAATCAACTGTGCCATTTATTTCAACTGCAATAAATATACTGTGACAAATTACAACTTCAATAAATTGCAAAATATGTTGATATTTAGAAACACATTTTGCTCCCACTTGTTACAGAGAGGACTCTCTCTGAAACTACTCCTGCAATTAATGTTATTTCATGTAAGTTGGAGCAAAATGTGTTTATAAATATTGACATATTTTGCAATTAATATGCTCCAATGTTTTAAACACTTCAACATCATCAGTTTTACACAAGTTCAGTATTTGTTTTTACTACACTTTATTTCCTTCCAACTCACAGATGTTCTGTTGTTTGACACAAACAAACACTATACAACTGTTCACAGGTTGCTCTGACAAGAAACTGTCTAAAACTGACCCAGCACACCAACTCTGCCAAAACTAAGAATTAGGTGCTGGCCATTTTTCTCCAAACTGACGTTCCACAAAGCTTCTAAAACTGTGTAGAAACGGCTTCCGTTCTCTATGAGCCATAGTTGTATGTTGCCTAGCAATGTAGTGACCTTGAGCATCCTTTGATGTGCGGCTACTGCTATAATATTATGTAGTCTAAAGCGATCTGCTGGCCTCAAGCGAAACTCTTGTTTTAATTAATCAATTACTAAAAATGCTGACATCATCTAAGGGCACTTGTGAAGTGCTGCACGAAGTAAAAATCTTTGTTAAATTCAATGAAAAAACTGAAGGTATTAAAGTGAAGCAACAAAACCTAAAACAAATACAAACTTAGAGACTAAAAGCTTCACTTATCTTAGTAATTGCTGCACGTTCGTGTAAATGCTGCATATGTTAGCAGCATTTTCAATTGCAGCAATTACCAAGATATGTGAATTAATTAATTATTTTGTTGTTTAATGACACTGTCAATTGCTAGGATCACATCAGTGTAGCTGGAATTTTGTCCCCCAGTTCTTTTACATGAAAGTATATCTACTGACATGGAGCTGTCGTGTTTAAGCACACTTAAAAACCATCAGTCTGGGCCGGATTTGAACCCGCAACCTTGGGATCAGTAGGCCAGCATCTAACCAACTGAGCCACCCAGATCAACAAGATAAGTGAAGCTTTTAGTCTAAGTTCGTTTTTGTTTTGAACATCTTGTGTTACATTCACATGAGTTTCTCATGTGTGTGACGTGTCTGTGGTGTACGTGTGTGATGTATCCGTGTATGGTGTATGTGTGTGGTGTGTGAGGGTGGTCTATGTGTGGTGTAGGTGGTGTGTGGTGTGCGTGGTGTGCATGGTGTTAGTGATGTGTGTGGTGTGGTGGGGTGTATGCTCGGGTGTATGTGTGTGTGGTGTGTGAGGGTGGTCTATGTGTGGTGTAGGTGGTGTGTGGTGTGCATGTGTGTGGTGTGCATGTGTATGGTGTGTGGTGTGCATGGTGTTAGTGATGTGTGTGGTGTGTGAGGGTGGTCTATGTGTGGTGTAGGTGGTGTGTGGTGTGCATGTGTGCAGTGTGCGTGTGTATGGTGTGTGGTGTGCATGGTGTTAGTGATGTGTGTGGTGTGGTGGGGTGTGTGGTCGGGTGTGTGTAGGTTGCATGTGTGTGGTGTGCATGTGTGTGGTGTGCATGTGTGTGGTGTGCATGTATGACGTGTCTGTGGTGTGTGTGGTGTGCATGTATGATGTGTCTGTGCTGTGTGGGCTGCATGGTGTGAGTAATGTGTGTGGGGTGTGTACGGTGAGGTGTGTGTTGTGTGGTGTGTGTGTGTGTGTGTGTGTATGTGGTGGGAGGTGTGTGTGTGGTGGAGTGTGTGTGGTGGAGTGTGTGTGGTGGAGTGTGTGTGTGCATGTGTGGTGGTGGGGGGTGTGTGTGTATGTGGTAAGGTAGGTATGCGTGTGTGTGTGTGTGTGTCTTTTTGTCTGTTTTGTCATTCTGTAGACAGCGTAATTCAAAAACAAAGTAGATTAAAAACCAAATTTGGTATTTAAGTTTAATGTTTCTCAAGGATGCGACACAAAGATTTTGAAGAAAATAGCCCCAGCCTGAACTACTCTTTACATGGAAAATTTTTCAAAAAGATTCTTAAAATGGCTCTAATGATTTTGATTAAAATGTCATATGTTTGAGATATTTTTATGACAAATGAAATGTATATTTTGAATTTTCTGGCTATAACCCCTGTAGTATTTACTCTGGATGACTTTTGCATAACTGGTAAACTATTAGAGATAGACCAAATCATACTAAACAAAAAAATGTAGATCTCGCTAATATACACAATTTATGCCTGAATAAATTTTTTTGTAGAGTGCACCATTTCGGAGATATTCCTTGTTATTTGAGTCAGTTTCAGAAAACTTAGAACTTTCCTGAAATGGAACATCGTTCATTTTTTTTTATATGTTAAGCATCCAAAGAGAACATAATCTCAAAGCTTTAAAAGATTTGACTATCGCACAAAGCCTACTGTATTCTAATATTCCACTTGTACCTACAAGGAAATAAGCAATAAGATAATTTGTACAAATGTTTATCTCAACTAACACAAAGAAGATATAGAAATAAGAGTTTGTAAGAATGGTTAGTACAAGAGTAGAGAAAGTCATGCGAATGCAACACATCAGATTTTTCTTTCTCAATTGTGAATTGAATACGAGAACTGATGCTGTTGAGAAGCCGGAGGAAACCATCAAGGGCTGATTCCCCGTTACTCCAAATGACGAAAGTGTAATCCACGTAGTGATACCATAATAGACAGTTTGTGAGCTGCAGAACTTAGGGCCTGGGACTTGAAGGACTCCATAAAGAAATTAGCAAGCACTGGACTGAGTGGGCTGCCCATGGCAACCCCGTCAATCTGTTCAAAGAAAGCCTGATTCTATTGGAAGTAAGTAGTGGTAAGCACGTGATCAAATAGTGCCAGTATGTTGTCTGGAAAGAGATTTCCCAGCAGTGTGATGGCATCATTTCCAGGTCTAGAAGGCCGCATAACTGACCGGGAGGGCTTGGGGTGGGGGGACCATGTCCCACCTTCCAGTACTGCACCTCACCAATGACGCCTGTAGTAGGCAGAGGTGAGGGACGCACTGGCTGGGCGATAGGCCTTGGCTCTTCATGGGCTGTTGCGCCGGGGTTATATTAGTTAGATGGCATCATTTATGGGAACCATAGTGAAGAGAGAGACGACATCGAAGCTAACAAGGACATCTTGAGGTTGCAGTGTGTTGGTCTGTAGTTTTGTGATGAAATGGTGCGAGTCCTTGATTTAGGTATCCATGTGAGGTTGTAGTAAATTGGATAAATACATCACAACAGTGTAAGTAGGGGACTCAACGCCACTGACAACAGGTCGTAGTGGTACTCCTGTCTTATGTATCTTGGGCAGACCAATAGAGTCTAGGAGGTTGAGCTTCAGATCTAGTGATGCAGCGTTTATCCTCAGGTGGTATGGATGGCATTTTTATTAGACACACAGTCTACTGCAAACCAACCCACACCAAGCGATATCTGAACAAAAATTCTAACCATCATCCTCCATAAGCAGAAATGTGCCATCATAAAGACCTTTACTGACTGTGCTGCCTGCATCGAGACTAACTCATTACAGCACGAACTCCTACATATTGAACAGGCTTTATATTCAAATGGATATACGGCACAACAAGTCCACAGAGCAATATGCCCACCTAGGGCACTGCTTTTCTACCTTACTTTAAAAATGTCACGGACAGAATTGGACGCCTACTCAAGCGCCACATCATCAAAACCATCTTCAAACCTAACAGACAGACTAATACCTTGCTCAGTCGGCCAAAGATCCCAGGGACCCAGATCCCAGGGACCCGCTCGCTTCGGTCAGTGTTTACTAGATTCCTTGTTCCTGTGGTGCAGTGTACACAGATACTACTCAACGCAGTGTAACATCCAACTCTCAGAACATAAGAGATGCTTCCGTCTGGGACAGACAGGCAAGTCAGCAGTTGCAGAACATACAACATGGACTGTTGGAGAACACAAAATTCAGAATAAGGAGGCTCTGTTCTTTCATCCATGCCGTACTACCACACCAGACTGCAACACGAAGCCATAGAAATTTACAAACACCCCAATAATTTTAACAGAAAGGAAGAAGCTTGTGCATAAAAAAGAAGCACAAATGCAGAGGAATCGTGTAAACCATTTAGCAATCAGAGTGGGGAAGCCCTGCCCACCTAGCACACACCTCCCGGTCAAGCCAAGCCAATCCCCTGTGAGCAGCCCAGATATAAATACAGCAGCTCCAGTCAGCGATTCTGTTGGAACTGAACCTTCTCTGAAAAGAATAAGACCACACCACTGATGGTGTCTACCACTGGTGTAGATTACATGTCTGAACCTCTAAATTCCAGCAGACCACGGCTTTTAAGCCCAGAATTAATTTCTAGCTATATTTCACAGTTTATTTTATTTATAACCCAACAAAGAATAAACCAGACTTAACTAACATGGAAATAACAAATAAAATCATTATAATGGGAGACTTCAATGCCCACTTAACACCATGGGGATATGTTGTTCTCTAATGCCAGACATTTGACAATGAAGTTATTAGTCTTCTTGCACTCCAATATTTTTCATAGATGTATTCATGGTCAGCCATAGAAGTACAAATTTTGAGGTGTTCTGAACCCATTTCTTGATTTAGTTTGCATAGTGGGCAGATTGGAGACTGGTACGTAGATTTTTGACCAGACAGTCAGGACCAGTTACAAACCTAAATGCCCCTATAGACCATTTGCGTGGAAGCTCTGGAATTAACTGTAAATTTTGAAGCAGGGAATTGTGTTATCAAATTTCTTCCGTTGATGTTTATATATGTTAATTTAACAAATCTTTTAACAGATAATATGTAGTTTTAGTGACAGGACTATAAATAGCTGCCAAAGCTTCAACATTTTCACTTCCCAGAATTCCACAGTAGTATGGTATCCATTGGAATACAATTCTTTTGTCGAGTACTGGAAGTTGCAAGAGCATTTGGATTATTTCAGTTATTTGAGATGATGATGTGTATTTAGAGACTACTGATAGAACAGCTGCCTTGGAGTCTGACAATAGGACTGCATTTTTAAGTCTATTGATGTGGCATAGGAGACTCCACACACTTTCACTTATTGCACTAATTTCTCCATCAATACTTGTTGTTCCCTTGTTCCATACCCAGGAGATAACACTACACAACATTTATGATTTCCCGGAACATGTTTCGGAGGCTGACTTTTCTTCATTATCAATCAGGCTGACTCAGTTGATGTCCGGTTGATAACGGAGGAAAGTCAGCCTCCGAAACATGTTCTGGTAAATTATAAGTAAGTGTTGTGTAGTGTTATTAATCGACTCAACTTTTTGGTTTAAATTAAATCTATTTGTACTTTCCTGGTAGACCACTACAGAATCTCACATCAGAGATAAATATCCCAAGGGCAACCTACAATCGTAAGTACTTTATATCCCAAGATTAAATAACCGTTAGATGGTAATTATTATTTATTTATGCCTACAAACTTACTGTAACACACAAGCCATGTGGGGACAATGTTTGAGAGGTAGAATCAGAACTGGCAGGTTGTCACAGTAGCTCAATGGTTAGAGCAGCCACATGTAAAGTGGAAGGTCTGTGGTTCAAATCCTGGCTGTGGCACTGAATTTTTCAGTTCTGATTCTACCTCTCAAACATTGCCCACATACGGCTCGTGTGTTTAAAAACACCAACAGTAAGTTTGTTGGCATAAATAAATAATAATTACCATCTGAAGGTTATTTAATTCCAGGACATAAAGTAATTGCAATAGTAAGTCACCATTGGGGTAACTGTCTCTGATGTGAGACTGCCTTTGTGGTTTACTGGGAGAAATATGAACTGGTTTGAGAATTCAATGTCACTCTGGCAGGTTGTCACAGTAGCTTAATGGTTAGAGCACCCGTCAAGTAAGTGGAGGGTCTGTGGTTCAAATCCCAGCTCTGGCATTGAATTTTTAAGTTCCATTTCTACCTCTCAAAAAGTGTAAATGTTCAAATAGAACATCACCAACAATATATACATGTATATAAAATGTAAATTGTATGTAATCAAATAAATGCAAGTATGTAGTATTCCTACGGAATGGGGTATGCTATTATTTAATTAAAAAAAAAGAAAAAACACACGGACGGATGCACACACACACCTTTTTCTAAAAATTGTTTTTTTTGGATTCAGGGGGTCTCAAAACATATATTTCCGGTGAAATCTCGACATCAAATTTTTGGGTAGAATGCAATACTTCCCCCACTTACCATTAGAGAAACTAAAACTAGTTTACAACACTAGAACTTTTGTAAATTGCCAGGATCATATCAGCGTCACCAGTATGCTGGAATTTCGTGCCACAGTTCTTTTATATGCCAGTAAATCTACTGATATGGAGCTGTCGTTTTTAAGCACACTTAAAAATCATTAGTCTGAGCTGGATTTGAACCTGTGGCCTTGGGATCAGGAGGACAGTGCCTAACCACCTGAGCCACTCAGACCAACTATAGTAAAAGTTGTTTTCTATTTTTCACACTTGTACATTTTTTTCAACCCTACAAAATCTTTTGTATAGAATTTAACATTTTCATCAAGCAGCTATTCTCTCAGATTCCAGGGCAGCAACTATAGCAATTACTTCCAAGTTGTCACCAAAAAACCAAACAATTATAGAATGTTGGAAAATCCTTACCCATCTAACAGCACTTCAAAAACATGGTAATGAGAAAGCTGATTTTCTTGCAAAAAAGGGTACTGGCAGTGTACAAAAATCTATAGTTAATCTACCATTTTATGCAGCTAAAAGACTGGCCAATTCTGAATTCAAAAAAGTTATTGCAAAATATTACTATGAAAAATCAAAAAAAAAGATGGGAACTAACAAACATTCAAACAGTAATTCCTGAGTATCCTAGAAAAATGGCAGTTGCAACCTTCAAGTTGATTACAGGATATGATTGTCTGGTAAAACATTTGAACAGAATTGGGATATATTCTTCACCACTCTGTCCTCTATGTGATCTGCACGAGGAAATGGACCAAGACCACCTTCAAATATGCCCAGCCACTTCTAGTGTCCCATCCATCAGTGAAAAATATTGGCATTGGCAGAAATTCAGCATTAGCTAACAACATTCTTCTTGATGTCTTGAAGTTTGGAAAGAAAGCTCTCCTGAGTCTTTAGTGTATGTGTAAAATTTCTCTTGTTCCATGTATTGAATGGGAGTCTGATCAACTTTTCGTGTTGAGTAAGAGCCGCTTTTTGTATTTCATATTCAATGGGGTATTGGTTGGTTAGTATTTCCATAGCTGCTATTGGTGTAGTTTTGATAGCACCTGTAATTAGTCTCAGACTTTGGTTTTGAAAGATTTGAATTTTTTTTGTGTTTGCTATTACAAGAACTTTGCTGCAGTAAGTAAATAATGGCTTTATATATACCTTGTATGTTGTGTTAAGAGTTGCTCTGGAACATCCCCACTTCATTCCTGTTGGACATTTTAACAGTGAAAGAAGCCTCTCTGCTCTTTGTATTACATTTTCTATTTGTTTGGTCCATGTAAGTTTGGTATCAAATGTAACTCCTAAATACTTTGTTTGCTTTGTTTGTAAATAAATGTACATATTACCAATTGTAATAATCAATATTATAGTTATAATACACATAGAAATAATAATATACATAGGATTAATGTAAATAAAACGACAAGTGAACGTGACTTGTATAATTTCACTCCACTTATAAATAAGTTGCCACAAACTATAAAAGCCAAGCAAGGAGTAAATTTTAAAAAAGAATTAAAGGAATATCTAATAAGAAAATGTTTATACGATATAGGTGAATTATAATTATTAGTATTGTCAACATAAAATGTAGCTTAACTTCTTAGAATTGTAGTTTGACTATGCTTGAAACATTGTATAATGTCTATGGGAAAAATAAATAAAAAAAATACATAAATAAAAAAACACATAACAAAACAAGAACCGTGTTATGAATTTTGAAATACTTCCAACAGAATGTATTTATAGGTTTTTTGTTTTCAGAGATTGGTGACAGAGTTTTAAAATGAGCATCGGTAGCTATGGTAACTTGTTTATATAGCTTTGAAAATAAGTTGGAGACAACTTGACTGGAAGATATTACAATATTACTAAGATAAGTGGAGCTTTTAGTTTCTAATTTGTTCTTATTTTAAATTCTATTATTATTTCTTGTTGTTCACTTCTGAACTATAACCCATATGTTGTATAAATTTTCGAATTTTTATTTGCTGACTTTTATTTATGCATTTTTCATACTCATACATATTTTTTTTTCTTTGGTTTTGAGGCGATATTGTTTAGAAGAAGCCTCCTAAAATAGTTAAAACTTGTGTTTATAGTGGAGGCAGAAAAAGCCCCCTAAAATTGTGAATCATTGTCCTAGTGGGCAATGATATAGATCTTCAATTGTTTTAGCTTGTTCATGTGTTATCGGGATTGGCGTCATGTGGAAATCGCAAAGTCCGGAAATAATTTGAAAAGTTATTGACATATAGTGTTTATTGGAAGAACATTGTGTTTTAAAAGTTAACAGGAGTAACAATGCAGAGAACTAATATATAATTAGTAAGGCTGCATCAAAAAATAGAGGAAGATTACGAACTCGCAAAATTATGTAGTCCGTGTTCGGGTTGTGTGAACCCCGCAGGGCTTGATACGAAGGACGCCAATCCAGAATATTTGTATTATTGTTTGTGACGTAAAGGAACAATAAACAAGTATATTAAAAATATAAAAAGGAAATTTAATCATCCTTGTAAGGCGTAGACCTATACCACGCCCTGAGGTATGTCGAGAAATTCGATGAAAAGTATTTAGAGTCTCATAGCTGCATTAAACGTGAATAACTGTCTCAAACGTCGCATCAACAACGATTGGTTAGTAAGAAGACCATATAACCGTACCAGTTTATTGGAAAACATATAGAGGAAGTTTTACTGGATATGCTCACTTTCAACTGCATCACAGATGGTCACTGAGTACTTCAACAGATATAATACATTGTATACCTGTGGCATGTTGAGGTCATCAATAAAGCAAATCAACTTCTTGCCCATGGGAGGACCAAAGATATCCTTGGTCCTCTTATCAACAACAGACTCAACCGCCAGCTGCACATCTGCTGCCGTAGTTCTGGATGAGAAGTTGATGTTCATAATTTTCTGCAACATAAAACAGAGCATCAGACAAATGCACATCTCAAGAAAAATTAGCTCCAAACTGCACTACATTGTACAACTTACAAACTGTTCTCTGTTCATGGTTCTCAGAAACTCTTCTATTATTGCAGTTTTGGAAGCTCCAGTTTCACCAATAAGAAGCACTGGTCGTTGCACCTGAAACAAACATCAAGTACTAGTTAACAACACTATCTGCCATTTAATGCCAGGGCTTTCTGAATAGCCTTATGTTAGCATGAAAAGGTTACACAACTTTCAAATTTCATCTAGCGTCATTTAATTTTTCATTGCCATTAGACATTTCCAGCATTTGGGGGACAGGTTAAGGTGAATTAGGAATATCATGAAGCTATATGTCATTAGAATTATAAGGGGTAATGGAAGCAATAAAAATCTTGTACACCACATCACAATATTTGAGAGGTAGAATTGGAATTGAAAAATTCAATGTCGCAGCTGGGATTTGAACCACAGACACTACACTTACCAGGCAGGTGCTCTAACCATTAGGTTACTGTAACAACTGGTCAGAGTGACATTGAATTCTCCAACCAATTCGTATTTCTCCCGATAAACCACAAAGGCAGTCTCACATCAGAGACAATTTCCCCAAAGGTGACTTACTATTGTAAGTACTTTATGTCCCAGGATTAAATAACCTTCAGATGGTAATTATTATTTATTTATGCCAACAACTTACTGTTGGTGTGTTTAAACACACAAGCCTTGTGTGGGCAATGGTTAGAGCACCCGCCTGGTAAGCGGAGGATCTGTGGTTCAAATCCCAGATGTGGCATTGATTGTTTCGGTTCTAGTTCTACCTCTCAAACTTTGCCCACACACGGCTTGTGTGTTTAAAAACACCAACAGTAAGTTTGTTGGCATAAATAAATAGTACACATTATAATAATTTCTTTAGAATACCCATAGATGAAATTTATAATATTGTAGTTTTTATCTAAATGTTTTCAAAATGTCACATGCTGCTTTACCACAATTATAGTGCCTTTTTACTTTCTCTACTCCTAAGTAGAGGAAGTATTGTATTCCACCCAAAAATTCGATGTCAGGATTTCACAGGAAATATATGTTTTGAAGTCACCTGAATCCAAAAGAAGCATTTTTAGAAAAAGTCCCTGTCTCTGTCTGTCTCTCTCTCTCTTTGTGTGTGGGTGTGCGTGTGTTTTTGTAGAGTGAACCATTTAGAAGATATTCCTTGTTATTTGTATAAGTTTTGGAGAACTTATACTTCTGTCAAATGGAACATGCTATTCATTGTGTTGTATGTTAGGCATGCAAAGAGAGCGGAATTTGAAAGCTTTAAAAGATTTGACCATTGCTCAAAGCCTACTGTATAGCCATATTCCCGTTGCACAGGCAAGAAAACGAGCAATAAGATAATTTCTGCAAATGAGTATCTCAACTAACACAAAGAAGATAGCAGAAAAGAGTTTGTAAGAATGGTTAGTACAAGAGTAGAGAAAGTCATGTGAGTGCAACACATCAGATTTTTTTAATTTCATGCAGATATTTATGATATTTGTATGCAAGAAAAGTTATTTTACTATTATTACACTAAACAACGAGGTGTTCCATGAGATGCACAAATTGCATTTATGAAAACATGAAAATAATAACTTATTATTTAAATAATAATATAAAAACTGATGCCAGCCAGGCAGGCTCAAGGTCAAGTGCCTCAACCCTACGTTGCTAGCCAATGAGCACAGTGAAAACAATGGGATTCCAGACAGTATGATAATATGTCTATTGTTGAGAGAAATTGGCAGGACTATATGAGCTAGTCTGGGGCTTCAAGTATTGATTACAGTGTATCATCAGGATCAGTTTGTGTACAGTGAGAAGTGAAGTTTGTGTCAATGTTATGATGGGACAGAACAGTTGTGAGTTATAAGGTCACAACAAATTGTTAATTGATGTAACAATAAAACACATGACTGTGTTTTTTACTCAATTTTAGAAGAAATAAAGTGACATTGAAAGCAACTGGACTTGTCATTTGTCACAACATGAAACATTTTATTCACTATTTTGGCTGTTTCAGAAAAAAAATTTTTGAACCTTTAAATATTTTTTTAACAATTTACCAGTCATAATTTTACACATCCAAATTTTAATATATATGACTAAGCTTAGATGGTGAGCTACCAAAAGAATGAAGTAGTGCATGTTTTGTCTGTAGAGTAGAATGGATAGAACTAGTTCCCCACACTGTGCCATCACATGCACTACAAATACGCAACTTGAATCCTTTTTAAGGGGGAACGTACGAAAAAATGTTAAAAAAATTTGAATTCTTTTTATTGTTTTGTAAAATAGTATATATTGTTAGCATTCAAATGCCAAAATATTATGACTGTACGTGGTCTGTATGTGCCTTTAAAAAATGAAATGCCCTAGTGTTGCGTAGCAGCCACGCCCCTATTTTCATAAACTGTCTTCTAATGAAAACCCACAACATGATCTGTGTGATGAATCTTGGTGTCCAATGAAATGACAATGGGCCATATAACCATAGCTATAGTCTTCCATCAGCTGTCTTGGAATCTATAAAGCCCACCTACCGATTCTTAGCACACCCAGACTTGCTATAAAAATGTGTCCATGGCAAGACACAAAACCCAAATGAAAGTCTCAACAGTCTAATATGGAAAAGGTGTCCCAAAACATCGCTTGTGTCTCCCATAGGGGTGAAAATGGCTACATTTGATGCTGCAATAGTGTTTAATGATGGGAATGTTGGCAGAAAAAAAGCTATGCACCAGTTAGTGTATCAACCTGGTGTGTTTATGGAAACAGTTTTGTCAGGTATAGACAATGTTCACATCGCTGGTGCAGACAGAGCAAAAGAAGCAAGACAGAAGAGGAATTTAAAAAGAAAGGCTGAAGAAGACCAGAATGATGATACAGACTATGGATATGGGAAGTTCTGACTTAAAAATGAAAGGTAAACTGAATAATTTGTATTGTATTTTTAATGGCCTGTTTCTGTAACTTGCATTTTCTACAACTTCACCCCATTTTTCTCTCAAACTACTTCATCTACAATAATGTAATTCATCACAAAGCTTTCATATGCTATAATGAACATTTTGTTGGTTCTAAAATTTAAGATTAAGCTCCAGATGGAACGTGATGATACAAAATATATGAAATTATTTTAATTTTTAAAGGATACATATGATTAACATTTTTTTAAAACTCGATACAGGTTCAATAAGAAATCTAAATCCAACAAATTCATTGTTAGTGTGTTTGAAAATAACATACAACATTTCAGAATGATAGCCTATGTGATTTTTGAAAAAAATGGGCTTAAGTTTGTAAATATATCTGCATATAGAAAAAATTTGTAGAATTAGTTATAAACACTGGAAAATTATGAAAAAAATTGTGCATATTAACTGTATTATCTTGAATGAGCATACCAAGTTTCAATTCAACTTGAAAACTTTATCTGTTATGGCAATTTATGTAATGCCCTAAATATTTGCATACGTTCCCCCTTAATGTACCTGGACTACTAAGTCTATAAATGAGTATGTAATATTTTGAGCAATTAAAAAGTATAGCAAAAAACATGGCAGTTCAAGTTAATTTTCTCTTACTTTCAGCTGAAAGCTTGAACAAGTTTAGTTACAAACAACATTGTATGCAACACTTTCAATCCACAAGAATGGAAGAAAAATCAAAGTTAAACAGAAGATATTGGGTCATGTGCTGAATTTTTTGTTGTTAAATTAACGTCCTCCAACGTAATGTCACATTTGACGGTGAATAAAATGGGTGAAATGAGCTCAAATGAGTCCGACGTTCATGGAGCTTTAAGTTACCTGACATTCGTCTTCTCAGGATAAGGGAAAACCTCGGAAAAAACCATACCCAGATAACTTACCCTAAGCAAGATTTGAACTCATGACTTCTTGAACATGAGGCAGACACACTAAGCATCGCGCTACTGAGGCGGGCAAAGCTTTAAAAGCTGTCATAGTGTGTAATTCAAGCTAATTGTTCAATGTATTCTTTGGATATAAATGACCAAATTTCATGTGCAACATCTTACCTTGCTTAGCAAACCAACTACCCACATGGTTCGTACCGTGTCCACGGTGGGCACCAAGATCTCATTAAGTGGTTTATGATGATCATGTACATACTCTGGTACAAGCCAAGTCCACTGCATCCACACTTGCTGCTCTGCATCCAAATAATAGTCGTACAAAGTTGGTGCCGTTGACGGTACGCTCCCTAAACACACAATGTTTTACACATAAAATACCTACATCACAAAATCATTCAACTATTTTTTTAATTATGTAGGAAAATAAGTATTTTTATGAGAGGTAAAATCAGAACTAAAAAATTCAATGCCATAGCCGGGATTTAAACTACAGAACTTTCGTTTTACATGCAGCTGCTCTAACCACTGAGCTACTGTGAAAATCTGCCAGTATGACACTGAATTTATATTTTTACCGGTAGACCACAAAGGGAATCTCCAATCAGAGATAAGTACCTTAAGAGCAATTTACAATCATAAGTACTTTATGTCCCATGATTAAATAACCTTTAGATGGTAATTATTATTTATTTATGCCAACAATCTTACTCTAACACACAAGCCTTGTGTGGGCCATGTTTGAGAGGTAATATTGGAACTGGCACGCCACTGTAGCTTAATGGTTAGAGCAGTCGCAAGTAAAGTGGAAGGTCTGTGGTTCAAATACCAGCTGTGGCACTGAATTTATCAGTTCCAGTTCTACCTCTCAAATAAAAAGCCAGTTGTAGTGTAGAGAAAGCATTTTTAATAGAGAACTGACAAACTCATTATTGAAACTGCACACATTGGAAGGAAATGTATATTGCACAAAATGTTTTACTGAGCTTTGCTATACATAAATTCAGTCTATGTGCGATACAAACTGGATGTACTTTGTATCACATGTTTGGGCAAGTAGTGCTGCAACATTATGGTGGACTTTACAAACTCTTTTCATATTGTAATGCTCTGTTGACATTGTTCCCATTTTTGCTAATAATACAGCACAGTAATGTGAAAGAATAATCATCAGTTAACACATTGTCACACTTTAACCTCCAACTATTCGGTTCTGAACAAGACGAACACGAAGCATGTAACATAATAGAGATGTGGCAACCATGTGCTCCAAATGTGCTTTAGCAAACTAAAGCCAATTGAAAGTTTAGTGAAAATAGTAAAACAATAAACAACGCATTTGTTTTCAGTGTTACATATGGAAGTCATTTCGTTTGATAATAGATTTGCTGAAAGTTTAAAAAAAAGAACTGAAACAAACTTTCATGGCTAAACCTGACAATGATGCAACCTATTCCCTTCTCATCTGCACCATCCCCTTACCCTACCTGCTACTTCAGGTTTGTATCGCTCGTAGCCTGAACTTCTGTATATAAGCAATGTGCCTGTTAAACAACGTTTTTACTTATTTATTTATGCCAACAAACTTACTGTTGGTGCTTTTAAACACACAAGCCATGTGTGGGCAAAGTTTGAGAGGTAGAACTAGAACTTAAAAATTCAATGCCACAACTGGGATTTGAACCACAGACCTTCCGCATTGAATTTTTAAGTTCCAGTTCTACCTCTCAAACATTTTTACTTATTTATGTCAACAGACTTACTGTTGTTTTCAAACACACAAGCCATGTGTGGGCAATGTTTGAACATTTCATATTTACTTAGGTACCATACCAGTATCTATCATATGTTTATGAAACAGTAATTTTCACTTAACTTGCAAAATCTGTAATCATTTGCTGCTGTACAGAACAAAACCTGCCACTTTTGTAGCACTTTCCCCTTGTCAAATCGCTTTTTCTTTTAATGCACAGGAATTATGTTTTTATTTCGTTGACATTGTAGGTCATGGTACAACACAAACAAGCACCTGTTTTGTATTAATTTATGAGCAAAAAGCATAATGGCCACTAACAATAGCAAAATAAATTGAACTACCTATGTACTGCCACTATCGCATGCGATCAGTTATGTCCACAGGTCAGAAGAATACATTGTCGTTATGTTAAATCATCTAGCGGGATAAATCAAATCAATTGCTAAAGCAAATTCTTAAACAAAATATTCGCCAACCGATCATTCAGTGTGGCAGGTAGAGGCGTGTATCAGCCAGAATTTGCTCCAACTCAGGGTAAAACCATCATTAAGGTGACGATGCAGACAATGCTGAACAAAAGGCGAAAAATCCTTTTGTGCCTTTTGTTAGGCTAATAGGGACGCCATGTGCAGTGAGGCGGAATCCCCTTCTGGAACTCCCGCCACAACCAGGCATGCCTATAGGTGGAAATTCGGAAGCCGCGCGTACAATATGAATTTCCACCAATCACTGCAAACTGCGTGGACAGAAGGTAAGGGTATAGTCAGGGGAAATGGGAAAGTTATAAAACCGGCGAACACACATTTTAAAACCCCAGTCATGTAGTACATCCCGACCCCAGTCCTGTGATACACCCAGTCATGTAATACACCCCGAGCCCAGTCCTGTAATACACCCCGCGAGTCCTACACCACACACAGAGAGCTTTACAACACCCCTGCAACATTAGTATCAGCGCCGTCCAGTACCGCAAGGAAAAGTCAGTGACGAAGTCGATAACAAAGGGTATATGGTAGGAAGAGTAGCATTTACTGTGGACTGGAATAAAAAAAGGTTTCACAATAATAACTGTGATTATTATTTCTTCAACACCCACGAGATAAGATCTCAGCCGAGGCAATCTGTGTGAGACCATTAGGACGACCAGCGCAAATGACGCCATTCAACGTGGGGCTCGAAAGAACCACAACCAGCAGCTACGGACACCAACGCCAACAACCGTGAAGGAAGACACCACATCAGGAACACACCACACAACAGAAGCGAGAACGTTCAAAACTTCCAGAGCTTCCAGAACGTCCAGAACCTCCAGAACTTGCAGAAGGTGCCGCAGTAAGTCAAAAAAAAAAAAATAAAAACTTTAAGTGAAAGTGTGTAGGAAAATTGCATCTAGATATTTTCTTACAGGGTTAAAAAAAAAAAAATTGTAAATATAGAATTAAATACGAAGGGCTTCCATAAGAGGGATTTAAAATAAACAGCTGATAGGGTAGAGTTAAACAGTTTATGACTTTTTTATGACTTTGAGAAGCGGGAAGAATTACGGGAAACCCATTAGTATGGAATGCGAGAATCAGATGTCCGCAGAAGGGCCCATTATGTATGAAAGTGAAAGGAACAACCCAAGTCAGGTAGATGTAGCGGGACTGCTTAGGCAATTAGCTGAAAATATTAATGGACTTAAAGGGGAACTGCAGGCCAATAGAGAGGAAATATCGAATAGTAATAAAGAAATTAAGAGGGAAATAGAAAATAGCAATAGGGAATTAGACGTAAAGATACAAAATAAATTAGCGCAGCAACAGGAGGTACTGGAAGACATTAGAATAGGTCAAAATCAGATGCAGGAAGATTTCCTCTTAATCAGGGCTGAACTAAAAGGTACGCAGGCAGAAATAGAACATTTAACAGAGAAAGTGGAAGCTCTTCAATTAGATAACCTAGATATAAGAAAATACGTGAGTGATGGGCTGAGGAGAAATTGCATATCAATGGAGAACAAGATAGATAAAGATCTAGAATTAATCAGGAATGACATGGTTAGGGAAATAGAGTCAGTAAAAAGCAATATGGCGGAAACGCTGGCGCAAATGTCCGAAGCCCAGAGCTCCCATAGTGACAAGATTACTGAAACTGCACGTGACATTGCTGATATGAGGACGCAAATACAGCGGGCCTCTGTAATGAATGAACCAGTTCACACCAGCGCACGCACAGCCATCTCACGTGCAGAATCAAATAACAGCCATAGCAATGTAAGAGGGACGCCGCTAACAGTGCCACGTGAGAGCGATATAAATGTTCCGTATGAAAGTGCAAACTACATGCAAAACATGCGTTTTCAGTTTTTAAACGAGATAGCTATCCCATCGTTTGATGACGCCCATGACAACGCCCAACAATATATTTTAGACCTAGAAACATATTTTAAGATGAAGTCTGTCCCCGACCAGTTCAAGTTAATGGTCATTAAAAAGGGTTTAGTGGGGAAATGCCTGAATTGGTTTAGGCTCACACTGGGCGACCGAGTCCCTTATGAGCAATTTAAAATGGCCTTCCTTGCCCGATACTGGAGCACCCAGAAACAGTGTAACGTAAGAATAAGGGTAAACAATGGCAGATATAATAGTCATAGTGGGGAGAGTATGGTGGACTATTTCCTTAAGCTTGCACAAGAGGCCAAGCTATTAGACCCACCAATCAGAGAGGAGGAATTTATAACCCTCATGGCGTCGCATTTCCCCGAGCACATTAGAAATCATTTAATTGTTGCCAAACTCCACCACCTCAATGACGCGATTGAGTTGCTAACCGCCTTCCAAGGGGAGAGAACAGAGCGCGCACCTAACACTCAGAGGCAGCATCTCAGTGGGAGCGGGGCACGAACTGCCCCCAATTACCCGAACAGACAACACCAGCCCTACAATACAGGTGACCGGCGCCATGACGAAAGGCCCCGACATCCGTTCGGCAGAGGAAATCGCCGATACGACGGTCCGAACCACCATGCCCAAGTGAACCACACCAATGAGGGGAGAATGCATTTCATGCGTTATCGGTGGAACCATAACAATGACAGGCAACCAACAAGATGGCAGAACCGACGGAACGACGTTCGTCCAGACGCAGGCAACGCCTACCAACCAGACCGACGATATGAGAGTGAAAGTCCGTTGACCTCGAGGGAAAGGGAACAATGGCATGATACAGGCGCATCCCAGGATGTAAGGTTTAAGGCTCCCGTAAAATGTACCCAAGAAGCTGACCGGGATTCTTTAAACTAATAAACGGGGACATAAATTCTCCGATATGCGCCCCGAATGATGATGAAATTAACAGAAATGAAAAGGAGAATGATATGGGTCTACCAAACGACAATAAGGACAGCGCACAGCATCCCGAACCTAAAAGGAATTTAAGTAAAAATAGAATGTGTGACATTGTGGAGGCGCCTAGGATCGCAGTTACGATAGGAGGAATGGATTGTCACGCAATAGTGGATACCGGGTCTAATGTGACAGTCTGCAGTCAGGAATTATTTAACAATTTGAAATCGCGTGGGCTGAAACTACAAACACTACCTGTCTCTAATGTATACTGTGTATTGGCAATCGGTAGAAGCAAAACGAGAATAACTCAACAAGTATTGATAGAGACCAAAATTAAAGGGGTAAAGTTGGATATTATTGCGCTAATTGTGCCAAGGTTGTCGACGGAATTAATTATTGGGTCAGATTTCTTAATGGCCACGCGGGCAAACATAGACTTCGGACATCAAAGGATGCAGATCACCGCCCAAGAAAAGAGCTTTTCAGTTCCATTCACGCAAATGACAAGAGATGATAAAGAGAGTTTCAGAGACGGAGAAAATACAAAATGCAGAATTCTTTGTAGAAAGAATATCCATGAAGAATAAATCCGATGGGAATAACGAGTACGAAAAGGGAAATGAAGAGCTATGGATAGTTGATGATGATGATGATAATGATAAACACGAAAGTGAAAGTTATTCTCGCAAAAATCCATTCGAGGAACAGGTGTTTAAACAGTATAGCATGCGAGTGCAGGAAATACGAGCTCGAAATGAATGGGCAGACGGTAATGTACAGGCAATTAGTGGACAGCTGGAATACGAGGTATTTGACCTGGAAACCAGTTTATTGGGAAGGATATGCCCAGTAGCCAAAAAATGTCCCAGCGTTGAATGAAAGTAAAAGTGCTAGTAAGACGACACACACACTGAATAAAATAAATGCGATAATCTCCAACCCGTGTGAGATCGTGAACCAATTTGGCCACTTGCATTTGAAATAAGGGAAATAAAAAGCCATAAGAACCTGGGCCGTTACCACCTTTCACTGCTAAGACCCTTCAGGGAATAGAAAATAAAAACCAAATCGCATGGGGAGCAAGGAAATGCACTAAATAAATAATTTTAAACAAAATTTATACCTCACGGGTAAGGTGGAAGATTGCATTAAACATAGTAATTAGTAAATTGTAAATAATAGATCCTGTAAATATGACGCAATCACGTGACACTGGAAAGCGAGGCCTCTCAGATAGGCTGTTTGGCGAAAGGAATTCAAAATGAATTGAATAATAGAATTGCCTACTTTCGTCAGAACTAGTATACTGAAATATTGCCAGCAATAAGAATAAATGAATGAAATCTCTGGTGACGTGATAACGGTAATTCATATATTAACACACAGTTGGTTCACACAGACCTTAATTTCCGAAATCTTCAAATACCGAAGACATGTAGCCAATGCCGTGTGAAAAGACCTAAAGATGTGAACCGAAGTAAAAGTGTCAAGGAAGTGATAGTTAAAAAAAAAAAAAAAAAAAAAAATCCAGGTCACTTTCGTATGAAATATTTACGCCAATTGTACAGGTCATTCATGTAAAGTATGTATAAAATTCAAATGACTATTTATATATGTGTGTATTCCATGTAAGTATGTTTCACATGAAATACGTAAAATTCGAAGGGCTATTTATGTATGTGTATATGTGTATTCAAAAGATGTCATTCAAAAGGGTAACCTGTATAATATGTTCAGTATGTAAAATATGTAAAAAAAAAAGGGAATACTCAAGTATCAAACCATATACCCATTGCGCCGTCGTATGATAAAAAAAAAAACACTGACTCGCCGACAACCCGGAAAATGTAAAAAGAGAAAAGAAAGAAAATTTTTAAAGTTCAGTGGGAGACGAGCTCTGAACAAATCAATTCCTACCGATGGTGGTAACTGATTTCTTCATAGCGGGGCATTTGTAGCGGGATGAATCAAATCAATTGCTAAAGCAAATTCTTAAACAAAATATTCGCCAACCGATCATTCAGTGTGGCAGGTAGAGGCGTGTATCAGCCAGAATTTGCTCCAACTCAGGGTAAAACCATCATTAAGGTGACGATGCAGACAATGCTGAACAAAAGGCGAAAAATCCTTTTGTGCCTTTTGTTAGGCTAATAGGGACGCCATGTGCAGTGAGGCGGAATCCCCTTCTGGAACTCCCGCCACAACCAGGCATGCCTATAGGTGGAAATTCGGAAGCCGCGCGTACAATATGAATTTCCACCAATCACTGCAAACTGCGTGGACAGAAGGTAAGGGTATAGTCAGGGGAAATGGGAAAGTTATAAAACCGGCGAACACGCATTTTAAAACCCCAGTCATGTAGTACATCCCGACTCCAGTCCTGTGATACACCCAGTCATGTAATACACCCCGAGCCCAGTCCTGTAATACACCCCGCGAGTCCTACACCACACACAGAGAGCTTTACAACACCCCTGCAACATTAGTATCAGCGCCGTCCAGTACCGCAAGGAAAAGTCAGTGACGAAGTCGATAACAAAGGGTATATGGTAGGAAGAGTAGCATTTACTGTGGACTGGAATAAAAAAAGGTTTCACAATAATAACTGTGATTATTATTTCTTCAACACCCACGAGATAAGATCTCAGCCGAGGCAATCTGTGTGAGACCTTTAGGACGACCAGCCGCAATCATTATAGCTAGAAGTTATTTCCGGGCTGTTATGCTGTGATCTGCTGGAGCTATGAGTTTCCTGACGATTTGTCCACAACTGCAGTGGACATCTTCAGTGGTGCAGTCGTAGTCTCTTTGGAGAAGTTTGCATAACATCTAAGTGTTGACAGTTCGAGCTGCTACTCAACTGCAGGAAACTTGATCCCAAACAGGAAGCAGCCAACCTAGCCAACCTAGCCAAATAGTACTGGACAGCAAGATTCCAAATAAACTACAAGTACTCAGAAGGAAGGCCATTAGAAGAAGATGAAATATAACTCAGATGGTTCTATATGATCCTCAATAAACAGTTATGGAGGTTATACTCAACCAGATCTTGGTCAAATTAGGGTTAATTAAAATACAGCAGAATTTGATATTCCGGCAAAAAGCTCAAATTAGAATTAAACGTATGCTAGGAATCAGGTTAAATAAGGTCTCATGCTCTGCTACCTATCCTCAGTGAGGATCAATGTATCAGGTGCCTCTTTTAAGAGACAAACACTGCTATTGTTACAGAGTTCTTTTACTAAACCCAAACTAGAGTATCATAAGATAATTAATCTTTTCCCACCATTTGGAGCATTATCACTTTCACCTGTTAGTATGTGCTTGTAGCAGAGCTTATGTTTGAGCACATTTACACAGCAATTTGGACTTTGGTCATGACTATGAGAAAGTTTTGCAGCTATCACATTAGTATGATACACTTTCAGTGTTTTGCACCAAAATACTGGTTTCACCATTTGCTAAATCTTCTTTAGTGAAATGCAAGCAGCTTCTGCAAAACTTGCACCAGGTTTTACAATGGCACTGGTCTGGGTATATTTTCACACTTCTAATTTACTTCTTTGGCTAGACTCCTGCCACGACTATCACTCTCCTTCCCTTTGTAGTATGTTCCAGTCCATATTGTTCTTTAGTTTTGGTCCTGTTGTGGTTTGCTTCATGGTTTAATTCATTGTTTAAGTTGGCAGAGCCGTATACTTGTGGCCAATATAAGATGTATGTGGAAGGTAGTTTTGTACTTTCGTTTGTTGCCTCCTTTGTCCTTTAATTAGCATATGAGGCATGTGCCTTGTGGTTATGTTACCATGTTTCTTCTTATTTTTTTCTTCTTTTAATTTGGCTTCTTATAAACCTTTCTTCGTTGCTTCCATGATCATTTGTGATGATGCAATGGGGTTTTGTTAACTTGTCATACGAACCAGCTTACCTCAATGATCCATGCTTACACTGTCAGAGGATTAATGACTTCATTGTCAGAAATCCAGCATTAGCTAACAACACTGTCAGTTAATATTTTGTTATAACCAAGTTAATTACACCTCCTAATTAATTTTTAATAGTTCTCCTCTCTATTAACTTTGATAACTTAGTGTTGTGTTCCCTTATGATTCTTTGATTCCTGCTGAGAATTATTTGAATTACTTATGGAGTTAGAACAAGGAAGAACACCCACAGTTGCCAACTGTGTTGATGTTTTGTTACCTCCATTTGTTACCTTACACACAATGCCAACCAGACTTTCATCATGCAAATAATGTGCTACTACTGCTTGCTACTTCCATTTTTCATAAGTTGCTGGGCTGCATTATGCCTGTCAACAGCAACATTACCCAAAAGTTTACAGAAACGAAACAATGTAGAGAAAGTCATATAAATGTAAGACAGACCTTTGTTTCCCTTAATAACATGTAAAATTAAAGTAAACAGCTTTGTCTTGAAATTTGGATGCTTTTAATTAGGTTACTTACTGATTGTTGCCTTATGTTCTTTAGTGTCTGTCACTTGCAACATGGTGATCAGTTTCTTGACATACTCATCAAACACAACACGACCTGCCTCATCCAGGGAAGCTCCAAGTGAAACATATATGGCCTCAAGAAATGTACACTCTAATGTCTGTTGTATTATCTCCCTGGCTGCATCAGCTTCATCTTCAGCCTCTTCATCTTGCTCTCCTTCAACCTCAACATCCGGTTCATTTGGCAATATAGCAGTCAAAATGTAACACAGCTGAGATATCTAAAACCAAACACATGTCACCACTTTAACAATACAATTTCGTCATTGTGAACTTACCAAACAAGCAGATACACACCCATACAAATGCACACCCCACCCACATACAGATGCACATCCATCCATCCATCCATGCACAGGCATATCCCACACCCTCCCCCATGACATCGGGGGTTCAATTCTCAGTTAGAGGATGTGAATTTTTCTTTAGCCAGGATTATTCTCCATTCTGCCTGGATTGAGTATGTAAATGTGTATGTGAAATTAATGTTTAAATGGAACTCCTAAGGTAACACAAAATGTTGCATGTAAAGTAACATCTTTCTAATTGGTGTCAAGAAAACTTAGAACAGTAATCTAATACTATAAGAAGGAAATATTTACCATATTAACATCTGTCTGCTTAATGACCTGCTTGGGTGGAGTGAAGGATATAGTTCCCATAATACCTTCCAACACCACCAGCAACATGGGCACTACGTACTTCTCAAACATATCCTGTAACATGCCCACTTGAACTGCACTCAGACGAGTAGTTAACCATCGCTCCCAGTACGGTCTGTAACCAAGGTTCTTGGGGTCCACGTACACCATACCTGCCCGAGATACCGTCGCAGGGGAAGCATACTGTAAGTCTCCAACCTGTCATAACAAAAACTCCTCTGTGTAATACAGCAATACACTCATTACAAATCTAATATTGGCACTATTAGTACCACTCAATTTATAATGTATTTTGGTAGTATGTGACTGTGTAGTAACTGGTGTGCTAGCAAGAAAGCAACAAGCAACCGAATGATATGCAGAATTTACAAAGAGCTCCTTCAGATATGTGACCTGCGTCAATTGTCTGGCACGTATTGCGGCAGCTGACCTTAACTACCCACAGCTCTGGAAGAATATCACTAACCCTGTCCTTTCTTTGCTCCATTTGGTACCAGGCGGTTCACAACTTGATTCAAACATGTCATCCATTAACAAAAAAAAAAATTACAAACTTACACAAAAAAAATCTGATGTGTTGTACTCACATGACTTTCTACTCTTGCACTAACCATTCTTACAAACTCTTACTGTTATATCTTCTTTGTATTACTTGAGATAAACATTTACAGAAATTATCTTATTGCTTATTTCCTTGTAGGAGCAAGGGGAACATTAGAATAGAGTAGGCTTTGAGCGATAATCAAATCCTTTAAAGCTTTGAGATCCTGTTCTCACTTGTGCACACTTAACATACAAAAAATGAACAACAATAATGCTGCATTTTACGAAAATTTAAGTTTTCTGAAACTAACACAAATAACAAAGAATATCTCCGAAATGGTTCACTCTACAAAAAAATGTATTTGTACATAAATTGTGCGTGTTAGCGAGATCTACATTTTTTGTACAGTAAGAATTTGTCTATCTCATACGGTTTACGAGTTATTCAAAAGTCATCCAAGTAAACAGGACTACAGGAGCTATAGCCAGAAAATTCAAAATATACATTTCATTTGTCATATAAATATCTTAAACATATTGGTTCGGTTTTTTTATTATTATCGTTGATTATGCTGAGCTTTTGACTCTTTCGTTATCTCAGGTACTGGTACAGGATGAAATAATGCAGACACATGATATAACTTTTTCACATTTTATTTGCACCTTTTTTGTTGAATATTGCACGCGTGACACTTTAGTTAACATTCCTTACACATGAACTGACTTCCTTTAACAGTTTCCTCGCATTACTTGTTATTTTAAATCACACTTTTAGTGTCTAAACCTGTAATATCAAAAACACGTCTTCTCTTCTTAGATGCTAGGACGTTAAGACGCTAAAATCTAGCATTTTCTTTTAACAATGTGTTTTGTATTCATACGCGTATATGTCCATTTCCTATGGTATATCCTATAATGTCATCTGACATGTTAAATAGTTCCCGGAATGTTGGGGAAGCGATCTCAATTTATCCTCTCAACACTCTTAATATTAAATATAAAATAATTCTTATAATTATACATATTAAATTTGAACATGTTACTTATCATTAATGATGTTATTAAACAAATGTTATTCTCAACAATGAGACAACAGTAATACACTCTCAGTACTTAACAAATCCTTACCAACATGAAAAATAAACTATACTTACAATAAATATTTACATAAATACTTCCTTTTTGAGGTCTGAGCACATATTCTGTCTCAATATGACATTTTAATCAAAATGGTTAAGAGCCATTTTCAAGAAAATCAAAATTTTTTAAAAATTGTCCATGTAAAGGATAGTTTAGGGTGGGGCTATTTTCTTCAAAATCTTGGTCGCATCCTTGAAAGATATTAAACTCAAATACAAAGTTTAGTTTGAGAGGTAGAACTGGAACTTAAAAATTCAATGCCACAACTGGGATTTCAACCACAGACCTTCCGCTTACCGGGCGGCTGCTCTACCACTGAGCTATTGTGACAAACTGCCAGAATGGCATTAAATTCTCAAACCAGTTCGTATTTCTCCTGGTAAACCACAAAGGCAGTCTCACATCAGAGACAAATTACCCCAATGGTGATTTACTATTGTACGTACTTTATATCCCAGGATTAAATAACCTTCAGATGGTAATTATTATTTATTTATGCCAACAAACTTACTGTTGGTGTTTTTAAACACACAAGCCGTGTGTGGGCAAAGTTTAAGAGGTAGAACCGGAACTTAAAAATTCAATGCCACAACTGGGATTTGAACCACAGACCTTCCACTTACCAGGCAGCTGCTCTAACCATTGAGCTATTGTGACAAACTGCCAGAATGGCATTAAATTCTCAAACCAGTTCGTATTTCTCCTGGTAAACCACAAAGGCAGTCTCACATCAGAGACAAATTACCCCAATGGTGACTTACTATTGTAAGTACTTTATATCCCAGTTCTACTTCTCAAACATTGCCCACACACGGTTTGTGTGTTTAAAAACAACAACAGTAAGTTTATTGGCATAAATAAATAAAGTCTGGTTTTTAACTCACTTTTTGTTTTTGAGTTATGCTGTCCACAGACTGATAGACACACACACATGGAGCTTTTCTAAAAATGCTTTTTTTGGATTCAGGGGGTCCTAAAACATTATTTCCGGTGAAATCTTGACATCAAATTTTTGGGCAAACTACTATACTTCCTCTACTTTCTAGTAGAGAAACTAAAATTTGTATGCTTTAAAACATTTTAAAAAATACAATAAAAAGGAGTTTGTGTTGCAGTAGTTTGTTGGTAATTCCACAAATTAAAAATATTTTGTATAGTGAAAAACGAAAATCCGTGGAAAAAAGTGTACATTTTAAATATTATTTATTTATACCAACTAACTTATTGCTGGTGTTTTTAAACACACAAGCCATGTGTGAACAATGTTTAAGAGGTGGAATCAGGACTGAAAAGTTCAATGCCATAGCCAGGATTTGAACCATTTTCCACTTATTGAGCAGCTGCTCTAACCGCTAAGCTACCATGGCCAACTTGCCAGTAGAACAGTATGACGAATCAGTTAGGAAATTTAATATAATGTTATATGTAATTGGAGCAGAATGTGTAGAAATATTGACATATTTTTCAATTTTTCATTTATACTGTTTACCAGAATCTTACCTCCCGCCATTAACTGCCTCTTGGGTGCCACTGGAGATGCCTGTTGTCACTGGAGATTTTTGAATGAATTTGGAAGTGCTTTAATTGACTAGAAATGTTGAAGATTATGAACATCCAACTTTACACTTAAGTACTGCCAATTTCATAATGGCAATTGTAAGTCAGTCAGTAAATCAAATCTTGTTTTGAAACAAGTTGATTTATATCACTTTCCAGCACTAAACATTGCACTGCATTATATTCAAAGCCAAATTATTGTGTAAAAACAGCAAATAAAAAGGGTGAAACACTTATGTTAGCATTAAAACAATTGGAACACAATGGCCTTTGCCTAACTTGCTATATACTCAACAGTTGGAATTCTGCAACATAATGCCAACCTAACAGTTACAAACAACACCAACTAGGGTCATATGTTTACCTGGGATATCTTCTAGAGAAAGTTGTGGGTACTGATGTGAACTGAACAATGGAATGTCACCAGAAGTAACCAGAGAGCACTAGAATGGTGGAAATGTGTAAAAGTTGGCTTTTAGTGAATTCCATTGCTTGTGTCCTTTATACAAGTATTCAAGCATCCAATTCTGTGTATTTATCAAAAGATTTCAGCAAATGGGTATTTTATAAAACTACAATTTCAATAGTAAATTTTATACAATGGTCTTGTACGTTCAATAATTTTAATGCAACTTAAGCTAATTTTCTTTGGAACAATGGAACAATGAAATGAATGGAACAATGAAATAAAGCAAGATGGATGGTTACCATTCCTTCACTTATAAACTATAAGAAACATGGACAGACTGGAATTTGACATACATAGAAAACAAACACATGTAGACAACTACAACAAAAACAATAATTTCAAGCACATCAGCATGTAATCTTCCATAGCTTAATTCACAGATTGACCAATATCCCACTAACAAATAGAGAATACAATGAACAACTTGAGCATATTAAACTTGTTGCAAATTTGAATGGATTTAAACCCAATTTTCTGACTAGATTATTAAAAAAATATAGAAGATTAAAAACCATCAAGGATGTCAGCAAATTAAAAATTAGTGATACCCAAGAAAGGCGTAAATTTACATATCACCCAAAATTGTTCAACAAATTCAATAACATTTTTAAGGATTATAATATAAAACTGGCTCTGCAAAACAAGTGTAGTGTTAAAAATTTACTCAATCACCCTCTAAAAGACATAACTCCAAGTATTAAATAATCAGGAATCTACTGTGTCAACTGTGAAGACTGCCATAAGATATATATCGGCAAAACAAAAAGAAATTAGGAAACCAGAATGAAAGAACACATCAGAAACATCAAATACAAAGAAACAAATAAATCAGCCATAGCTCATCACTTTTGGTCTTGCAATCATACCAACCTAAATATCCAACTTTTAAAACCAGCAAGAAATTATTGGGAATTAACAGCGTGGGAAAATATTTACATTATTAAGGTTTGAGATCAGCTGATGAACTTCGACATACCAATCATAGACAATGTCTTAAAACTAGCCAATAGGAAGAACAGCATACCAGGCAACGAGAAGGGGGAGACAGTTACCTGATGTTCAACCAGTCAATCAATAGCTAAATGATGGGGAGGCCCCTTTTTGAAACTAGTCCTGTGATTAACATAATTACAAGTTGGAGCAGAATGTGTTTAGAAATATCAACATATTTTTCAATTTATCAATATGCTCCACTGTTTTAAACACTTCCATTTTCATCAGTTTTATAGCATAAATGAAGCTGGACAGCAAGTGTCAAAGTCAACATTGAACTTCTAAATTTCTTACAAATGCTAAGTTTTCTATTTCATATAATATGATTCAAAACATAAATTATTTGCTGCAACAGAATAGTGACTTAGCTCACCTCAAACAACAGAGCGCAATGACTTAGAAGTCTGATACGCTCGCCATTGGGCAAGGTAAGTAATCTGTTGTCATCCATCACTGAGTTCATGTTCTCAATCCAGAGTGCATCAACATCCCCATCAAACACAATATAGTGTTTTTCATTTCCAGTTATTGGTTTGTTAACTTCGCGGAAAATGTTAGAGAGGATTCCATCCTTCCAGTCCCTGCTCACAGGATCCAGAAGACCATACAGGTCATTCACAGAGCAAGCCTGCAACAAAATCACAAACTCTAACAATTGTTCACTCAAAAGGCTCAATAGGTGTACAAGATAATGTATTGCTTCCAGAAAGCAGCATGAAGAATACATCTCAATGGATATAACACTAGGGAAAAATAACATAATAATTACTGAAGTAATGGAGACAGACTTTAGTTACCCATTAATGGCTGCAATGATACGGTTTATTTTCGTAAAACTACACATCATTTAGAAACCAGAATAAAAGAGCATTTTAGAAATATTAAATTTAAACAAACTGATAAATTAACTGTGGCAGATCATTTTTGGTCATTTAATCATGAAATTAATCCATAGGTTAAATTATTAAAATAATTGAGTGGACCTATAGATTTAATGGTTTGGGAAAAGATTTATTTTAAACAGCAGGAACCATGTTATGAATTTTGAAGTACCTCCAATAGATTGTATTTATAGGTTTTTGTTTTCAGAGATTGGTGATTAAAATGAGTATCAGTAGCTATGGTAACTTGTTTGTATAGCTTTGAGAATGAGTTGGAGTCAACTTGAAACATGTTCTGCAAAAGATCTTGCAATATTACTAAGATAAGTGAAGCTTTTAGTTTCTAATTTGTTCTTACTTTAGATACATGCATGTGTGCTTACAAATCAGAGTGGTGGTTCATTTTCAATAAAGAACTTGTGTACTTTAGAGCGAATTGCACATTTCACAAAATTGCCTAGTTTTACTACCACTGTTCCAGGCTTCTTTCTCTTTGTACACAGAGCTTTGACACAGCCAGTTTCTTTGAACTCCTTGCGAACAAGCACAACGCTGGTTTCTGATAAACCAGTATATTCCGAGATTACGCTTACTGAATCATTCACAAGTACACATGGATGGCCCTCCTACAGCTTGTGAAATAGGTTTAACACAATTTATTTTTCACTGCTTTTTAACAGCTTTCCCTTATGTTTTCTTTAACTCTCTGCACTCATTTTTTACAAGGTTATGTTATCGCAACTCATAAGTTAGCCACCATACTCCTTACTGGCCGACTGGCATAGTCTGTTCACAAGTTCACAATTTAAAAACGACTCAATTCTTAGTCAGTGGGGCTTTCCCAGTTCACAAATAAAACTTGTAAGTGTAGTATGTTGCAAAGGGAACATTAATCATAATTGCCAACAGATCTTAAACAGCAATAACATTAAAAAGTGGTGAATCTATTTTTTTTTCTTCCTCAGAGTGCTTCAGTAGGCTACGAGCATTTGTGCGTTTCAAGAGCTTGCTTATTTCAGCAGCACTACAGTTACACCATTAATGGTTCCTGAATCTGAGTGACATCTCCGTCATGAGGTGGGATGTTGACAACTGAGGGGTGGAAACTGGTGCATGCCAGCCTGGCCTTCTACCTGCTGGACCAGGCCTGTCCCCTTGATGGACAAAAGCAGAACAACACAATGGTTTTTGTGTGGCACAATTGTGACGAGAGTTCCTTTTGGTAAGATCTAGAGGATTCATCTTCGAGAAGACTCTGCCTTGGGTTGGGCACTATATAAGAGGAATCGCTCGTGCCCAGAGAACAGTCAAATAGTCAGTTAAAGTTTACAAAGCGTTCATTGCACAGTGACTATGAACCATACCAAGTGCACTTTAGTTTGAGTTGTGATCCGACAGTGACAGTTCAGTTGTGATTAGATTCGACAGATAAGTTGTACTGCTCTGAGTTTGTGCAATAGTGACTTAAGTGTAATATTAGTGCTATGCTAAGCACTTAGGAAACAAATAATATGAGTAGCAGTAACTGATGTTCTCATTTGTTACAATATTATCATGAACTACTTATAACTTGTCATACAGCATCAATCTCTGTGCATAAAATTGTGAGTGCCAGTGTCAATCTAATTACAAATCTTTAAGTTATGGAACTACAAACTTCGATGGAGAAATTGAAACAATTCGAATGGCCCTACAAAATCTTTTGTATAGAATTTCACATTTCATCAAGCAGTTATTCTCTCAGATTCCAGGGCAGCAATTATAGCAATTACTTCCAAGTTGTCACCAAAAAACCAAACTATTATAGAATGTTGGAAGATGCTTAGCCATCTAACAGCACTTCAAAAACACCTAGTCTTCCAATGGATACCGGCTCACTGTGGACTGAGTGGTAATGAGAAAGCTGATTTTCTTGCAAAAAAGGGTACCAGTAGTGTACAGAAATCTATAGTTAATCTCCCATTTTATACAGCTAGAAGATTAGCCAACTCTGAATTCAAAAAAATTATTGCAAAATATTACTATAAAAAACTACCAAACATTCAAACAGTAATTCCTGAGTATCCTCAAAAAACAGCAGTTGCAACCTTCAGGTTGATTACAGGACATGATTGTCTGGCAAAACATTCTTCACCACTCTGTCTTCTATGTGATCTGCAAGAGGAAATGGACCAAGACCACCTTCAAATATGCCCGGCCACTTCTAGTGCCCCATCCATCAGTGAAAAATATTGGAGAGCAAGAGGATTAATGACTTCATTGTCAGAAATCCAGCACTAGCTAACAACGAGGTGGTAAAGGGAATAGGACATGCGCTGGACATGAAGATCAATGCAAGTATGATTGATGTTTGTCATCGTCTAAGAAGACCGCCACACGTAAGTGCAGGAGACATCATTGTCAAGTTCATCTGGCAAAGTGATACTTATTTATCCAGCAAATAAAACTAAAGAGAACATTGAACGCTTCTTCTCTGGGTCTAACCAGTAGTGAACCTAAACTGGCAACACCGCGTCATGTGACCTTGAGAAATGTCAGAGTCCACTGGCCATACACTAACAAATGATAAAGGTAAAGAAAGTGATGTGAATCTAACACATTGAATGTTTACTTTACTTTCTAAGCAAGCTTGCCATATTATTAAAACTTGTTTCTCATTGGTTATGTCCACCTTACCTTAGGATTGAGCACATAAAGCTTTGTGAGGATACCCAGGACGGTCTGTGCCTTTGCCAGCGTGTTCATAACCACTGATTTTCCACCACCAGTAGGACCAACAATCATGGTACAGTGTCGAGTCAACATGATCTCGTACAGTTGCAACACTTTATCCACCTGTGTAACAGACATCACAGCACAGCTTTATTCATTTGTCACATCTATACGCTTCAGTAGCAATTTTATAAAGTGTGTGGTGTGGGCATGTGTGTGCGCATGTGCATGCAAGTATGAGCTTGGGCAGGGGACTTCCACTTATATATATGCTGCCATTAACATCTCAGGTCATATCAGCAGATTCTACCCATAACAACTGCACATCAGAGACTGGCTGGCCTCAATAGTGTGATGGTTAGCATGTCTGCCTCACATTCAAGAGGTTGCGAGTTCGAATCTCGCTTAGGGTAAGTTATCTGGGTAAGGCTTTTTTCCCCCCTGAGGTTTTCCCTTACCCTGAGAAGATGAATGTCAGGTAACTTAAAGCTCTATGGACCTCGGGCTCATTTAAACATAATTTCACCCAATTCATTCACCTTCTGATACAATAAATGAAAAATCAAAAAATAAAAGATGGGAACTACCAAACATTCAAACAGTAATTCATGAGTATCCTCGAAAAACAGCAGTTGCAACCTTCAGGTTGATTACAGGACATGATTGTCTGGCAAAACATTTAAACAGAATTGGGATATATTCTTCACCACTCTGTCCTCTATGTGATCTGCAAGAGGAAATGGATCGAGACCACCTTCAAATATGCCCGGCCACTTCTAGTGCCCCATCCATCAGTGAAAAATATTGGAGAGCAAGAGGATTAATGACTTCATTGTCAGAAATCCAGCATTAGCTAACAACAACATTTAAATAAAAACAAATGTTTGGTGAAAACTGAACATTATGTAAAAAGAATCCTTGTCCATGTCATTTTGTTCAACTTTATCTGCTTCTGCTACATATGCCAAGATCTCACAGCTCACACACACATTGAGTTGGGTGGTATTACTTTGCATAATTCCATTCATACTGCCACACTCTATGGAGGATGGAGAATAACCTTGGCTTAACAAAACTTCCCACTCTCCAGCCAGGAATCAAACCTGGCACCTCTGGATTTGAATGGTAGAACATTGAGGCAGTCCAATATGGAACATTATTAGCAAATTATAATAAATATTAGTGATCAAAGCTTCACTTCGGAAATGAAAGCCAAATTAGAAAAGATAAACTCTGGAATGGAAGAAATGAAATCCAGGATGGAAAAGCTGAAAGCAGAAATATCCAAGACAAAGGTAGTTCTATTGGCGAAGACGAATGGACCATCCTGAAAACAGCCCACATGTCTCCATGACTGCTAACCTCTCTAGTGCACCTTCAGAGTCAGCTTGCTCTGGGCGAGCTCAACCGCAACCTCCACTTACTCTGCAGACCTCAACATGTTTAAATCCAAAGTAAGAACAAATTAGAAACTAAAAGCTTCACTTATCTTAGTGATATTGCAAGTTCTTTTGCTGCTAACATGTTTCAAGTTGACTCCAACTCATTCTCAAAGCTTTTAGTTTCTAATTTGTACTTACTTTAGATTCTTGTTGCTTCACTGTTAGTAGCTTCATTACTTCCTTATTTAACTCAACATGTTTGCTGGAGCTTCGCTGCATTATCTCGTCTTGGCCGATTCAATGACCCTCATGCTGATGTTGATCATCGCCTTATGGCTTGTGGCTTGTGAGGGCGTTCAGTTCAACAATACTTCATCAGCCACCCTCAAGGTCAACTACAAGTAGGCCTCCTACACAGGCAAGAAGGTGTCACCCAATGCTGCCACTATCTCATAAGGTCAATGCAGTTTCCTTAATGACAAGCCCTATGCCACACCCAGTCAGATCACAATCACAGCTGCACTCTTATCTACTAGTACCCCTGTGTCCTGCTGTCCACAATGTCATCCTCCATTCGTCTATTTACGGCACACAGATGGCTCTGATGGTTCCTCCGTCTTCATTCGTCTCTCACTTGCTCTGGAGCTTTCACGACATACTCTGGTTAGTTCATTGCTAGGGGATCTCCATCATGCCGTACACTTCCATTCTCTGAGATGAGTATAATGGTTATCTTGGCCACTAAGGTCTGTGCTATCGAATCCAACCCTGGCATTCAGTCCCTTCACGCTGCCATCAACTCTGCATTCCTCTAAGACATTAACACATTGACAGAGGTCTTCCATCTTCCGCCGACCACTTGCCATCAATCTTTACTGACAGCACCATCTTTGTCTTGGACATTTGTTTTCATTTCTTCCATTCCAGAGTTCATATCTTTCAATTCAACTTTCATTTCCATTTCCATTTGCTGCATTCTGGATTCCAGTTTTGTGCCAATCTACTGCATTTTAGATTCCATTTTTGTCTCCATCTGCTGTAACTTGGCCAATATTTGTTCCAACATTGCCTACATTGTGGTTTTTATATCCTACTTCTTACACCAGTGAGACAAATGACAAGTCCAGTTACTTAACTGCTCTTCCAAAACAGTTCTCCTTTAACACAATCTACAATTCATTGTGACCTTGTAATGAACATATGTTCTGTACTAGTGTAACCTTGACACACGTACTGCTTAAAGTTCTACAACTCTCTCTAACAAACAGCTGCTTCTGACAATACACTCGCTAAAAACTGCTTCACACAACAAACGACTCTGATGCAACAATTAAATGTTTAAAACTGTCTCTGACGATACTCAAACTCGTCTCAGTACTGACTGTACACAGCGCTTACTTAGAAACTAATTACAAAGAACTGTAATGGTTTGTATAGCTTTGCAAATGAGTTGGAGTCAACTCAAAACTTGTTAGCACCAAACAACTTGCAATATTACTAAGATAAGTGAAGCTTTTAGTTTCTAATTTGTTTTTACTTTAGATTCTTGTTGCTTCACTGTTAATAGCTTCATTATTTCCTTATTTACAAAGAACTGACTTCTCTCACTGTCCTGACTCTGCTTTTATAGTCCAGGCAAACTGCCAGCAAATTCTCTGGAAACTACACCTTTTCTTGAAACTTCTCGTAAATGAACCCAGTATGTGAATAGCTTGTCTGGAGTTAATTAAGGAAATTGAAGCTATTAACAGTGAAGCAACAAGATTCTACAGTAAGAACAAATTAGAAACTAAAAACTTCACTTATCTTAGTAATCGTTACAAATTTATTTGTATAGCTTTGAGAACGAGTTGGAGTCAACTCGAAACTTTAGTCAGCTTTGAACCAAAGAACTTGCAATTTACTAAGATAAGTGAAGTTTTTAGTTTCTAATTTGTTCTTACTTTGTCTGGAGTTACTTTGTTGTGCTGCATAGTTGTCTTTGTTCTGACCACTCCACTGTCATCAGGCCCAGTGTTTACACACTGACCTCGACCATTTCTCTGATAGGCATCACACTGCTCGCTCCTCAGGACTGATTGTCCCAACCAGCCAGATGATCTAAGTGTGCCACATCTCTGGATGTGGTATACTATGCCATCAAAGCTCTTCTGTACATGGCATGATCCTTCATGTCTGTTAGGTGGCGCCTCTTGGTCCAAGTAGGGCAATGTAAGACATTCTGTGTAAAACATCTGCAGCAGGCTTGCTGGTTGTAACAGGTCTTCGTCCAGTTGCCCTTCACCCAGGTGTGTTCAAGGGCCAATGGAATCACTAGCCACGAAGACCAAGTTGTATTTGTCTTTAATACAACTTACATCAAGGATAAGTGAAGCTTAGTCTCTAAATATTTATTATATTTGTTGAGTTTGTAAGAATAATTTGAATAGCCAGTAACAACAATAGAGGGTGAATGGGTTATTAGTAATTAAAACTAAAACTTATCATAACTGTATGTTGCACTGACCTGTGCTGGAACAATAGTGAACTTCTCCTCAGCGAAACACTTTGTTACAACTTGTCCTAGTTCTGGATGACTAACACGGGCACATTCTAAGTCCGGAAACAGATCCTTTATCAGGCCCAGAAACAATGGCACATCATCATAAACAAATTTGGGCAGATTCATATCCCTAGAAACAAAAATAGAAGTGTGACATCCTCTTATTTCATTTGTTAGCATATCAAAGGGAATCTTATTGCTCGTAGAGCATTTAATTAATACATGGGTTGCTTCCAGCAAAAATCTGCACTGTAGTGGTGGTAATTAATTCATTAGACTAAAAAAAGGAAACGAAGGAAATGTGGACCCTAACACTGGGGAATTGGCAGGGCTACTGCTAAGAAAGTAGTGTCGCCAAGCATTAGACAGTAAATTTCCTGAACTAGACTTAAATGTGCAAATGCAAATAACACTGAAATGCCTTTGGCAGATAACAATAAACCTTTTTGAGCTAACATTAAATAAACTTTACCAAACAAAACCCTGCATCAAAATAAAATTTCCATAGGTAAAACTTGGCAGATATTGACTACATATAATAAATGTTCCCCCTCCTTAATCAGAAAAGCCTGTGCTGCTAGCATGTCTGCCTCACGTCCAAGAGGTTGTGAGTTACAATCTCACTTAGGGTGAGTTATCTGGGTAACGTTTTTCACCAAAGTCTTCCCTTATCCTGAGAAGATAAATGTCGGGTAACTTAAAGCTCTATGGATTTCAGGCTCATTTGAGCATAATTTCACCCATTTTATTCATACCATGTGATGACACTACATTGCAGGACATTAACAACAAAAATTGATCAGAAAAAGCTAGAAAATACGCAATTTTTGGCACACTTAAAACCCACCTGACCTGCTCACAAAATATATTGCCCTATATCATGGACAAAACTTATCATGGACAAAACATGTAAATTATATATGCAAGAAATGAGTTCTATTAAATTACGTGGCACACTATTTGGATAAACCTAATTTAAGATTGATTTATTATGGAATAATTCATTCTTATTTGAATTATGGGGTACAACATCTAAAGAGAATTTAAAACAATTATTGGTATTACAGAAGAGGTGTGTAAGGATTGTATGTTCACTAAAATCAAGGGGCTCGTGTAGAGAAATTTTTAAAAAAGAAAGAATTCTTACAGTGGTTGCATTATATATTTTTAGAGTTATTTTACTAGTTAGGAGAACTACAAATATAAGGAGTAACAGCAGTATACATAAATATGACACAAGAACTAAAGAGAATAAGTATAGGGAAGCGAAGAGTAAGAAATTCTTTGATAAAAATCCATTTGTAATTGGGAAAACTTCATACAATAAGCTGCCAACCACAATTAAACAATCAACTGGTTCCAAGTTTAATAAATGCTTAAAAAATTACTTAATTGAGAGGGCTTTTTATGACATAGATGAATATCTGCAATTGTGATTTTGAAGATTTTTTACCATTAAGCAGTTACTTTAGCATTTTATGTAACCTGATATATCCAACAACATGTATATGTTTCAAAAGGATGAATAAATAAAAAATGAACTGTACCCAAATTCACAACATGAAAAGGTGCAGTCCAAGTATCTTATTAACAAGGTTAACCAAAATCAAACTGGGCCCAAATATGCAACTCACCCTGAACCTGTCCAGAGGTTGAGCACCCACTCCCCATGACAGGACTGAAGCTGGCCCTGCTGTCAGCTTTAAACAAGTGCTATCAGTGGCAGTGGTCGCTATTAATTGCAACAAGAGCCCAGTCTAGCGGAGAATTTATAAGTAAATGAAAATAAAAGAACCCTTATAATTGATAAATGTATGTGGTCGGCACAAATCTTATCTACATCCATATTGCTTTCTGTACTCACTCTTCTTACAAAAGCTTATTACTTTCTCTACCACATACCCAATATTGCATTCCCCCAAAAATTTGATACAAGTTGAACAATTTTTAAAAACAGGTCCATGTGTATGTGACTGTATGTGCATTCACATTGGTGCGGGTTTTTTTTTTAATTAAAAGCTATGGTGATGGTGCTGAGATTTTGACTCATTATCTCGGGTCGTGGTACAGGGTGAAACATGCAGACACAGGATAAAACTTTTTCACAATATTTTATTTGCACCTTTCTCATTGAACATTACATGTGTGACACTATAGTTAACATTCCATACACATGAACCGACTTCAACAGTTTCTTCATACTGCTTGTTGTTTTAAATCACACTTTTAGCATCTAAACCTGCACATATAAAAAACATGTCTTTCCTCTTTAGGGGATGGGACGCCAAGACGCTGAAATCTAGCATTTTTCTTAACAACGCATGTGCATTCATACACGTATATGTTCATTTCCTATGGCATCCCTTCTGACGTCATCTTACATGTTAAATAGTTCCCAAAAATGTTGAGGAAGCGATCTCAACACTCTTAATATTAAATATAAAATAATTCTTATAATTATACATATTAAATTTGAACATGTTACTTATCATTAATGATATTTTTAAACAAATATTATTCTCAACAATGAAACAATGGTAATACACTCTCAGTACTTAACAAATCCTTACCAACATGAAAAATAACCCAAACTTACAATAAATATTTACATAAATACTTTCTTTTCGGAGTCTGACCACATACTATGTCTCAACATGTTGTGTATATCTTAAAATTAACTTTAGAAAGCCTTATGGTTTAACTTAATTAAAAAAAAGTCTTGAAGAATTTAATATTGCATAAGCATGATACCTGGTACCTCAAAGTAGCAGCACAGTACGTTAAGGAATTGTGGTTTAAATCCCAACAGTGGCACTGAATGTTTCACCTGATTCTAACTTTACAAAGAATGATCACTTAGCTCTTCAAAATAAGTGTGATAAAAGTGCTGGAAAACTTGAATGTCTCATAAAGGTTGACACAGGTTGCAATGAGAGCTATCTAATTTTCTTTACTCTAATGGTTAACAATTACACAAAAGTATACAAAATTCCTTCAGAGGCGACTGCACAAAACATTCAAGGTGTGCATTTCATTCCTCATATCTTTATATATTATTTTCATCAAAATGAGCCATTTTTGAGCATGTAAAAATATAAGGAACATTTGTCCATATAAAGGGTACCTTGGGCATGGAAGGATAAAGAATAAGAATAAGCTTTTGTAAGAACTGTGTGCAAGAAACACAAAAATAAACTAATAGGTAGAGAAAGTCATGTGAATGCAACACATTTTTACTTTCTCTACTGGTAAGTAGAAGGAAGTATTGTATTCCACCCAAAAATTAGATGAGATGTCACTGGAAATGTTTTGAGAACCCCTGAATTCAAAAGGTGTGGCATGGCGTGGCATGGCATGGCGTGGTGTGGCGTGGTGTGGCGTGGTGTGGCGTGGCGTGGCAGCATACCTCAAAAATGAAAGGTCGGTTAAAAACCAAAGTTGGTATTTAAGTTTAATGTCTTCAAGGATGCGACACAAATTTTTGAAAAATTTTGATTTTCTTGAAAATGGCTCTAACAATTTTGATTAAAATGTAATACATTTAAGATATTTGTATGGAAAATAAAATGTATATTTTGAATTTCCTGACTATAGCCTATGTAGTCCTATTTTCTCTTGATGAATTCTGAAGAACTCGTAAACCGTAAGAGATAGACAAAATCTTACTTTACAAGGAAGGTAGATCTCGATAAACACAATTTATACCTGAATAATTTTTTTTTGTATAGTGAACCATTTCAGAGATATTCCTTGTCATTTGTGTCAGTTTTGAAAAACAAAACTTTGGCAAAATGGAACATCGTTCATTTTTTAACATTGAGACAGGTTATTGTAAGACCCTAAAAGAAAATCGTTTATGTGAATATTTGTTAAGAGTGTAATTTGTTTTTTGATGTTGGTATGAGATGGTTAAATGACGAAAACGTGTTACTAATGTTCATTGTTACAAACAATTAAGTTTGTTTAAAGACGTCATAAATATTCCCATATTTAATTTTAATATATATGTATAAATAAAAGAATTATATGTGTTCAATATTGAAAGCGAAGGGAGAATAGCTAAAGATCGCTTCCCTAACAATACAGGAACTATTTGATGAACACATAAGCGGATGTACACAAAAAGAAGTGTAATGTGGTGCCAATTGTCTAGCTATTAGCATCTGTGTGTTTGGTGTAGATGGACGCATTTTTATGTGTGCGCATCATAAAATAGTGAAAGTAAAACTGGAACTTAAAACTTCAATGCCACAACTGGGATTTGAACCACAGACCTTCCACTTACCGGGCGGTAAGTTCCAGTTCTACCTCTCAAACTTTGCCCACACACGGCTTGTGTGTTTAAAAATACCAACAGTAAGTTTGTTGCAATAAATAAATAATAATTAGTGAAAGTAAATTTACTAAGTGTTTAAAGACCGTTAATTTGTGTAAAATAAGTGAAACATTAGCTAACTTTAATAAGTTAGTTAATACAAAGTGTGCGATTAAATAAAAGGACGTAAAATAGACGAAGTGTAAAGTGATAGAAAACACATTTAGCGAAATATCGCTAAATTTTCAGACATTAAATCTCGGTGATGCTAGGGAAGTTGATCCACTGAAATAAAAGACTTACTACTGTAATACGATTTAAATACTGTGAACAAGAAGGTGCGAATAAAATATTTCACTAAAGTTAACCCCGAGTGTATGTTCATTCCATCCAGTACCACGACCCGAGATAACGAAAGAGTCAAAAGCTCATCAACATCACCTTTTATAATTATAAAAACAGCACCAACATGATAAGCGTGCAAAGAGAACGGGATCTCAAAGCTTTAGATTTAACTATCACTCAAAGCCTATGGTATTCTAATATTCCCCTTGTACCTACAAGGAAATAAGTACCTAATAAGATAATTTGTACAAATGTTTATCTCAACTAACACAAAGAAGATACAGAAATAAGAGTTTGTAAGAATGGTTAGTACAAGAGTACAGAAAGTCATGTGAGTGCGGCACATCAGATTTTTATTAGATACTTTTAGAGGCAAATTGCTCAGCATAATATACATTTCTACAGGCTGTAAACTACCAATCAACAAGTAGGCAAAACTTTTCTTTGGCACCACTGGCATAATCAGCACTGACTATAATGAAACAGGACAAAGTGGGCTCTATAATACTGTGAATCACGTACTATATTTTACAAAAGTAAATACCCAACTTCAGTGAGGCCTAATTCTCAGGTGTTCTTGCATAGATGGCATGAGAATGAAATTTGTCATATGTTTAATTAAATTAACTTTTTTGAAGCTTTGTAACAGTGAATGCAATTTCTGATACATGAATATTATGCAGTATTCAATTATAATGTACATTAACAGGACATGTTTCGGAAGCTCTTGCTTTCACCACCATTTATTTACACACCACTATTAGTTTACAGTGTGTAGCAGAAATTATGTGCCCAGGAAATTTAATTTCAAATAATAGGATTATTCTTATTTATTTATGCCCACAAACTTACTGCTGGTGCTTTTAAACACACAAGCTGACTGTGGGCAATGTTTGAGAGGTAGAATCAGAACTGAAAAATTCAATGCTATGGCCAGGATATGAACCACAGACTTTCCACTTTACATGCGGCTGATTCTTCTCTACATTTATCATATTTACTTGTGCCCACCAACAATGAGTCAATTTCCCATTATGTGAATGTCATATTTTGTTTATGTGGCATATATTATTGCACCCAAAATGTTTGGTAATATGAAACTGACCAGCATCGATTGTGAGTGAAAATCATGAAAAAGGACAAAGGAGAGACAATAGTTGCTAAGATCTGTAACCAAGAAGTACAAATAAGGAACCTTTTCCCTGTACAGTTACGATATAAACGTCAAGCTGTGACGACGCTGAATTCCACGCAAGTAACAGTGTGAACAGTGTGTATCTGATATGCCAATCGGAAACACGTCTCTAATCTGTGATCCTAAAAAGGAATGTTAAACGACTTGATAGACATTATGCAGTGAAAGAAATAACTGATATTTATAGTTAGAAGTGACACCATTCTGAACTTCACATAAAAGTCATACTTTATCAAGCCGACATTCAAATAGTTTCAGATATTATCTTCATACAACAAATTTTAAAAAAAAGTGACTATAAACATATGCTATCCGAATGTAAGTAAAATTAATTTTGGTGGAATCCTGACTTTAATTAGAATAACATTAGCACTCGCCATCTTTATCTGCTACCCGCTAAGTACAACCCTGAATTAAAGAGCTCATCGCCAACAAAAAGGCACCACAAGTGTAAGTGAAGCAAAGACGTTCCAAAATATGACTACATAATATTCATGTACTGTCATATGTTTCCCTTGCTGTTTGGAGGACATGGCAGCCATTGGCTCACCTTGCAGTTTTGAAAAACAATATTTCAACAATCCTTCTACATTAATGGGAAAATATTGCAAATTCAACTTCAGTACACCAGTGGAAAATTCTTCCTATTGTGTTTCCATTAAATTGTGGACTAGAAGTAAAACTGATTCCATTGTTTGGTGCTTTGCTTATAAACATTAAGTTTAATCAGTAACACCTCATTCTGTGCTTGGCAGAATTAAATTCGTAAACACGTGAGAGGTAGAACTGGAACTCAAAAATTCAATGCCACAACTGGGATTTGAACCACAGACCTTCCGCTTACCGGGCGGCTGCTCTAACCACTGAGCTATTGTGACAAACTGCCACAATAACTGGTATGAGAATTTAATGCCATTCTGGCAGTTTGTCACAATAGCTCAGTGGTTAGAGCAGCCGCCCAGTAAGCGGAAGGTCTGTGGTTCAAATCCCAGTTGTGGCATTGAATTTTTAAGTTCCAGTTCTACCTCTCAAACTTTGCCCACAAACGGCTTGTGTGTTTAAAACCACCAACAGTAAGTTTGTTGGCATAAATAAATAATAATTACCATCTGAAGGTTATTTAATCCTGGGATATAAAGTACTTGCAATAGTAAGTCACCATTGGGGTAATTTGTCTCTGATGTGAGACTGCCTTTGTGGTTTACCAGGAGAAATACAAACTGGTTTGAGAATTCAATGCCATTCTGGCAGTTTGTCACAATAGCTCAGTGGTTAGAGCAGCCGCCCGGTAAGCGGAAGGTCTGTGGTTCAAATCCCAGTTGTGGCATTGAATTTTTAAGTTCCAGTTCCACCTCTCAAACTTTGCCCACACACGGCTTGTGTGTTTAAAAACACCAACAGTAAGTTTGTTGGCATAAATAAATAATAATTTCGTAAACGCGTGTTACTGCAAATCAACAGCGGTGGTCTAAACTTAGATCAAATCTCATTTAACTCATTTTTTTCCTCCTCCTTTTTTTTTCTCCCTAACAGGAACATAATTATTTATATAACCAGTACCAAATATAAAATTATACAAATTAATGTTATCTAAATTAAGAAAAATTGAAGCTATTAACAGTGAAGCAACAGAATCTAAGAACTTGCAATATTACTAAGGTAAGTGAAGCTTCTAGTTTCTCATTTGTTCTTAATTTAGATAATGGTATCTATTTTGGAGAAAGCTCCTCCTTTAAAGGAACCCATTAAATTGGTATTTTTATTCCACATAGCATTGTAACTTTTCCCACTGTCTTATAAACGTTACAATATGATTGCAACTGCAGAAGTGAATGCTTTTATAAGACATTAATTGCAACTGCTGTACACCAAACAGGGAATATGCCTACTTTGTCAATCATTCCTCCTCAAATTAAGCATCTTTTCCTATACATCTTGTTGACTATTATCATATTAACAATTTTACTTTCGTCATGCACTATTAATGTTCACATTACCTTACAAAAGATATATGGAAGAATTGTCTTTTATGTGTTAGAAAATTGCAACATGCAAGGAAATTAAAATGTCTCAGAAATAATTATTTTAGAAATGTTTGGGGAACTCAGCATGAATACAATCATTTATGGTCAATTATGCAATAGTATGACACAAATACTGTGCTAAGTGAGAACACAATGCAAAGTATCAAAAGCAAATGAATTTAGTATATTACATGTCATAGGAAAGTATTTAACAGTGTAAAATACAGGTTTAATGGTTCATAAAAATACATGGTTAAAAGATCATAAATTATCAGGTGTTTAAGATATTTACATGACAAAATAAAATGCATATGTTGAATACAGTAAATTATTTGTTTTTATTTTTGAGCCTAAGCCTAGCTCAAGAAGTCTGACCAACAAGGGCTTGGCCTGAGTCCATGCAGACCTACAACTGCTGCTGTGTTTGTTATCTAGTTACTCTGGAACAGCCTTCTACAGCATTCCTGGACGTACATTCTAAGTACCCAAAAGGTCTCCAGTTGGAACCTCAGTTAGGATTTTCCCTAATCCTGGGGTAATTCTAAGCTCTATGGACCGCAGGTTCAATTAACAGTAGTCCAATATGACCTGCCAGGTTAATGAGATCAAGACATTTACCTGAGAGCCCTCATGAGGACAACAGCTTCTGAGAGTTCTGGGGAGCCTCTCCTCAGATCTCCTGCCATAACAAGGACAGATTTAATTGCACGCAGGCCAAAGTCATAGTGATTCTGTTTCGACAGTTGCTCTTTAGACAGCTTGTACAGCACAGTCATCTTCTTGGCCAAAACCTGTTAAAAGCAAAAGTCAAAGTGCTTCAGCTTTAATTATCTTAACCAAAAACTTCTAACTGTCCCTTAACAAATCACTTTTGAGTATGTACAAAAACAATTTTTAGATATTGGAATTAATACTAAGGTTATTTAATCCCAGGACATAAAGTACTTACAATAGTAAGTCACCATTGGAATAATTGTCTCTGATGTGAGACTGCCTTTGTGGTTTACTGGGAGAAATACAAATTGGTTGGAGAATTCAATGTCATACTAGCAGGTTGTCACAGTAGCTTAATGGTTAGAGCACCCGCCTGGTAAGCGGAGGGTCTGTGGTTAAAATCCCAGCTGTGGCATTGAATTTTTAAGTTCCAGTTCTACCTCTCAAACATTAACCACACGGTTTGTGTGTTTAAAAATACTAACAGTAAGTTTGTTGGCATAAATAAACAATAATAATACGAGAACTGGAACTGAAAAATTCAATGCCACAGCTGGGATTTGAACCACAGACCCTCCGCTTACCAGGTCCACCAGGAAAAATACGAATCAGTGATTCTGTGGTTCAAATTCTGTGGCATTGAATTTTTCAGTTCCAATTCTACCTCTCTAACTTCTTTGTGTTTCTCAAAAATCAGACTAAAAGCACAGTGCTGTTATTCATAAGAATACTGTGATGAAGCAGTGGGCCTCCGTTACTGCTGACTGGCCAAATGGGTGGGGAAGAGTTGTTCTGTCATTTCCTCTCCCCACTCTAGCTGCCATAAGAATACTGTGATGAAGCAGTGGGCCTCCGTTACTGCTGACTGGCCAAATGGGTGGGGAAGAGTTGTTCTGTCATTTCCTCTCCCCACTCTAACTGCCATAAGAATACTGTGATGAAGCAGTGGGCCTCCGTTACTGCTGACTGGCCAAATGGGTGGGGAAGAGTTGTTCTGTCATTTCCTCTCCCCACTCTAACTGCCATAAGAATACTGTGATGAAGCAGTGGGCCTCCGTTACTGCTGACTGGCCAAATGGGTGGGGAAGAGTTGTTCTGTCATTTCCTCTCCCCACTCTAACTGCCATAAGAATACTGTGATGAAGCAGTGGGCCTCCGTTACTGCTGACTGGCCAAATGGGTGGGGAAGAGTTGTTCTGTCATTTCCTCTCCCCACTCTAGCTGCCATAAGAATACTGTGATGAAGCAGTGGGCCTCCGTTACTGCTGACTGACCAAATGGGTGGGGAAGAGTTGTTCTGTCATTTCCTCTCCCCACTCTAGCTGCCTCAAGGATTCTGTGCAACATATGAGAGCTAAGCTAGTGAGTTGATGAGATATTTCTCATTCTGTTCCTACAGCAAGATATTAAGAGAAGTCTTGTTACACTGCAAAGGAAAATCCAACTAGATCATTAGACAGTCACAATAACATTATACATTCACTTTACATCCATTTGAAAGATGAGAGTGTTACCTTTGCTCTGAGAAAGCCTTCTGAGAACAACATAATCTGACAGATGAGCTCCAGGTCAGGCACTATACACACCACGGGTCTGAACAGAGCTTTCACGGACTGCGGCAGTTCTGTGCGCCCAGCATATCCTGGGTTCATGGTCACAAAGATGCCAACTTTTCTGTCCAGGGCAATCTCTTGTCCTTCAAACTGTGCAACAAAATCACAATTTCCAGTAGTAACATAGGATGTAGCTCAAACTTACAACTTATTTTAGCTCTTTTTGGGGCATCATGCATATACGAGGGCTAATTTTTTTTCAGTTCTTACAGGACATGAAGTCAAAACTAATGCAAAGAGAAAAATGGTTTTACCATATCCATAAACTGCTTTTCAACATGATCATCATGAAGATTCAAACCTTTGTCATGCCTATGTACCAGCATTCCAATACTCTAAAAAAAAAACACTTGTTGCCTCTCTTGAGCCAGGTCTGCAGTGTCCTTAAGATCATTGGCCTTTCCTATGTACAGTAAACCCTCAATTATCCAAGGTAAGGGCCGACAGTACCTCGGATAATCAAAAACTCAGATAACACGGACTCTATCAAGGATCTAGAGGGAAATATATGGTAAACTGGTGAAATAAATCAAAACATGGTCAAAGATGTGGAAAAAAAAGGCATATGCCATATTATCAAATGAAAAAATGCTGTATATACATATAAAAATAACATGAAAAAACAAATACAGTACATGCTACATACATATAGTATGTAAATGTTCCAGTGAGTGAGTGTGTCAGGTTTAAGAGCCCATCGACAACTTGGTCATTAGGGCCCCAAATCCAAAATCAAATTACGGATGGTAAAATGTTAATATATCACCCATAAAAAAACTAAAACTCTTAAAGTTAAAATAGATAAAAGCAGCTAAACAACTATTAAAATGTTCCATTTAAAATGCTAAAAACTGAAACTTAAAACTGCTACAAAGTAAAAAACGCTAAAACATTAAAAAGCTCAAAAATAAGGCAATCTAAAAGGCTAAAATCTCTGAAATAAAATAACCTTCACTTTTTAATTTAAAAAACCAAAAGAAATTTAGAAATCAGATCCAAGGAACACGTTAGAAACATTAAGAGTAAACAATTAGAACAATCAGCGGTTGCATTTCACTTTTGGACAAAAAATCATGACATAAAGCTAGAACTGAAACTTCTCAAACACATAACCGGAAAACAAGAACTGTCCACATGGGAACAAATCTTTATTTTAAAAAATAGAAACCGAGTATTTAATTTCGACATTCCTCAGAGAGACATTTTCAGTAAGTTCATTGAACCGCCACCAGAAGAAGCATCACCATCTGCACCATCAAACACCATGGAAACCCAGTTATTGTCCGGTTGATAATGGAGGAAAGTTAACCTTCGAAACGCGCCCCGGAAAAATATTGTCACCGCGCCCGCCGCATCTAATTGCCGACAACAGCAGTGTCACCCATCGCATTATTGTCGGCACTACCGCAAAGGAGCCGAAGGAAAGAGACAGAGAATGGCCGCATTGTTGGGACGCTTGCCGAAAGAGAGAAAAGGATAGAAGCTTCTGGAATCTTCCGCTTTGTATATCTCGCCGCAATAACTGAACGTTCCTGAATAGTGCCTGGGAGATATAAATAGCGGTAAAGTGTGAGAAGAGGGAGTCAGACGTATGTGAAGCGTTGAGTACTCGTGCCGACGGAAACAGGAGACGTATGCGAAGCATCGAGGAGTCGTGCCGACGGAGACGGACAGACAATGTGAAGAGTTGTACCGACGGAGAAGAGTTAGTTCTTTGTGTTACGAGTTCGGAGCCGTGCTGTTGGAGAATCGGAAAAGACTTTCTTGTTGTTGCAACGAGTGTACAAAGTTACTGTTTACGGAAATAAAAGTGTTTCTTTATCTCGACTACATCTGTCTACTTTACTTCACACCCACACCAAAAAAAAGTCACAATATGTTGTAAGTGTTGTTCAGTGTTATTAATTAACTCACCTTTTAAATTAAATTGATTATAACAACACTGTTTTCAAACTTCTATGAAAGGAAGATAACCTTACACTTGCTTGTGGAACAAAACCACAGCACTGTATTTACTGACACTGGGTCGTTGCCTAAATGTAAATGTTCCAGTTAAAGAAAGTTATTTCTTTATGAAGTCTCACCCTCTTACCCCTAATTCCTTTGTGCACCATTTGTATTTCTGCACTACACACTTTGTAAAACAGGTCCTTCATCAACCTGCAACTCAGTCAGGGTTCTACTGGATCTTTTTTTTACTTTCTCTGCTATACATAGTAAGTAGAGGGAGTATCGTACTCCACCCAAAAATTCAAGGTCAAGATTTCACCAGAAATATATGTTTTGAGGCCCCCTAAATCCAAAAAAAAAAATCATTTTTAGAAGTGTGCCTGTCTGTCTGCCTGCCTGCCTTAAAAACTAAAGTTGGTATTTAAGTTTAATGTCTTTTAAGGATGTGATATGAAGATGCTGAAGAAAATTCCTCCAGTCTAAACTATCCTTTACATGGAACATTTTTCAAAAATTATTTTCTCAAAAATGCCTCTAACGATTTTGATTAAAATGCCATATATTTGATATATTTATATGGAAAATGAAACGTATATTTTGAATTTTCTGGCTATGGCCTATGTACCTGCTCTGGATGACTTTTGAATAACTCATAAACTGCAAGAGATAGACAAAATCTTAGTATACAAAAAATGTAGATCTTACTAAAACATATACTATGTCTAAATAAACTTTTTTGTAGAGTGAACCTTTTCGGAGATATTCCTTGTTATTTGTGTCAGTTTCGGAAAACTTAAACTTTCGTGAAATGGAACATCACTGTTCACTGTTTTATATGTTAAGTGTGTAAAGAGAATGGAATCTCAAAGCTTTAAAAGATTTGACTATCGCTCAAAGCCTACAGTATTCTAATATTCCCCTTACACCTATAAGAAACTAAACAATAGGGTAATTTCTGCAAATGTTTATCTCAACTAACATGAAGAAGATATAGGAATAAGAGTTTGTAAGAATGGTTAGTACAAGAGTAGAGAAAGTCATGTGAGTGCAACACAGATTTTTTTTCAGTCTTGACAATTGATTCTATAAATTCCTGATTTCTTAGACAGAAGTATCTTCTCTAACCTGTAGCCTTTATAAGGTTTCTGATGTATTTTGTTTTGTGGGGCTAAGATTATGTTATATTATATATCTCACTTCTTCCAAGGGTACAACACGAAGATTTTCAAGAAAATCTCCCTCATGCCAAACTACCCTTTACAAGGAGAATTTTTAAAAAATTTTGAATTTGTCTAAAATGACTAACAATGTTGATTAAAATAGCATATAGTGAATGACACTGCACTTCAGAGGGAAGGTCGAGGTCAGCTATGCTGTTAGGTAGTGCACAACAGGAACAAAGGCCGTTTGAGAGGTTTTGAGCTGAGCTTTTATGAGAAGCTAAGCTTCAACAAGTGAGTTCCAGCACCTGAGAATCAGCCTGGAGGGGATAGACAGAGTTGTCAATGAGTACAACTGTCATAGCAAGGTGCACACGATCACCAACATTACAATTCAACAAAACAGCCATGACTTCTAACTTGTGTTAACAGAGAACTGTATTTTGAGATTCAGGTTTACAAGAAATAAAGTGACATTAAAAGTAAGTGTACTTGTCATTTTGTCACAATATGTTTAAGATATTTTCATGACAAATGAAATGAATATCTTGAATTTTCTGGGAATTGTCTCTGAGTGTTGTTCATTCTGAATGACTTTGACATAACAGGTAAACCATAACAGATACACAAAATTTTACAAGACACAAAAAAATCTGATGCATAACTTTCTCTATACTTGTATTAACCATTCTTACGAACTCTTATTCCTATATCTTCATCGTGTTACTTTTGATTAACATTTGCAGAAATTATATTATTTCCTAGTAGGTACAAGGGGAATATGGGAATACAGTAAGCTTTGAAAGATAGACAAATCTTTTAAAAATTTGAGATTCCATTGTCTTTACATGGCTAAGATATAAAAAAATGAATAACAATCTTCCATTTGATGAAAGTTTAGGTATTCCAAAGCTCACACAAAGTAACAAGCAATATCTCTGAAATGGTTCACTCCACAAAAAAAATATTTCGACATAAATTGTGTGTTTTAGCAAGATCTACATTCAAACAGTAATTCCTGAGTATCCTCGAAAAACAGCAGTTGCAACCTTCAGGTTGATTACAGGACATGATTGTCTGGCAAAACATTTAAACAGAATTGGGATATATTCTTCACCACTATGTCCTCTATGTGGTCTGCAAGAGGAAATGGATCGAGACCACCTTCAATATGTCTGGCCACATCTAGTGCCCCATCCATCAGTGAAAAATATTGGAGAGCAAGATGATTAAGGACTTCATTGTCGGAAATCCAGCATTAGCTAACAAAAACATTTTGTATAGTAAGATTTGGCCTATCTCTTATGGTTTACCAGTTATACAAATCATCCAGAGTAAACAGGACTACATAGGCTATAACCAGAAAATTCAAAATATACATCTCATTTGTCATAAAAATATCTTAATTATATAACATTTTAAACAAAATCATTAGAGCCATTTCCAGGAAATGAAAATTTTCCATGTAAATGGTAGCTTAGGGTGGAGGAATTTTCTTCAAAATCTTCTGTCGCATCCTTAAAAGATATTAAACTTAAATAACTTCACTTTTTAACCAACATTTCATTTTTGAGTTATGCTGTCTGCACCCCCACACCTCCATCCCACACCCCTACCTCCACCCCACCCCCACACATACACCCACACAAACATTTTTCTAAAAATGCTATTTTTTTTATTCAGGGGGCCTCAAAACATATATTTCAGTGAAATCTCAGCCTCAAATTTTTGGGTGGAATAAATACTTTTTCTGTTTACTATATGAATAGACAAAGTAAAAATATACATCTTATTTAAGCACACAATTTATGTTCAATAAGTTTTTCTGTCATTAACCATTTCTGAGAACTCCTTTGCTATTGGTTTGAATTTTCATATACTTAAATTTTTCTCCACGAGAAAATTGCTATTCAATTTTTTTTAAATCTTTCAAAGAAAATGTAATTTCAGAGCCATCACATATTGATAACTCTTAAAGAGATATCACTATCTCTTAAAGCCTACCATAATCCCACAAACTACAAGGAAATATACAACAATTTCTGCACATTTTACATTGGTTAATGTAAGTAGATATGAGAATAAGCTTTTATAGGAAGAGTTTGTTGAAGAATGGGCAGAGAAAGTTATGTGAATGTAACACAAAGGGCTCACTTACATTGAACCTCTCCAACTTTCCGACCAGAGCGCTACGGATAGTCTGCAGTTGTGTTGATATGACAGAGAGCACGGAAATATCAATACGATTAAACTCATCGAAACAGCCCCAGGCCCCACACTGACAAAGGCCTGAGAATATCTTGCCTATAGCCTGATAGTCCATGTTTTCTCCACAGTTTGTCACCACACAATACAGACCTAGCGCTTTTGCCAGATCTTTCACTGTTTCAGTCTTTCCTGTACCTGCAGGACCTGAAACAGTACACATTTCATACTCAGTATAATGTATCTTCCACACTCATATGAATGTATGGGCATAGGTTTACCTGCAGGAGCTCCTCCCAGTTGCATGGACAACGCTTGTGTGATGGTCAGGTATATCCTGTCAGTAAGAGGCGTTATTACCAGTCTACCATTAAGTCCCATATACTCATAGCCGTAGTCAAAGATACCTGCAAACAAAACTCAATACAGTACTTGTATTAACCTCCACATATTTTTAATTCACTTCCAATTAACTTGTTCTTCAGTTCTGCTTTTCCTCCTCATTGCATATTTATAAAGAGAAAATTGGTGGGTGAAAAAAGGTATGAGAGTCTCCTCAAAACTATTAAAAGGTTTAAATGAGTTGGAAAAAAGGGAAGGTGCTCCAAATGAAATTCTGAAGACATCTTATAGGAAGGTCATCAGGGCAGCAAAAAATTACACAATGACAGGTGCATACTAGGCTCAATAAATGAAACAAGGCAATATGGTAAACAATAAAAAACATAGGAAACTGAGCACCATTTTGAACTTATAAAAATATAGGCTTATCGAGAAGTAATTCTGGTGGCAGTACTGGCTGCTGTGAGCTTATGGTTATTTATAATGTTCCACAAAATATAGTACCTGATGGATTCATGTATGTAACTCAAGAAAGGTAACATAGATTAACAGAATACCAATGTAATCTTGAGCAAAGCATCGGCACAGTGTGGAGGAACTTGTTGATAATCCTTTATTAAGATACGAAGGTAATGGCCCAGATAGGTGACAGAGCTAGTTAATATGTATTTCACTCAAACTGTAAATCAAATATTGAAAAACAAATATGGTACACAAAATGCTCAACTTAGTTACCTACAATAATAAAATAAAGTGATGTATCAATTCCTTCTCTATGCACCCATAGTAAAGTAAACAACTAAGAAAAGTAGCAAAATGATTGCAGAATAAGTTTTCAGCAGGAATAGATGAAATACTTGAGTGTATAATAAAAGTGCAAATAGAAGAGATAACAGAGCCTTTAAATACATGTGCATTATTTTGTATGGTGAATAAATCTGATTGTGAATGCATCCTTCGAGACAGTAGTACCTACTTAGGCAAATGCTTACAACTGCTCAAGCAAAGCCATTATATCAATGCATGATATACACAATTACAAACCAGTATCAATGTTAGCAGCTTTTCAAACATTTTAGAAAAACTTATATTCAACAAAATCATTAGCTTCTTAGAGAAAAATAGCATCATAAACATACTCATATGTTTTCAGACACAAAAGAGACAGCTCTTTGTTCTTTATTAGAAAAATAGAGACCATAGAACAGAGAGAAAAAACACAATTATACATGGGCTGGTTTTAGTTTTGGCAACAATGTTATAACTGGATAAACAGTTCACCTAGATGGTTCCAAGTTTCACAGGCCCTCGATGTAGTCCCCACCGTTGCGTACAACGTGTTCCCAGCGATGCGGAAGTCACTAGATCCTGTTGGCACTGCCCAATTGATGGTGCGTAGAGAGCGCTCGGCAGCCTGCTTAACGTCGTCAATGGTACCGTAGCAGTTCCTGCGCATTGGCATCTTCATCTTCGGGATGAGATCATAGTCGCAGGGACTAATGTCAGGAGAACAGGCGGGGAGGGGGGGGGGGTGATAGAGCATCTCCCAGCCCCAGCGATTCAACAATGCTGACAATGCCTGCTGTGTGTGCCCTAACATTGTCATGCAGAACGATAGGCGGTGTAACCATGTGGTGGCGCCGTTTCCTTCTCAGAGATGCTCGGAGATGGTCTTGCAGAAATGAACAATAGCACACGGCATTAACGGTTTGATTTCAGGGAACTGTAAGGTTGATGATCACACCATCCCAATCACAGGCAAGAATCAACATTACCTTCACGTTGGTGGGGGTTGGTCAAACTGTTTGTTTCCGTGGTGCCGCCACTGATTTGATTGGCATTTTAACTGTGGCTCATAAGATTTGGTTCACGTCTCCTCAATGGTTATGATTCGCCATAAGAAGGCCTCTCCTTCATCCTCATAACGCAAGTGCGTACGAGAAGCGCATATCGCAGCCATTTGTGCATGCTGGTTAAATCATGCGGAACCCATTTGGATGCAATCTTTATCTTCAGTACGTCCTCCAGGATGTGGAGAGCAGTCTAATGCGCCAGTCCAGTTTCTTACTCTACCTGACAAATCGATATGTTCCGATCCACCTCCACTAAAGAGGACACTATCTGTACAGTTTCATCACAGTTTCATACAGTTTCATGGGTGACCAGATAAAGGCATGTCCTCCACACGTTTGCGCCCATCTCGAAATGCTGCAACTCATCTTGCTACCGTTCTGTAAGGTAACGCAGCTGCACCACACACCTCATTCAATCCTCGGTGGCATTGTTGAGCCGTTCGACCCCTAGCACACTGAATTTTTATCCACGTTTGCTGATCCTGCTTGGAAAACATTGCGACTGTCATTCCCAAGTGCTGGCTTCCCACTACTCATCTAACAGGTGTGACTGTGCTCAAGTGATCGGCGGGATGGGTGAGCTCATGGGCTCTGAGGGAGGGGATGCAGGTCAGCAACCTTCATATAAAGTGGTAGCGCCCAACACCGTTGCAACTTAGTGCTGCAGCATGGTTGCCAAAACTAAAAAACCAGCCTTTGCACAAGGATCTTACACAGTACACAATATAATAAAAGCACTAACTATTACTGGCAAAATTAAATTTCCATGGAATAAGGGGAATAGCAAATACATGGTTTGCATTATATTTATCACACAGAAATTAGTCAAGTAAACAAAGAACAGTGTAAAACAGAGAAAAATATGTCACCACCTAGAACAATAACATATGGAGTGCCACAGAAGTCAATACTAGGCCCACTTCTCTTTCTATAAAAACAAAAATTTGACATAGATTTTCAGGAACACATACACGATAACATGACAAACGTGTTACCATTGTTTAGATCCCAAAGGCTTTTAACGAACATGGACAAAATAATTATTATGCGGTTTCATACTGGCTACATCATAAATCCACCAATTAAATGACATAGAGAAAGTGGGGAAACAATTTCTAGGAGTACAGCTGAGGGAAGGTTTAGTGGACAGCTCTTGTTTTCCCGTGGGAACAAATCTTCATTTTGAAAAATAGAAACAGAGTACTCAATTTCAACATCCCCCAGAAGGATATCTTCAGCAAGTTCCTTGAACCACCACCAGAGGAAACCTCAGAGAAAACATCACCACCTACACCAGGGAGAACCAGTCAATGTCCAGTTGATAATGAAGAAAAGTAAGCTTTTGAAACATGTTCCAGTAAAATATAAGTGTTGTGTAGTGTTATTAATCAACTTACCTTTTTGGTTTAAATAGATTATTACGACAGTTTTCAAACTTCCAAAGAAGATAATTAAGAGCAGTGTCCACCTTTTAAAATCAGTGCAAAAACCAACTTAACTTGAAACTTGGGAGAAGATATGAGTCAACGCTAATGAATTTTGAAATTCCTGTCAAAGACAATCCACTCCATAGATTTATCAGAAGCCCAGTAGCAGAGAGCCTCAAGGCTTCAGGAGAAATGTTCCAGCAGCTGATGATGCAAAAAATAAATGCAGAGCATGTGTGCCACATAAGTAAAAATTAGTGTAGCTCAAAGGTGGTAATTTCGACTCAAAATTACTCAAAATCATTTCTAATTTTCTTTAACTTCTCTTTATGTGGAACAGATCTTAGATTAAATAAGGAAAAATTGAAGCTATTAACAGTGAAGCAACAAGATTCTAAAGTAAGAACAAATTAGAAACTAAAAACTTCACTTATCTTAGTATGATTTGCTGACCCTGGGTTTCAAGCTGTGTCCAGCTCATTCTCAAAGCCATACTATCATACTAAGATAAGTGAAGTTTTTAGTTTCTAATTTGTTCTTACTTTAGGTCTTAGATTGTAATGAAGATGATCTACATTCTATACTTTTGATAAGTCCTATATCATGTACATGATCTACAAGACAAATACATTTTAAAAACATTTTTAAATGCTGTGAAACCTATGTCCAAAAACAAAAAGATTTAACATACCTGTGCACTGTCTCACAATCACATTATCAACTGGTTTCGACCAATAGAATTTTAACTGCATCTCCCATTCAAATTCTTGTGCATCCACCACACTATGAAACACAAACAAAAGTTTGATATTAGCATATTCACACTTTGTATGCTAACGTCAGCTAAACTGTGGTTATTGCTGACTGCTACTTAGAGTTCACCATCACTAATCTGGAATTTAACAATTTGGTATAGTTGACAACATGTTCACATACAACTTCACACCACCTAGTTGCAAACTTTTAGTTTCAGATCCTCCAAATAAGCATTCTCTATTTTTCTTCAGCCTGTGGTCTGATTCTCAATAATACAAGCCAAATTCTTTATGTAAATTAGTGTGATGGGCTTTAGCAATTAACATAGATAATTTCAAACAGCTTGAAATAGAGAGGCATTTACAGAAATGTTACTGCTAATTTTCATGTAGGCACAAGGTGAACATGGGAGTACAACAGACTAAGTGACAGTCAAATATTTTAAAAGTGGTTGCTATGTGATGGCTTTGAAATATTGCTCTCTTTAAATGGCACTGAATTTGAACTGCTATTAAGGTAAAAAGATACTTTATGTAACAGATGTAAGCATATATATATATATCAAACATGATGGTCTTATTCACCCCTCTACCAAAGATGCCGTTACTTTGAGGTTTGGGTCTACAAAGTTTGTGGTTTAAAAGTATAAAGGAAACAGAAAACTGGCTACTGGCTACAATCCTCTTGGCTGTTTATCAGGTTGCCTATTGCTTGGTAGTGATTACTATCCTGTGGCAGGAAGACAGTCCTCTTTGGAGGCCATCATACTTCGAAAAATACTGTAGCCGATGTGTTACATTGTCATGGGCTATGAATGAAACATTGATCATTTGTTAAGTATTTAATTACATCAGTTATGAATTACAGTATTTAATTACATCAGTTATGAATTTGTTAATAAACTGCCGTGTTTGAAAACTAATATGATTTGCATGAGTTCATGGTTTATGTCTTAAATATATGTGGCTTTGCTTGCAATTCATTCTCTGATGGTTAATGTATGTTAGGAATAGTTTGGCAACTCCTGCTCTAGAGCAATTGATTGCGGAAATAACATCTTTTGACTGTTACCTGCTCATATACTAATCAGCTCAATGTGTTCAATTTTCACTTGCTACTTAGGTTTGCAAAATTATGTCTTACCCATCTCGAACAAAGCCTTCAATGATGTCTCTGGAATGGACATCTATAATGAGAACAGTGTTGAACTTCTTGCGTGTATTCTTACTTAGGTCTGAGCGCACTTCCACCACCAATGCTCCCAGCTGCTCGTTCAATGTCGTCAGATACTCTCTCATGGCTTGTTTATCACCCTGTATCACACAGCATATTCTTTTAATTATTCTGCTACAAACTCAAGTTTTAAGAGTACATGCCACTGAAATATGACAATTTTTCATATCTACAAGTTGCATCCAGAACCTAAGCTCTGATTGCATCCAGAGATGGCAAGAGTAGTTGAAAGGAGCTATGTGGGAATAATGAAGTGCAGTTTCAGTCCTGTGACAGTGCAGTGCTGGTAGAAAGTGACTTCACTATTGCCAATTGTGATGTTCATACAGTTGTGACATTTTTGAACACTCAGAAGCAATCTCTAGCAGAGATCCACATGTATGGACACAACAGTATGATCATGATGGCCCACGCAATTCACTCAAGGATGAGCCAATATTCAGGATGAAGACCATAGTGGTGACAGCAGTGCATGGCAAGCTACTTTGCAGGACCAGCACTTCACAATTTCAATTTTATGTCAATTCATCTCTTCCGTCTCATGAACTGTCTTTTGGAGAGGAAAACATTTCTCAATAACATTGAGGTGCAGGCAAGTGAATTCATGGCTCTGGACATTGATGGCAGATTTCTATGACACGGGCATACAATTGAACATCATTACAATAAATGCCTCAACAATGTGTTGACTATGTCAAGAAGTAGACAGTGAATCTATGTCAATATTCCAATAAATATTTCTTACTTGACAATGCTTTTGTTGTCTTTATTGGTCATCAGAACTTAGTTTGTGGATGCTCCTTGTACACGGAGTTTAACAGTAGTGTAACCATGAAGTAATGTATCACTCTGCAGCTGGTAGAGGTGGTGCCAACATTGTGGGAAGTGGACATGATTGATAAGCTACTGTTATCATTTAAATATCTACCATGATACAAAACCTAATTACATGGTTCCATTCATCAGATTGTTCCCTCAAGATCTGAGCACACCGTGTTGTGCTCGTCCTAGACACACAGTTAATTCTGAGATTAATGTCCCAGTGCCATCTAAGGAACAAGTTGGGTACTTCTTGCAAAACTTGAACATATTTAGAACTGTTTTCTTCCTATACATAACAACTCTTCAACTCTATTGTTATTACCTGTGCAGGGAACCGCTATATGTAACCATTTTTCTGTTAACATCAATCACTTTTTTTCAACCCCTAAGTAGCATGTGCTATAAACTGTTTATATGCATGCAAACGATATCTACAGGCACAACCAACAAGAGACCTGAGTATTATTTATGCTAACAAACTTACTGGTGATGTTTTTAAACACACAAGTCATATGTGAGCAATGTCTGAGAGGTAGAGTCAGAACTGAAAAATTCAATGCCACAGCTGGGATTTGAAACACAGACCTTCTTCTTTACACATGGCTGCAACCAATTTGCATTTTTCCTGATAGACCACAAAAGGAGTCTCACATCCGAGATAAATACCCCTAGGGCAACTTAGAAACATAAGTACTTTATGTCCCAGAATTAAATTATTTAAAGTCGCACATGAAGCAGGTCTGTGGTTCAAATCCTGGTTGTGGCATTGAATTTTTCAGTTCCGATTCTACCTGTTGGTTCACTTCAACCTTATTGTACAGGGTCATCCATATATCACGTCTCTGCAACTGTTCTGAAACTGCCTAGTAAGTTCAAATGCACTTAAAAGTCATGTACACACAACACAAGATACTGAAACCTTCAACACATTACTGGCATCTTCTTATGAAATTACCTTACTTTGCTTAGTTCTCTTAGAGAAATGGAACCATCTCTTAGTAGGTGTTACTCTTACGTTCATTTAAAGTGTATGGATTCTGTTTTCCTTTTTTCTCTTTCAAAGATCATCAGACTTCAAATAATCTAGTGACAGCACGAGCAGACTCTGTACAAACATACAAGTCATAAACAGACATTTGACGTGGTACAGAATAATTAAGTATGACACTACTTGTTGCTCCATCTGAAACTCAATATAAATTGCATTGCAATACACCAATTATTGTTGCAAATGCTATTAGTGTTGTTGAGTGGACTCCCCTCTCAGCTGCACACACATACGATATATGACTATTTACTGAAAGCCTACACCATAGATGGGGAGAACTGACACAATGGGTCATTTCCCCTACATTGTACGTAGTTTTAACCTCGTCCACTCTCCTACACACCAATTAGTTACAAGGTCATGACTCCCGCTGTCATCTATCTACCTCAGAAACGCGGTCAGTCCCTCAAATTGCTTCTGTGGGGGAATTAGGTTGCATAACAAGGTAAAAAGATACTTAAAGCTGGATGGGAACATAAGTACTTTTGTGTTCCTAGTAAAAATAAAGTATTGTGTTTGCTATGACAAAAGAAAATGTACATATCGTAATCATAATCACGTGATCATAAAACCAATACAACATGTTTCTATTTGGTACCACCACTGCACACCTTGAAACTTAGCTTGTTTGTAAAGACATGTGTTTACGTAAACAAACACCACTGGAAAAGACAGATGGCCTGCATTTGGTGATGGTGTAAGTGGAGAGGGTAAATACTTCAATGAATTCCCCTCATCCCTCTTCACCATGCCTGGCCTACACTATCTGAGGTAAACTCATTGCACATCTTTAACTTCAATTATCTGCTGATCTGATTCTTTTAATATTTTCAGTCAAAGTTAATATTTTTCTCCTACATATTAAATATTCCATAATCCTTCAGAATATAATTAAGTATGCAATTGTGCTTTGATCTACCTTAGAAAATAAGTTAAAAAGTAGTTTTTACTTCAGAACACTACCAAAAGGTTTTATAAAATTAAACTTAATTTTTTATTCATACCTTACCCATTAATCTTTCAATAAAACAAACCCAGAGTTCCACAAATTAGACTTTACAACAAATTGCAAACTGCAAAAAAGCTTCATTGTGCCTGATATTGACCAAATAATTTAATGGTTATTCAAATTTATTTATTGAAGTTAATTATTATTCTAGCAGACTGGTTAGTGGTTGGTTATATAAAGTCAAAAAATTATTAAGGTATGATAACGTACTGACTAGAGCAGTTAGTGCCCAAATTGGACATAGCAAATTGATTATCACTTGCAGCAAGTGACATACTTTCACACAAACATTTAACATTAACTAATGTGAGCACTATCTTTGCTTATTAAGAATTATTTGTCATCAATAAGTTAAAAATATCAGTTATTTAATTAAAAATAAAAAGTAATAATTGTATATGCTTAGAATGAATCTGTGGAAAATTAAAACATAATAGTTGTGAACAACATAGCAAATGTAAGCACACTTCTAGAGCCTGACCCTGGGGGCACACAAGCCTAATCTTTATATGCACTTTCAATGCACGTTTGGGACACACTTATTGCTCATAACATTTCAACATCTCCATTTTGGAGATAGTCTTAACAAACTGATATAGGGCTGGGATGCACTTTGTAGGTGCTGGTGAACTTGCATGACAAAACTAAGTATGCACAATAAGAAGCTAAGAATATGTATTAGCATTTGTTTTGGTCCATTTTGTGTAGCAAATGCTGGATATAGAACCATTGTATTTATCCTTGTTATATATATATATGTCACAAGCAGCATCCCAGAACACAAGTCAGTTTTTATCTCATTGATTAATCTCTCTGTATCAATCTTTGCAATTGCAGACATATTTGGAGAAGCAAAACACAAACTAAATGCACTGAATATGAAGCGTTCCATTAATTTTCTTATTTTGTGAGTTGAGTGCACACACATTTCTAGATTACATACATTCTAGCACTTCAATTCTGCTCCCCACTAAGACATTTTGCTTTCATGAGCTTGATTATGCGCTTAACATGTGTTCTGTTATATGCTTAGTTAAGCCAAGCTGCACGCCTATTACATGCAGAAAATAGATGCGCGTGTGTCCCCAGGGTAAGAAAATAAATGATCAACAACTAAAGAGAAAGTTTGATTTGGAAAACATTGGAGCATTTGTTCATACTGTGTACACAATACACAATTTAATGACACTGCTTCATTTCAAAGCTATGCTTTCTAGTTTGGTTGTATGCATGGCAGCCAAACACACATGTCTTGTTATTTTATAGGAACAACCTGGGTTCAAATTCTTAGTGGATATCTCTTTTTCTTTTTTGCTGTTTAAATTTTAATTTGTTAAATATATGGTGATGCCATGGTATTCAAGCATGAGATAAGTATTAATTTTAGGACATTCATACACAAAAACACAAATTACTGCTTTTGTGTTTTTAAAATAAATGTTACACTATGCAGTAAGAATTGTAAACTGGAAAACTAAACCAAATATTTAATTAATGTAAATATTGGATGTGCAACTCTTTGTCCCATTCTTCAGTTACAAATGACATTAGGATGTTCATACACGCACCTCTCAAAGCATTGGAGTTGTACGTGTTCATTCTATTTCTATAATTGTTGTTTAGCTTGTTTCAAGAAAAAATTATTTAAATGCGCTGTTCAAGAAGTTAACATTTAATCAACATACCCTCAGGGGTCCCCGTCTAGGGGATATGTGGATAGTGACCACAAGATACCCAAGCTGAGCAGAACATTACTTCCACTTACTGGTGTCTAGGAGATATGTGGATAGTGACCACAAGGTACCCAAGCTGAGCAGAACATTACTTCCACTTACTGGTGTCTAGGGGATATGTGAATAGTGACCACAAGGTACGCAAGCTGAGCAGAACATTACTTCCACTTACTGGTGTCTAGGGGATATGTGGATAGTGACCACGAGGTACCCAAGCTGAGCAGAACATTACTTCCACTTACTGGTGTCTAGGGGATATGTGGATAGTGACCACAAGGTACCCAAGCTGAGCAGAACATTACTTCCACTTACTGGTGTCTAGGAGATATGTGGATAGTGACCACAAGATACCCAAGCTGAGCAGAACATTACTTCCACTTACTGGTGTCTAGGGGATATGTGGATAGTGACCACAAGATACCCAAGCTGAGCAGAACATTACTTCCACTTACTGGTGTCTAGGAGATATGTGGATAGTGACCACAAGGTACCCAAGCTGAGCAGAACATTACTTCCACTTACTGGTGTCTAGGGGATATGTGGATAGTGACCACAAGGTACCCAACCTGAGCAGAACATTACTTCCACATACTGGTGTCTAGGGGATATGTGAATGGCAACCACAAGGTACCCAAGCTGAGCAGAACATTACTTCCACTTACTGGTGTCTAGGGGATATGTGGTTAGTGACTACAAGGTACCCAAGCTGAGCAGAACATTACTTCCACTTACTGGTGTTTTGCTCCTCAATGTAGCTTTTCTATCTGGCCTTATGACCTTACCTTGGTCATCTCTTCTCTTCCGACCCAGATGCTATTAGGGTACCCAAGGGCTAGGGAGTCTTTATTTTTCTAACCTCTCCATTTCTCTAATTTCTCTGTAGCCTCTTAACCCCTAACATGCTGACCTGTCATGGCATGCAATGCATCCTCTGATTGGTAATCAGAGGATATGGTTGGTGAATTTATTTTGATAATTCTCCCGGTCAAGTCGGTGAGACCCGTAAACCAACTACAGGTATGGTCCTCCAGACATTCTGGGGGTTGCGAGAGAGCGATGTAACTGCCAAAACATAAAAATATGGTGCTCTCTAAAAAGCGGTTACTATTACTGCTAAGTCTCTCCAATTCTAGCACCTCATCCATCAGTGAAAAACATTGGAGAGTAATGACTTCATTGTCAGAAATCCAGCATTAGCAAACAACATGGTATGTTATCAAACACACTGACTTTTGCTATGACTGATCTTTCCTTGTGTTACTGAACGATGCTGGCTACAAGAACGCTTGAACTGCCAACGAGGAGGGAGTGGCTAACCAGAGGAGGGATTGTTTGTTGTCCATTCTTCAGGAATACCCTGCACTTCTAACAGGTGATCCAAAAGACTGAACCAGCTGCACTGTTTTGCCTGTGCATGTCCTTGGCACCCGTTGCCGGCAGCTGCTGTCATAAAACAGTGCAGATGAAACCCTACAACATTTTTAAAACTACTTTTAAAAGCTTTGCTTACCAATGTTATTAAAGGAGATGTTGAAACTGGTCACCATCGTTGTGCAACATTTGTGGCACCTCTTTAGGAAACCATCCATCACTTGCCATAGTTCACATTGAGAAATTCTGGCAGTTTCCTGGCAGATATTTTTAATTCTTTCAGGGTGTGTGGGTTTGTCTTTACACTTTATGCTTTAAGTTACCCCAGAGATAGAAATGGCAAATCAGCTGGGAATATTTCTGCACATTGCACTTTCACTTGGCAAGTTGACTGAGTTAACACATACAAATCATAAATAAATACACGCTGTGCAGTAGATGAGACATAATACACTTTGTGACTAAGAAAAGAACAAAATAATAAAGTACACTGGTAATAACTCAATCACACATTATCACATCAGCTAAATGCTGCACTTTCAGAGCAGAGAAAACAAGTCAACCATATGACCTTGTGAACAGTAGCTGTATTATCGTGTTTCTGTGTGCACAGTGGAAAAACAATGTGCAGCGGTTCTGATGTTTTTGGGTCTCTGTATAAGCTACTCCTTCCAGCATGTGTGTATAATTACAAGTAATTCTAACCATAGAGTCTTACATCTGTTGACTATGACAGGGCTACTTTGTTCAATCGGCAGCTGAGAAGAAGTCTTACAGACAACCATATATTATCACCCCACATTGGCAGAAGACTGGAATAGGGTTACACTCACAGATGAGGTGACATTTTCATACACAAATGGGCGGAAAGGAAACATGATGCAAAGTAAGTGGTACAAATGAATCACCAGGTGTGATGTTGGGATTGGTCTGTAGCTTGATGGCACAAGAAATATCCAGCAGAATAAATATCATGGTTCCTTCTGTAAGGACCAGATACCATGATGGAATCACTGTATTCCAGCAGGATAACCACCAGTCAGCAGATTTCAAACTGCTGCTCATAAAGGCAAGATATCAAATGATTGATTGGCTCGCTGGATTTGACTTCTATTGATAATGTGTGAGCAGAGTGTACAAAGTTTTGAAGATAAATTGGCATACAAGACAACGTAAGACAAAAGTACTTTTGTGAGGATCAAATACAGGATGCTTGGGCAGAAATATTCTCTTGTGAAAATTTTACTGGCATTTGAAATCATTCATGTGCTATAGCATGAGAGAATTTACGCACCCAATAGTAAGTTAATTTATATTTGTATTTGCTTTTTCCTCCATAGTGCAGTTGGTAGCACACTTGCCTCTGGCACAGAGGACCCAGATTTAATCCCCGGTACCAGCATGGGGACTTTTCCCCTGCTGGGAGGTCTAGCACGGGGTACACTCAGCCTCGTCAGGCCCCAGGGGGTGGCAATTGAGGAACTACTTGAATAAAGAAGCAGTGACCCCAGGTTGCAAAGGCCACAGAACTGACTGGAAGGGATTGGGGTGCTGACCACGTCCCACCCTCTAGTACTGCACCTCACTTGTGACGCCTGTAGTTGGTAGAGGTGGGGGGCGCAGCAGCCAGGCAGTAACCCTTGGCCCACTAAGAGCTATTGCGCTAGTGGTTATTTATTTGCTTTTTCATTTAGGAATATAATATTCCCTTACTTCATAGTTAGTTTGAAAATGAAACTCTCTCCCGTGTTTCAGTTTTTATGTCTGAGCATAAATACCTTGAAAACAAAATATGTAATATGTGCAATAATCATTGTGTTTTCCTGCAAAAAGGAAAAAAATATGCTTAGAATATGAACCTGTATTGCTACGTACCTGCTTATTACTGCTAGGCTGTCATCACATATTCAGTAAACGGGGACTTTGTGACAGCAGTCGGACTTCAAAGGGAGGCTTGGGGTCAGCTGTCACACACCATTATGTTGCTAGGCAATATGCCGCAGGAACAAAGCCCATTTCCAGACAGTTGAGGACTGCCAGCTTGTTGCAGTCACACTTCAAAGGGAGGCTTGGGGTCAGCTGTCACACACCATTATGTTGCTAGGCAGCAACATGCTGCAGGAACAAAGCCCATTTCCAGACAGTTCAGGACTGCCAGCTTGCTGCAGTCGCACTTCAAAGGGAGGCTTGGGGTCAGCTGTCACACACCCTTATGTTGCTAGGCAACGTGCCACAGGAACAAAGTCCATTTCCAGACAGTTGAGGACTGCCAGCTTGTTGCAGTCGCACTTCAAAGGGAGGCTTGGGGTCAGCTGTCACACACCCTTATGTTGCTAGGCAACGTGCCACAGGAACAAAGTCCATTTCCAGACAGTTGAGGACTGCCAGCTTGTTGCAGTCGCACTTCAAAGGGAGGCTTGGGGTCAGCTGTCACACACCCTTATGTTGCTAGGCAACGTGCCACAGGAACAAAGTCCATTTCCAGACAGTTGAGGACTGCCAGCTTGTTGCAGTCGCACTTCAAAGGGAGGCTTGGGGTCAGCTGTCACACACCATTATGTTGCTAGACAACAACATATCGCAGGAACAAAGCCCATTTCCAGACAGTTGAGGACTGCCAGCTTGTTGCAGTCGCACTTCAAAGGGAGGCTTGGGGTCAGCTGTCACACACCATTATGTTGCTGGGCAGCAACATGCCGCAGGAACAAAGTCCATTTCCAGACAGTTGAGGACTGCCAGCTTGCTGCAGTCGCACTTCAAAGGGAGGCTTGGGGTCAGCTGTCACACACAATTTTATGTTGCTAGGCAGCAACATGCCGCAGGAACAAAGCCCATTTCCAGACAGTTGAGGACTGCCAGCTTGCTGCAGTCACACTTCAAAGGGATGCTTGGGGTCAGCTGTCACACACCATATGTTGCTAGGCAGCAACATGCCGCAGGAACAAAGCCCATTTCCAGACAGTTGAGGACTGCCAGCTTGCTGCAGTCGCACTTCAAAGGGAGGCTTGGGGTCAGCTGTCACACACCATTATGTTGCTAGGCAGCAACGTGCCGCAGGAACAAAGCCTATTTCCAGACAGTTGAGGACTGCCAGCTTGTTGCAGTCGCACTTCAAAGGGAGGCTTGGGGTCAGCCGCATTGCTAGGCAGCAACATGCCACAGGAACAAAGTCCATTTCCAGACAGTTGAGGGCTGCCAGCTTCAAGAAGCGTGGATTTCCAGAGGGGTGGGCACTAACTGCTTTTCTGATATATAAATGAGTTGCCACGGACAGAGAAGTGTGTGTTGAGGCAGTTTAGCATGCTGGTACAAATAAGTTAGTCACTAATTATTATTTATTTATGCCAACAAACTTACTGTTGGTGTTTTTAAACACACAAGCCGTGTGTGGGCAAAGTTTGAGAGATAGAATTGGAACTAAAAAATTCAATGCCACAGCTGGGATTTGAATTTTTCAGTTCCAATTCTACCTAAGTTACTCAGTTTTTGATTCGAGTGCAGTAGACTTATTTGTGTACAGTGAACAAACAGCTATGAGCCAAAGGTCAGGACAAACTGTAAATTAAATTAATGACAAAACACAGAGCTGTGGTTTGTGATTCAGTCTTAGAAGGAAAATAATGTGACTTTAAAAGTAACCAGACTTGTCATTTGTCACAGTAAGATCAAGCTAAAGGCATGGGTCCCAACTCCCAAGAAACTATTGTGAACTGCAAGCAGAAACAATATGGACTTCAAAAATATACACTTTCAGAGTCGAATGATTATTTTTTTGTATAAGGAGTACATTTCTGGTGTACTTGTTACATATTGTGACAAAATGACAAAGTTCAATTACTTTTTGTCACTTTCTTCTAAAACTGAAGCACAAAACAGTTCTCTTTTACTGTCATCAACACAATCTACAGTTCTTTGTAAACTCACAGCTTATCTGTCTTCTCGTCATGCTGACACACACTTTACTGTCTTTCTTTACTCTGTCTCACAGTCAGTTAGCTTTGATGGCACACTCACTCAAACTGCTTCACTACAAGGCTCCTATGTGACATCCCAAACTGTCTTTGTTCGACACATACAGTTCTCTCACAGTGACGTCTGTACACACACACTGCTAACAGCTGTCCCATTCAAGAACCAACCATCACTCATTTCTTTTGTCGTCCCACACGTTTTTATACCAGGAATGATGTAGCGATCTTTCTTGAACCTTTCACAAGCAAGTCGGCAGCCAGAAGCCTAGTGAATTCTGCCACTCCATTGTTATGTGTTTACTCGCCACCCAATGGTGTGAGGTAGCTTTGAAGTGTTGCCTCTGTCAGCTGGCATCACAATATCTACATTATACAAAACACTCATGTATGGATACCATGTGCACATAATATTGTGTTCTACCATTAACTTGATTACCTCTTCTTCTGATTTCTGATGTTGTGTAAATTCCTTCTTGGGCATTTTGCAACCAAATGGTAAATATTGAGTATGTTCCTGATCAAATTGTCTGCCATTCCATGTGAGGAATGTTAGTACAGTAATAGACACAACTGGAAATGTCCATTTCAATAAAACCTTCATATTCTTCCATTATTGATTGGCTACAAATTTGCAGGCAAGTATAATTATAGATTGCATAGATACAGTAGATTCAAAAACTCATAACAAATTCAATAAATTGCTTCTTGAATAGGACATAAAATTACCTCCATATAATAAATACAATCTGAGAAACTTATTTCATCCTCTGCTAAAGGGCATTTACCACATACTAAGAAATAAAGGATTTGCCAAACTGGATGTGAAGACTGCTATAAAAAACCAAGTGAACCTACACACCAAACTAAAGGAACACCCAATTAACTTAAAGAAATAACAAATCTGTGTTATTGATCAACAGAACACAACGTTGCATGGGAAAGAAGACTTTTAAACCATGACAGAACATCAGCAGAACTCACATTATGGGGATAAAATCCACAAAACTGTACATAAAGTAATAAATTGTGAAATCCTGTAAGTAACGCACTGAAATTCTTGTTAGACAATCAAATGGCAGTACTCTCACTGTTTATAATCACTTCTGATAACCATAATTTGTTGAAGCTCTAAGTATTGATTGCTATCCTCCATGGTCTAGGGCAGGCATGTCAAACAGCACTCGCCAAGCATGAAAATATTCCCCTATTTTCCCTCCCTTCAAATCGGAGAACGAGAAAAACAAAGCGAAAACTGGTTCCACTAGCACGTGCTACTGCAGTTAAGGAGGGAGTGATGTTTGACATGCCTGGTCTAGGGTTCCCAAGATCACAGGTTCAAACCCAGCATACAATGGATTTTTTCAGGTGTAAAAATCCTTAGCATGACTTCTTTCAGAAGGCAACTAAAGCCACTGGTCGTAGATTTATGGCATGTAAAAGAATCTCAAGACTGATAATGAGGCCTTTGAGCAAAATTATTTGGTCTCTCGAGCCCAATATAGAATGGGATGCTGAAAACCTCAGCAGTTAAAGAGCTTCCATAAATAAACTGAATTTCATTAAGTATTGATTTTCTTCCGTCAGTCAGAAATTGTGAAACAATAAGACCAGAGTCCTATTAAGCCCTGCAAAGGGACAGTACACGGATAGCAGCACACAACCGGTGGGCTGGAAGCTATTTGTTTTAAGTTTGGGACTTCCATTTGAATTGCTGTCAAGTTGGAGCCCTCATCTTCACAAGGAGCATTCAAAAAGTTTTCAAAGTGTCACTAAAGTCAAATCTAAGAAGTGTATTCAAACTTTGAGCTTTGACCAGAGTGGCTTAGGAATAAAACCAACCTCACCACCACTGTAAATGTTTACCTTGCTCACAGTATCCCATAGCTAACTTGAACACAACTTCAAATTATACAATCTAAGTATACAAAATGAATAGCAATAGTATTTCTTTTTATGCTTTCTCCTAGATGGTAGCATATGGAAGTGTCTTGTCAACTGAACTGTTAATGCGCTTGCTATGCATCTGCAGAACTCAACATTAGAGTGGATCCAGAGGTTCAGCTCACAAGAAACTTACGCATGTCACCACCTTAGAAATACCCATCTCTTTTCTGTATTATTAGTGAGAAATTACCTTGTGATTGACATTTATGCTGCCATGTGGCTGTCTCAGTACATTGTTGACATATTTACTCACTGTCCATCTGCAGCAATTCCAGTATCCACAAAATACAAAACACAGTAACGTTCTGAATAATAAATAACTAATGAAATGATGTGTCTGATGGTAATGCATTTTTATTACAGTGATGTGACAAGTCTCTTCCAGCTGATACACACCACACACGGTAATTATTATTTATTTACGCCAACAAACTTACTGTTGTTGTTTTTAAGCACACAAGCCGTGTGTGGGCAAAGTTTGAGAGGTAGAACTGGGATATAAAGTGCTTACAATAGTAAGTCACCATTGGGGTAATTTGTCTCTGATGTGAGACTACTTTTGTGGTTTACCAGGAAAAATTCGAACTGGTTTGAGAATTCAATGCCATTCTGGCAGATTGTCACAGCAGCTCAATGGTTAGAGCAGCCGCCTGGTAAGCGGAAGGTCTGTGGTTCAAATCCCAGCTGTGGCATTGAATTTTTAAGTTCCAGTTCTACCTCTCAAACCACACAAGGTAATTTCTTACCAACCATAGTTCCTGTTACAGGAATCATTGGCAACTACTTTAAACTTGCACTTGTGTATAGTCTCACAAGTCCCTTGTTGCCAGCTTATTAGATGTATTTTTTTACATAGGTATTCAGTTTTGAGGCTATCAGCCTCTCGCCAAACCCCCAACCTGGAGGACCAGGTCCCCTATTTATAACCCCAGGGACAGGGTTATCCAATTATCCAATCCAAGTATACAAAATGAATAACAATAGTATTTCTTTTTATGCTTTCTCCTAGATGGTAGCATATGGAAGTGTCTTGTCAACTGAACTGTTAATGCGCTTGCTATGCATCTGCAGAAGAACTCAACATTAGAGTGGATCCAGAGGTTCAGCTCACAAGAAACTTACACATGTCACCACCTTAGAAATACCCATCACTTTTCTGTATTATTGGTGAGAAATTACCTTGTGATTGACATTTATGCTGCCATGTGGCTGTCTCAGTACATTGTTGACATATTTACTCACTGTCCATCTGCAGCAATTCCAGTATCCACAAAATACAAAACACAGTAACGTTCTGAATAATAAATAACTAATGAAATGATGTGTCTGATGGTAATGCATTTTTATTACAGTGATGTGACAAGTCTCTTCCAGCTGATACACACCACACACGGTAATTATTATTTATTTACGCCAACAAACTTACTGTTGGTGTTTTTAAGCACACAAGCCGTGTGTGGGCAAAGTTTGAGAGGTCTCTGATGCGAGGCTGCCTTTGTGGTTTACCAGGAAAAATACGAACTGGTTTGAGAATTCAATGCCATTCTGGCAGACTGTCACAGTAGCTCAATGGTTAGAGCAGCCACCTAGTAAGCTGAGGGTTTGTGGTTCAAATCCCAGCTGTGGCATTGAATTTTTAAGTTCCAGTTCTACCTCTCAAACCACACAAGGTAATTTCTTACCAACCATAGTTCCTGTTACAGGACTCATTGACAACTACTTTAAACTTGCACTTGTGTATAGTCTCACAAGTCCCTTCTTGCCAGCTTATTAGATGTATTTTTTTACATAGGTATTCAGTTTTGAGACAGACTGCCTTTTTACTGTGAGAGGCTGTCAGCCTCTCGCCAAACCCCCAACCTGGAGGACCAGGTCCCCTATTTATAACCCCGGGGACAGGGTGGCCCAGCTATACCCCCAGGCACTGGGTATCCATAGGTGGACTGGTGCTGTGGAAGAGACATAAGGAACTGGAAGAGGAGAGCACAGGATAGACAAGAATGGAGGGGCTTCATTAAGGAGGCTAAGCCCGATATCAGGCTGTTGCACCATAGAAGAACAAGATGATGAAGACAGAAACATAAAGAAATAGTTGTGCAAGCATTTCATAATTTTAATTAAATAAGAACAAAGTTTTGTATGACATGATTGAATTTGGTCAGAGTCTGTCCCATTTTGAAACTGATGAAAGCTGCCACAGTGTAGTCCAGGGTTAAAGGCCTTAATGCAGCAAAGCATAGCTAAAGGATGTTGTTTTATAAGAAGAGAAGTGAAGATGACAAAGTGTGGTCATTAGATCTATGGTGCTAAACCCCAGTGTTCTAGAATATTCGGTAATCCAATAGATTTCAATCCCTCCATTATATTATCACCTCAACCCTTATACTATTCTGATAAGTTTAAACACAACCAACCAGTAACAGCAATGAGAATAGGAATGCACACTATCAATCAAATCAGCTTATTGATACAAAGTGAAGGTCGATATTGCACATTGGCAATTCATTTGTTTCTAACTGACCAATGATATTTTTTGTAGCTTGTGACTAGAGAGAGCTCTAATGGCTGTTTCATGGCACAGCTGCCCTATGGTGGAAAATATAGGGTTATCGAGAAGTTGCTCTGCAGCTCTCGACTAACCAAGATTCCTCTAGAGGTGGGAATTTTGGTAGTAGTCAGTGGCCACCGCAATCATAGGTTATAACGTTCTGTGAAATAAACAATCTGATAGATTCACATAGTAATTCATGAAAGGTAATGCAGATAAACTGCAGTACCAATGTTATCTCGAGCAGTAGGCACTGGCACAGTGCAGAGGAATCTGTTGATAACCCTATATAATACACACAATATGAATCTAACATGTTGTACCCAGTAACAAGAACATTAAACACTTTGCCAAATCTTCTTTCTTGTTCTCGGAGTCTGAGAAAGCTACCGTTGGTTGTGAATGCTGCCATTTCAATACATGTAATTCAACTTTCTTGTTCTGGTTATCATTACAGTTACCAGTGGTTATGGACCAGTCTTACTTCATATTCTAGTACTTGTTATTCAACTTCAAGGCAGGACACAGACTCACGAGCTTTGCCTTAAATTTTTCAGGTTTTTGAATAGAATGTATGGAAAATATTTAATTTCAGCTGAACTACCTAATATTTTTAAGTGGTGCACAACAGTAAATAAATCCATCATTCCTGAAGTTCTCCTTGAAATTTAAAGTCAATAAACTGCAGCATTTTTGAAAAGTGAAAAATGCTGAAAATAAGGAATTGAGAACAATGGAATTTTAAGTTCAATATAGCGTTTTACCTAAATGGCACAGGGAGCATTATGTAACTCTTTATGACTTTAAAATTAGTACTAAAGGGCAACTGTGTACAAGAAAATATAATAAAAATGTAAGGTACATAAAATAGAAAGATTTCACATGTTCTATCACATTTCGTCAATATACTACTTTAATAGCCTGCTTTCAAAACTTTTTGAATGGCTCCTTGTTCACACATTGTCCTACAGGTAAGGCAAGGGTATAAGAGGATGTCATCTACAGATTGTACTTACTGAGGAAGGAAACCAAACTCAAACTCTTCTCTAACGAGGAAGTTACAAGACGTAGGGATGCTGAAACTGGATGAAATTGCCTTCATCCAGTGAACATCACAGTGATGATTATGAAAGAAAATGAAATGCTTTGTTTACTGGAAAACTAAGAAAGTAATGGTAACAGAGTTGTGCGCTAGAGAACCACACAAAAATGACCTGTCAAACTGGTTTATACGGCCAGGCCATCTTGACTACATTGGCTTTTAAGCAATTCCAACAGGACAGGACTTCTGGTATGGAGTAGCAGCCTTGAGTGGAGAGGTCATGACCAAGCCACAGGTATCAAATAGCAATCTCCAGAGATGGAATGTTCAAGGGTTGACTCAACATGGTGTCAGTAATCACTTGGATTTTAGCCTCATAGTTTGCATCACATTTCTGATATGTACAACTGAAAAAAAGAAAATACCAACCAGCCTTGCCATTTCAATTGCTGGTTCTGCAAGGTCTCTGGACCAGGGGAGGTGAGGTGAGATGAGATGTTGCTGTACAACTCAAACAGAAGAGCACCTACAGAAATTTGCAAGGTTATTGCGGTGGGAGGAAAGGCAGCTGGAGAGACAATTGGCTTTGCTGTCCCAGGCAGGTTTTGGAGAGGGTAACTGGGAAGGGTTGCACAAGTAAGTAAAATTCAATGTTTAGAAGTTGGTAAAAAAGGTTAAATGGCTTACAATGATTCATCAAAAGATACATAAATAGGTATTTACAAGGGTTGGAGAACTTGGAAAGCAACAACCTCGTTCTGTCTGTTGTGGCTAACCAACTGAGGCTCCAGAATAAGAATATGCCGAAGTTGCAACTTTTGGGCATTCCATTGGACAGTGGTCAAATAGGTGGTCATTGGTAGATGAGTGTATGGCAGCAAGCGCAGTGTTGTTCATGTGAGGCATTCATCAAGAAAGTGAACACAGGCAGAGCTTTTGGCGACCTGGGTGCAGCCTCAATATTGTCACAATAGGTGGTCTTTCCATGGCAAAACTTCCTTCCAGAGATTACAAATAATAAATGTTTATGAACAGCTTGTTGCAACATTGCACTTGCCTTTCAACACTGGGTACCTATTCTTCTTGAGGACATCCTCAGAAACCCTACCATTATAGAGTTTAACTAAAAATTGCTTGTAATACAACCAAAAGAAACTGAGAAAACTCTTATGCCTGCAGGTAACCAAAATGTTACATATCTTGACTTAATTTTAAGTAAAACATGCACATGGAATGACCAGATACAACTTAACTCAGAAAATCAAATATACATTCATCTTCTGAAGCCCATTGTATCAAGGAAATTGCCACTTGTTTAGCAGTACAAAGGATTGATATACAATTCTCTCATCTATCCTTTATGCCTGTGCAATTTGGGTTCCACTTCAGCATCACAAATCTGAAAAATACAAACTCTGCACAACAGATTTCTCCAAACTGTAACTGATGCACCTTGGTAGGTTTGAAACACCACTCTTCCAAGTAATCTAGGGATTCCAGAAGTTTCTACAGTCCTCCGAGATAGCTATACAAGACTCATTTCAACAACACACCAAATATTGGCAAATCCTACAGTTAATTATACTAACCAAAGATTGAAAAGAAAAGTAGCAATAGACCTGTAATGCAAAGAATCTTAACATAAATTGGGAATACCAATGAGAAAATGCTTCAAGTTAATTTTGTTATTGTATAAATGTGCACAACTACATTGTGTGCAGAGTTTAAAAGAAAAGAGCGGCCTTGATACAGTATCACTTTCCCCTTTAATCTATAAACACATTGTTTAGAAAAGTCTCCCCTGTTTTATCACATTTTAATTTATCTCAGAAACTCCAATTTGACAGTTGTGATCAGCCCTTTAAAATAAAACTATATATATATAGTGGTGCACGTTCTTTAAATGAAAAAGTCTTTTACATCATTATCATATTGTCCCAAGCTTACTGTTTTGAGCAGAGTTCCATCATTGAACGTCCAACAGTTCCCATCAAATGAAGCATGAGTCAATCAAATATACTGCTGTTGGTTGGTACTTTATCCATGCAATAACCTGAACCAATACATGTCTGCACAACATCAAACTTCTACAGCAAAAGGTTATTTCAGTTTAATAAGCTGGATATGTAAACTCAAATTGGCTTTCACCAGTTCTTTGTAAAATACAAATATTTGCTGTTTTTTGTATAGAGTGACATGCTCTAACAGGCATTCTTTACTACTTTGGCCCAATTTTGTAATGCTAAGCAAAGTGAATAGAACAATAGAGAATACCTTGAACTGCATTTAAGAAGTAGATGTTGCCATGGCACCATCCTGTTTAAAGGTTTTCAAAATTATTGCATGAAGACAAAAAATTACTTGTTTAGTATACTGTGCACCTACGAATAACAACGCCAATCTAAGTGAAATCCCCTGATTCTCTGCATCATTGGGTTTTAGCTACACTGATGTTTTGGCTTAGGGCCCTCAACACCTGGGCGTAAGGATGGTGGTGTTTGTTAGTCTCATGTTGGTATCTGCGCACACGGTATACGAAGTACACAGCCGGGTGAGGAATTGAATAAAGTAAACAATGTCCATTTTATTTGTTAACGACGCTGTCAATTGCCAGTATACGGTGTACCAGAATTTCGTTCTTTTACATGTCAATAACTCTACTAACATGGGGTTGTCGCTTAAAGACTATCTGGGATGAGTTTGAACCTGCGACCTAGGGATCAGCAGCCGGCGACTAACTGAGCCATGTGCCCGGGTGATCAGACACTGCAGTGCTGAATTAGCGGATACAGCCACATTACTATCGTTACTTGTAATGACCGCTAAATTAATTAACCATATCATTTGACCGTTCCATGCAGAACGTAAAGTATACTTCACTAAGTGAATAAAACAAGAGAAATTAAACCGAAAGTACAATAGAATAGTTTATATTTATTAATGCACAGAAGTCTCCTCGAGACTAACTGCGGTACAGAAAACAGCAAACAAAGCGACGCAGTAAATGATTGTGGTGTGAAAACTCAATACCACTTGCAATAGTTCTCCAGAAACAGCCATGACCAACACCACCACATCACATTCTCGCTTACGTCTTGTTCTCTACCCTTGGCAATTCACTTTTCGCGCAAGTGACACTTGAAGGTATCATCGACAAGGGGCACCAACATCACCTCTTGAATAAGCAGAGAGTGTATACTTTCTACAGTTAGATGTTCTGTGCTCTATGTATGCTGAAGCACCCATAAAACAAGTCATCCTCCGTGTCCAGAGAAAACGTGTTTGCGTATGGCTCTTGTCGCAAGAGAGCTTGTGCTCCCGTTTCGGTACCTCCATAAAAATTCTCGAGCCTGATAAAGAGGACTCAGGGCAAAATCGAGCGATCTTTTACCCCATATAAAATGAGACACTGAGTCAAGCAGTTAAAGAGTGTCCATAAATAAAACTCAATTTAACTCAAAACAGCTCAAAATCCTGGACTAACATATACCTTGTTCAGCTAGAAGTTTTCAAAATAAAAAGTAGATAATTGGGAAAATAAAAAAGATATGCATGCTACTAGCAGTGCATTTAACCCACGAGCTACATTTGATGGAGAATGTACTGCAGTGGATCCTTGGCAAAAAGCGAGTAGTTGTATTTAGCGTTCGTTACATTGGTGATCCTTTGGCGCGGAGGGCCAGGGTTCAATCCCCGGTACCGGAATGGGATTTTCTCCCGCTGGGAGGTCTGGAACGAGGTGCACTCAGCCTCGGTAGGGCCCTGGGGGGCCAATTGAGAAGCTCTCCTGATAGAAAGGTAGCGTCCCTAAAAGGTCAAGTAGTCGCCTTACGGTCGGTGGAGTCGGCGTGCCGACCCTCGTCACCCCAATCTGCATCACCCCTGACCTTGGTTGCGGCTGAAGGATGCAGGGGAAGGGCGAATGAAGGTAACCTCTGCATAGAGGAGACATCCTAGGGATTATTATATGGTGGTGGTGGTGGTGGTGGTGGTGGTGGTGGTGGTGGTGGTGGTGGTGGTGGTGGTGGTGGTGGTGGTGGTGGTGGTGGTGGTGGTGGTGGTGGTGGTGGTGGTGGTGGTGGTGGTGGTGGTGGTGGTGGTGGTGGTGGTGGTGGTGGTGGTGGTGGTGGTGGTGGTGGTGGTGGTGGTGGTGGTGGCGGTGGTGGTGGTGGTGGTGGTGGTGGTGGCGGTGGTGGTGGCGGTGGCGGTGGTGGTGGTGGTGGTGGTGGTGGTGGTGGTGGTGGTGGTGGTGGCGGTGGTGGTGGTGGTGGTGGCGGCGGCGGCGGCGGCGGCGGCGGTGGTGGTGGTGGTGGTGGTGGTGATAAATTACAGTATGCATTTTTTCTAAAACTAGTAAAAGCACAAGTATAGATAAGTATACCAAATAAATCAGGTAAAAGCCAGAATTAAAACAAATTTACGAAAAGATCCAAAAGGTATGAAACTGCGAGCTGTAAAATTCTACATCCTAATGTCAATATTTATGAAATTGTTAAAAACTTCTAAACTTTTTTGAGCGTTTTTTTAATCGTCCGTCAGGACATCTGCAAGAGTGACTGGCAACTGCAGAGAGTCCTGAAGGTGCGCCAGGGAAACACACTCTAGTAGCTCATGACGGACCGACAAAAGTTTGTCGCAAAGCGGATATAGAGGAGCAGGGTCCCTCTTAAAATGGCAGTTGCGCGTAAAATTGCAGTGGCCAATATGTAACCGAGCCAAGTTGATCTACTCGCGTCCAGATGTATGAGGGAAGGTCACCAGTTCATTGGAATTTCCTTCATTGCTCTAAGCTTATTTTCGCATGAGTACGACAGCAACGCTCGCCGCATTTCAAGCCTAAAGTCTTCCGAAGTAATACGAGATGTGGTAATACTGGGTTCTGTGGTTACTGTTTGCTGCCAAATCCCCCATGTCATTTTCTGGCAATCCAACGTGACCAGGAATACATGTACACACAACGTTATAGCCAGAAGCGTGTAAGATATGGAGGGCATTCTGGATACGCTGTACAATAGATTTGTGGTGGTACAGGTCACGAAGACTCTGAAGTGTACTAAGGGAATCACTCAAAATTAGTTACCCAGTTTGTAACACTACACATAAAACAGCTCAGTATATAGCACCTAGGTCTGCACCGCAAATGAAAGTGCTTCTATGAAACCCGAATGTATGTGGTTCGGTTCCATAAACATAGGCTCATCCAACACCGTTGGTGTTCTTATATTCATCAGTGCAGATCAAACATCGGTCAGTGTAACTTGACAAAACTTCTAAGAAACAACTGCGGACACTTCACATAGGAATTGTGTACTTCCCATATACGATCCAAGATCTACATGAGACGTAGCACGCAAACCTAGGGCCTCTCCCCCATCGGAAATATGTTAGATATTTCAATAGCCAGCTTCTTAAGAAGCTCCTGGAAACGAAAACCAGCTGACCCTGGCCTAAGGCAACTCTTTCGATAACGTTCGTTTGGCATGGTGCTGAAAAAAAGGAAACAATATTAGTTGCGGAAATAGAGAGAGATGTATAATTAAGAGCGATCAACTACTAGGGCCCTTAAGAAACGTTGGGGGCACAGGCATACATTTAAGCGCATAACCATAATATCCCAATAGGAACTCATGCTGCTATTGCAGAGGGGGTTCTACCGATTCGGCGTAAAGGCTCGCAGCTGGGCCAGTTGGAAAAGCTCCTATTGGCATACGAATGTCCCGATTATGGATTGTGTCCAATCATCTCAGCACAGACAGCCGTGCTAAAGAATATACGCCCATGCTCTAGTCTGGGCCGGAACAGTGAGCGATACAGCCGCAGCAAAATAGTCCGATCCGCTCCTCACGCTTAACCATTTACTACCCGCAAGTTATTCAGAGAACGGTCCCATCAAGCTTTCATCTGTGCTATATGCAATAACCAGCTAAGCTTCCTGTCAAACACCAAGTTCAGGAAACGCGAGACGTCTGCGAATGGAAGTAAATCCGGACCAAAACGAAGCGATGGTGGTAATCATCGTCTATGGTACCAGAAATTAACGCAGATTGACTTCTCAGTTGAGAAACGAAAACCGTTTTTTTAACTCCATTCTCAAACATTGTATTTTCCATATGGGATTAATTACTGTAGCACAAAGTACCGATCCCTTAGGTCCTACTCTGTTCTCCTAACAAAATGGTTAGAAAAAAATCGTTCCGATCCTGGCTTGGTAAACGCTGTTCTTCACCTACTCCTAGATGGACAGCGCTAGGTATCCACGTATATCCCATATGTGCAGAGAACTTAGTATCTTTGCTCGCCAACACAAGATGGTCCACAGTAGAACGACGTCGTTGAAAATCGCACTGGATGTTAGCAGGTTGTGAGTTTCTAACCAGCATATCAACCGTCCATTGATCACACGTTCCATCATCCTGTAAACGCAACTGGTGAGGAAAATAAGACGCTAGCTGTAGAGAAGATGTCGGTCCTTTCCAGCTTTAGAGTGGTTGCAATGGTGGCCTCCGGCCATTTTTATGGAAAACTGACGTTAATCCAAACACGATTGTAGACCTCGAGCAGGAGTGCCTTTTTTTTCCAAGGAGATAGCCGTTGTAATATTTGTACGTGAGTACCACCTGGTGCTCGTGCTGATAGTCGCGAAGATGGCAGAGCATGTTCTAATTCTGTCGTGGTGAAAAGGTGATTTTAATCTTCTGAGTTTCTAGAAATAAAAGCGAAATCTTGAGATTCCAGCTGAGTCTTGATTGGAAGGAACTCAGGCGAGCCAGACACCTGAGTGAAAGCACCGCCAAAGGTGTTGGCCATATCAAATGGATCAATGTCAACTCCTGTAACTGCTTTAAGACCGGAAATTGGCATGTGGTTCGATTTTCCGGCCATGGGCCTTAACTTATTCCATTCAACCGAGAAACATGTACGTCGGTTAAATGTAACTGCAGAATTGCTCCATGATGTCTTTTTGCTATCCTCAAGGACTTGCCTATACCTTGCACTGATTTTCTTGATTTAAATTAGGTTATCCAATGTAGACTGACGTTGGAAAGCCCTAAGAGTAAGCCTTCGAGTACGAATGACATTCCGACATTCATCCGTCCACCACAGGACCGGAAATCGACGGGGGCATGATCCAAGCGACATCTAGGCATACGTTCGGAACACGTATCTGTGTAAGATCACATCGTCTTATTTGAAAGCAGTCTTGCAACCAAATGTTCAATTTTTTAGCAAAAGTTCAAGCTCTGGACGAGTGTTCTAATTTGTGTATGTTCCATTATAGGATAGCCATTGTTGCTGTTATTGCTATTATTTATTATTATCATCATTATTATTATTATTATTATTATTATTATTATTATTATTATTATTATTATTATTATTATTATTATTATTATTAGTAGTAGTAGTAGTAGTAGTAGTAGTATTGTTGTTGTTGTTATTATTGTTGTTATTGTTATTGTTATTATTATTGTTGTTGTTGTTATTGTTATTATTGTTGTTATTGTTATTGTTATTATTATTATTATTGTTATTATTATTATTATTATTATTATTATTATTATTATTATTATTATTATTATTATTATTATTATTATTATTATTATTATTATTATTATTATTATTATTATTATTATTATTATTATTATTATTATTATTATTATTATTATTATTATTATTATTATTATTATTATTATTATTATTATTATTATTATTATTATTATTATTATTATTATTATTATTATTATTATTATTATTATTATTATTATTATTATTATTATTATTATTATTATTATTATTATTATTATTATTATTATTATTATTATTATTATTATTATTATTATTATTATGGAATAAGTTATCAAATGTAACTCCATTACGTTGAAGACGGCGGTGGTCGAACGAATTTACCCCTTTTGTTTGATGTTGGGGCAGGATCTTCTACTGCAAGTTTATCCTGCCTCTTTTTCACTGGTGTTCTGGCAGTATGGACGGAATCTTTCTGCTCCATCTGCTCCACGGAGGACCACTTTCCAATACAAAATGTTGGGTTCGAGAGCTTCGAAACAATTGGAAATGAAGATCGACGAACAACGAACATCGCCGATCCGAGTCCACCTTGGAAGATTCCTCAGAAGAGGACCTTCGAGGGGATGTATTTATTTTCCTTTTGATACATGGGCGTCGCGAAACGGGGCCAAGGGTCCCCCCCCCCTTTGGAAGTCGGCGAACTTAATGTGCAGCCAATTAATGACTATTAAACTATTATTTTAATTTTGATGTAAAGAACAATTTTTATTTAGCACAAATTAATAAGGTTATCTGCAACAAATACAAATTTTGACAATAAAGTAATGATGTAATATTATCTGATTGCAAATTTCTAATATGTGCTCCCGCTCCCCTGGAAAAAAGTCTGCCGACGCTCATGTTCTGATGTACCGAGAGCAGACTTATTACTTTCTTTCAGAAAGTCGAATCTTATATATGGTAGCCGCAAAATTTAATGGCAGCTGATAGTGGATTATTACTATTCTTTTGCCTGTTGCGCAAATAAATTTTGTGGGTGCAAACTCTGTTTCCATAACTGGCTTTACAGTGTGATTTCATAGCATCTTTAACCATACAACACAGCAAGGCATGGCAAGCCTGATTGAATTTAGTATCGAGCCACCCGCTATCAAATTTTGCGACAGCTACAGTTGGTCTTGAACTTTGTCGTTGAGATTCATTTTCATTTGAGCTAGTAGCATGAGTGAGTGAGTGAGTGAGTGAATGAGTGAGTTGGGTTTAAGGACCCGTCGACAACTAGGTCATTAGGGCCCGAGAGCTAGTAGCAATCCTTTTTATTTAGAACACAATTTTTATGATATAGCGATTGCTTCCTCCTTTTCCAACCTTTATTACGCATAAAGGACTGCTCCTGCCATTGGTCATTGGGTCCCTCGGACCCAGTGGGGAGGGTCAATTTCTTAACCACCGGCATTTTCCCACATTTGCCAATTGTAAGTCAATTATTGTTCCGTGGCAGGACCAGAACAGTTAAACGATATATAGAAAGTAGAAGGGGTGAAGCAAGATTGAAGGAGAGGAAGGACCAAAGTGAAAAAGATCGCCTGGCCTCGAATACTCTATTATTGACCTCAAAATATTGGGAGGCAAGAAGGAGAAGGGTTTTGTTGCCAAACCATGAGCATTAGCTACACACTTTATCGTTGAAGCATTATATATTGTAGGCTTGCTGTATTATTTGCAGAGGTCGATGTTTGTTGTGGTGACTTTCCTTAGAACTGCGGACTTGGAAGATGTTGATGCAGATTTAAGTGGTGATGTTGAAGGCTTTGGAATTGATCTAGCTACAAGAATCTTGTCTGAGATTGTGACTCTGTTTAGATTGCTAGCCTGCTTTGCGATTTTCCGACTCGGTACGGTTTTGGCTGCAACTAAGGCATACGTGCCGGACTTCGGGACCGAGGTTTGGCGGATACGCTGGGGTTTCCAAGCTTCCAAGGAGATTTCTCTAACTCGAATTTCGTGGATCGCGCTTTTCTCTGTCTATTGGGAACATTCAGAGGAAATTGATGAATGTTCACCGCCACAGTACATGGTACAAAAAATATGACCCAAATTCAATGACTTCATATCCTGCCTTAATCCTTTGTGGAAATCTACCCTCTCAAAGGTTAGGAACAGGGTGCAAATGGGCAGTTATTAGCCTCGTTCTTTGCACTGAACACAATACAAAGGCCTGACAACTTCATCTTCCAGGGTCTCGTGAATATCCTCATTGGCCATACCGCGCGAGGAGTTGAACATCCATTTCAAATTCCAAGGAGTTTCTTTTTATGGACACTCTGCAATTGCTACGATTCTCAGCGTTCCATTCTATACTGGGCGTGAAAGAGCGCTTAATTTTGCTCATAGGTCTTTTTATCAATGTTGAGTTCTTTTTACGTGACGTAAATCTACGACACGACCATCGGCTTTGCTTCCTTTCCGAAGGAAACCACGATAAGGATTTTTATGCCTAAAAAAATTCATCGCCCTCCTCCGGGAAACATTGGGAACCAGAGATTAACATGTTCATGGGCGTCGGCAGACTCTTTTTCAGGTGAGGGTCGAATGTTGCAAGTTTGCAAACAGAATTGTTCATTATTCTGGTGCGCTTTTTAAATTTTAAATGATGCGTTGTTGTTGTTGTTGAGCCTTCAACTCTTATATTCTCGGGTCATGGTACAGAGTGAATAATCGTAGACTCGGGATTAAGTCTGTATGAGTTATTTTATTTGCACCTTTTTCACTGTATATTAAACACGGGTCAAATAATAAACACTTTTTGTTCATGGATCGACTTTCTTAACATTTCCACTATATATCGTCAATCAATATTTCATTTTTGCCGTCTTCTACGCGCACATATTAAAATACGTCTTACTTCGGTGAACCCTGCTTGCTAAGAGTATGATTGAATTTGCCGCATCTTTTTAGTTATGCGTGTGTATTCATCCGCGTATATGTATATTTTATGGTATTCCTATGACGTCATCTTCCGTGTATTTCTCTAGTCCCCAAAACGTTAAGAAAGCGATCTCAATCTGACTTCCTAGCATTATTGGTGTTATATTTAAAACAATCCCTAAAATTATATACATTAAATCGAAACATTATAACCAACATTATTTATTTATGCCAACAAACTTACTGTTGGTGTTTTTAAACACACAACCCGTGTGTGGGCAATGTTTGAGAGGTAGAACTGGAACTGAAAAATTCAATGCCTACAGCTGGGATTTGAACCACAGACCTTCCGCTTATTAGGCGGGTGCTCTAATCATTAAGCTATTCTGACAACCTGCCAGAATGACATTTAATTCTTAAACCAGTTCGTATTTCTCCTGGTAAACCACAAAGGCAGTCTCATATCAGAGACAATTACCCCAATGGTGACTTACTATTGTAAGTACTTTATATCCCAGGATTAAATAACCTTCAGATGGTAATTATTATTTATTTATGCCAACAAACTTACTGTTGGTGTTTTTAAACACACAGGCCGTGTGTGGGCAAAGTTTGAGAGGTAGAACTGGAACTTAAAAATTCAATACCACAGCTGGAATTTGAACCACAGACCCTCCGCTTACTAGGCGGGTGCTCTAACCACGGTTGGAGAATTCAATGTTATTCTGGCAGATTGTCACAGTAGCTCAATGGTTAGAGCACCCGCCTAGTAAGCAGACGGTCTGTGGTTCAAATCCCAGCTGTGGCATTGAATTTTGCAGTTCCAGTTCTACCTCTCAAATTATAATCAACAATTATGATACTAATAAACTAATAAATGAACAATACTTCCAACAATTGAACAATGAAGAAACATAAACAAAATCAATTACAAACAAAAACTAAGTCACATTCACAATGTCCTTGACATATTTTGGGGACAAACCATATATTGTCTCAATTCTGTTGCCCAAAACTGTAAAAAATATGAGTTATAGTATTTGTTGAGGATAAGCGTATTAACTTGTGATAAATAAAACCTGTTTTTCCATCAAAATTAAAAGAATAGTCTACTAGTAATTGACGGCATACTAAATTTATTAATTTCTATTGGGGCTGCAGCCCCCTTTGCCCCCTCTTTGCGACGCCCATGAACATATTATCCCTAGACCATAGCGGAGGACCCCCTCCTGGTTTTTCCAACAGATACAAACAGATTACTACATGATAACCAGGGGCTGGGAATTATGCATTACACAGCCACCCATTATAGCTCGCCATCCACCAGCCTGCACAACGTTATCCGTCAGACTGTGTTCAGGGAGATTTCTGATGGAAGGTTATGGCACTTCTTATAGGATCTCAATCGAGAGTGTGCCTTGGGACCTGGGAGCACCATTTCCCATACCTACCGCAGTAGGCCCGTGGAGGATGGGGGTGTAGCATGTCTGCCTTACATGCAAAAGGTCCCAGTTTGAAGTCTTTTTTTCTGAGGTTTTCCCTTATCCTGAAAAGACGAAGTCAGATAATTATAAGCTCTATACACCTCGGGCTTATTTGAGCATCATTTCACTAATTTCAATCTTTGACTGCCCGATATGGGCTGGCTCCGTAGCGCAGTTGGTAGAGTAGCTGCTTGCTGTGCAAGGGGTCCTGGGTTTGATTCCCAGCAGGGAGGTAGGAATTTTTCTCCAGCCAGGATTATTCTTCATATGATGTTGGTGCCGTGACTGAATAGGTGGGACCCGCATATGGTATTCGTGGTGAATGAAGTGGCATCTGGGTGGGTTTTCTCTGGGTTTTCCGGTTCCCACCGCCATTCATTCCATCAATTGCTCCATTATCACCCTTCCAATCATCCATTTCGCCTGCATTTCATATCATCCTTTTCCTCACTATCATACCTGATGCTTGGCTGACCACCTGCTTCCAGGTCTTCACTCTGTCCAGTCCAGAGGCCCCTCTGCTCCCCGACAGACATCTGAACCTCATAGGCTTGTAAGTCATAGGGGTGTAAGTCCTACATAAGTGGAGGGTAATCAGGGAAAGAAAGAAAGATTGTCCGATATGACACTATGTTATAGGATGTTAATACACAAAGAAACAAAAAGAATGTATGTTTTCCCCATTAGAGTACTCATAACCAAGTGGTCTGTGGATAACATGCTAGGGGTAGTATGTAGGCCTCTGGTTCCCAAGGTTGTGGGCCATGGGTCAGTGGATTTTTTCGGGCATAAAGCTTTTTAGTATGCGTTCCTTCAGAAGTGTAGTAAAGCTGTTGGTCCCATGTCGGAGATTCATGCACCTAAAAGAACCTCAAGTCTGATAGGGAAGCCTCTGAGTGTTCTTTATGTTAAATATAGAATGGTATGCAGAGAACCATAGCATTTAAAGAAAGTTCATAAATAATAACAAAACTTCAGAACACTCTTTCACCTCCTCTAATGTTGTTGTTGTTGTTGTTTTCTAGTGCCTTGCATCTGGCAATGAAGCCATTAGCATTCGTACTTTCCAATACTTTTGAACTGTAGTTTCTTCTGATCTTAATGCTTCACAGGTCTTCAAATGGTATTCTCCTCTAATGTTTATATGTAAAAAAAGTTATGTATTTCACACAAAAATTTACTACAGAGATTTTAATGAAAAATTGTGTCCCTGAATAAAAACTCCCAGAAAAAACAGAATTCTTTCTTCCCCATTCTTGAGTCAGTAACTTTAGATATACCAGGCAAAGATATGCAAGAAAATCTTTCTATTGCAAGTAACCTTTAACATTAAAAGTGTTTTTATGGTTCTAATGATTTTGGTTAAAGTATCATGTTTAAGACCTTATTACCTTGGAAACTGATTCACAAGACTGTTCCACAAACTACTCTTATAAATGCTTAGCCTTCTCTCTACCTGTTAATCCAAATAAGAAATGCTTTTATAAATGCTTTTATTTGTTGCAAGTACCAGGGGACACAGAAGGCTTAAGCAGTAGTGAAATATTTAAAAGCAACTTGCTGTGTAATAGCTTTGAAATTTCACTCCTTTGCATGACATTATGAGAAAAAAAATTAATAACAAGTTGACTATTATTTATTTATGCCAACAAATATTATTATGGCATTGAATTTTTAAGTTCCAGTTCTACCTCTCAAACACTGCCCACATACGGTTTGTGTGTTTAAAAACACCAACAGTAAGTTTATTCATCAAAGTTCTAAGGCTTTCACGGCCGGTGTCAATACTAGATGCAATATTAACCGCGCTTGTGGGCCGTGGTCTATTGGGTTCCTTCTTCCCAAACGTTTCGTCTACCGTAGTCGCAGACGAAACGTTTGGGAAGAAGAAGGAACCCAATAGACCACGGCCCACAAGCCCGGTTAATATTGCATCTAGTAAGTTTATTGTCATAAATAAATAATAATTACCATTTTAAGGTTATTTAATCCCAGGACATACTTGCAATAGCAAGTCACCATTGGGGTAATTGTCTCTGATGTGAGACTGCCTTTGTGGTTTACTGGGAAAAATACGAACTGGTTTGAGAATTCAATGTCATTCTGGCAGGTTGTCACAGTAGCTTAATGGTTAGAGCACACGTCTAGTAAGCGGAGGGTCTGTGGTTCAAATTCCAGCTGTGGCATTGAATTTTTAAGTTCCAGTTCCACCTCTCAAACAAGTTGACTATTGAAAAAATATGTATTGTAATATTCAACTCAACAAAAAACATATCTCAGGATTGGTAAACACCACAAAAAATAAATGATTTGATATTAACCATTCAAAGATATAAATTTCATTTGTCATGAAAATATTTCATGGTATTTAAATAACAATTGAGAGCTATTTTGAGAAAATTTCTGTGAAGGATAGTCTGGGGTGGTGGGGTGTCCTAGAGAATCTTCATGTTGCATCCTTGGAAGATACAACTTAAATACCAAGCTTGGTATTTCACCGACTTTTCATTTTAGAGTTATGCTGCTCTCACACACATGCACACGCACGCGCACACGCACGCACACACACACACACACACACACATTTACAAACTTTTATCTGAAACATGTATTTCCTATGATATCTCGATATTTAATTCTTGGGTGAAATGGGATACTTCCCCTACTTACTACACATAGCAGAAAAAGCAAAAGGTGCTAAAAAGAACGTTTGGCTCCTTTAGTTGGTATACTATTATGAAACTCTACATGGTGCACAAATTTAATGTAACAACTGAAGACAGAAGAAACAGGAAATTACAAAACTGTTGTTGTTAGCTAATGCTGGATTTCTGACAATGAAGTCATTAATCCTCTTGCTCTCCAATATTTTTCACTGATGGATGGGGCACTAGAAGTGGCTGGGCATATTTGAAGGTGGTCTCGGTCCATTTCCTCTTGCAGATCACATAGAGGACAGAGTGGTGAAGAATATATCCCAATTCTGTTCAAATGTTTTGCCAGACAATCATGTCCTGTAATCAACCTGAAGGTTGCAACTGCTGTTTTTCGAGGATACTCAGGAATCACTGTTTGAATGTTTGGTAGTTCCCATCTTTTATTCTTTGATTTTTCATAGTAATATTTTGCGTTAATTTTTTTGAATTCAGAGTTGACTAATCTTTTAGCTGCATAAAATGGTAAAATGTTGTTGTTAGCTAATGCTGGATTTCTGACAATGAAGTCATTAATCCTCTTGCTCTCCAATATTTTTCACTGATATTGAAGAGAGCAATAGCAGTAATAGTAACCGTTTTTAGAGAGCACCATATTTTTATGTTTTGGCGGTCACATCGCTCTCTCACAACCCCCAGAATGTCTGGAGGACCACACCTGTCGTTGGTTTGCGGGTCTCACTGACCTGACCGGGAGAATTATCAAAATAAATTCACCGACCATATCCTCTGATTACCAATCAGAGGACGTATTACATGCCATGACAGGTCAGCATGTTAGGGGTTAAGAGTTTATAGAGAAATTAGAGAAATGGAGAGGTTGGAAAAATAAAGACTCCCTAGCCCTCGGGAACCCTAATAGCATCGGGGTTGGAAGAGAACAAGAGATGACCAAGGTAAGGTCAGATAGAAAAGTTAAAAGGTAAAATGTAGAAGAGCTCAAAGCTATATATTACGGAATAATATACGTGCACTTGGAATATGGTATTGAAATTTGGGGAGGGTGTGGGGTAACAAAATTAAACAGGAAGAGATGCTACAGAAGAGATGCATACATTATGTTTTTCAACTAAGGACTACAGACATGTGTAAGCCACTCTTTAAAAAGAATAAAATATTGACAATTGTTGCTATTTATGTATACAAAGTAATTATACTGACTCAAAACAAATTACTTACTAAAAACACATATTCATACATATAACACCAGAGGGAATGAAAATTACAATAGAGCACACTTAAATTCGCCAAAACATAAAAATATGGTGCTCTCTAAAAAGCGGTTACTATTACTGCTATTGCTCTCTTCAATATCATCAGTGAAAAATATTGGAGAGCAAGAGGATTAATGACTTCATTGTCAGAAATCCAGCATTAGCTAACAACAACACCTAAATAAGGCTTCAACGAAAAAGGATCCGATTGTAATGGGAATGCTACTATATAATGCCCTACCAAAAAGTAGAAAAGAGTATTCAAGAAAAAACTCCCGTGCTGAAGAGTTAAAGAATTACCTAATTGGAAAGTGTTCATACAGGCTAGAAGAGATGTTAAATTAATGTTAAATGCTGCTAATGTATTTTTTGTATATTCAATATTCCATGTTTGTGTTACAATATATAGATTGTTTTTACTAACCATAATTGTAATTATGTGCCTATAATGTTCTTTTTATTCATGTATTAGCATTTGACAATGCTCCATGCTTGTATTACAAGTGTTATGAGCAATAAAGAATTGAATTGAATTGAATGAGTGGGGGAAAACTGACTTCAATGTATATCACATGGATCACACAAGAAAGCATTTGCACGCTCAACGTTCATATCACTGTGATATAATATCAGCAATCATTCTCAAAAGTTTGCTGCTCATTTATTGGCATTGAACCTAATAAAAATCAAAAGGAATATTAATTACCTGTTTTATTTTGTCAAAGACATTCTCCACTTCTGCTGTCCACCATACTTGGTTGGCGCACAGACAAACCATACCTTGATAGTTCAACATCCATTTTGTCCTGCAACATTAAAATCCTACCATGTTAACCTCATTCCACGGAAATTAAACAACAGCTAACAAAAAAATTTACTTACCTAGGTGTTCTTGTTTTGCCATAGTCATATATGGACTTCTTTGTTATGAAACGGTTAGCTTTCCACATCTCTTTGAGTACTACATTCATCCAGTCCTCAATACGACTGTCTGTATCCACGTCCTGCCGAAAATCCATTGTCTCACCTTCACCAGAGATCATGGAGGAGGCTACAGTTCTGTCCATGGCATCGAGATGAAGTCTTAAACTTGCAATGTTGTCAAACATCTGTAATCAAGTAATCAAGAGAAACAGCTCTTAATTATACTGGTCATAGATATTGCTTGAAGTTGTTTAGCCTTGTGTCTGTTTGGGGGGGAGGAGATGTGTGTGTGCGTGGGTGCGTGCGCGTGTGCGTGTGCACGTATGTGTGTGTGTGAACAACATAGTTCAAGCACAAAAAGCTTAATGAATACCAAATTTGATATTTAAGTTGAGCATCCTTCAAATAAGTGAAGCAAAGCTTTTCAGGTAAATTCCCTTCCCCTTTACATGGAACACTTTTAAAAAATTTGTGATTTTCTGAAAAATGGCTATCAATGCTATTAAAACACCATATATTAAAGTTATTTATGTGACAAAATATATGTTTTTAATTTTCTGGAAATAGCCCATGAACTTCTTTTCATTTGCAAGGAACGTTGTACCAATAATCTTGAATAACAGGTAAATATTAAGTAATAGCACAAAATGCACTGCACAAAAAGTATAGAATACTTTAAAACACAATTTACTTCAAACGCCTTTATTGTGACATAAACCATTACGGAGATATTAACCTTTAATAGTTTGAAGTGTTTAACATTTCCTCATTCTTTTTGAGTCCTATGGACATTTAACTGCTTATTATGGTTGCAAGGAAAGCGTATGTAAGGTCAGCATGTAGCATGCAGTTGTTAAACATTTGACTATCACTATTCCCTTTGTCTCTAAAACGAAATGAGTAATGTAGCTATTGCTGTAAAGATTTATCTCCATTAAAATGAAGTACACAAAAATATTCATAAGAATCATTTGTACCTACACCTTGAAGCTGAATAATCGTTGTGGTGTCCTAGTTATTGGATCGCCATTTGAAGCTGAAGTCGTTGGTGACGTGACGTTGCCCTTCGATGTAGCTCGCCTCGGCTAGTTCTGCAAAAGATCTCTTTATCTCGGGTTTGCGTAAGTGTAATGGACAACCCAAGAACAACTTTATATATTGTTTATTTATATTAAATATTTTCGGGAGCTATGCCGAAAATATTTGTATATGTAGAGGAATCACACCCACATCCGCGCAGCACGACCTCCCGTACTGGTCTCTGGTTGAGTAGTGCCGCTTTCTCTCTTACCCACGCTAAGAAGACCGTTCTCTTCCATTTGAATGTCATGACGTCATCCAAGAAAGCCTCGTATCCAAAATGCTATTTCCCTTTCCCGCAATTTAGAAATGTCCCTTTCTATTATAACATGTTCTTTTATGAATTTCGAATATATAATTACCTTTTTAGGATTAAACGATGTTTACTTTATATTTTATTAAATATATCGCGCGACTTTTAAGGTTTGTAGAACTGACTTTCGAACGTGTATTTAAACTATGTGGTATGACGTCATGACTCGTTAATTTCAAACCAATAATGCGTTTATCCTACAACTTTAACGACTATTATTTACTCATATCTTGTTCACCTTACAACACTTCCTGCTCTATTATCTATTTATGTTATTACTCAACACTTATCGCAAATCTCACATCCGGCAATTAAATTAAAACGTGTCTTTTTCAAAAGCCCATTCGATCGGAAATCTAAATTTCGGTATCAAATGCCCCCATTTATGTTATTTTATTATTTCATAATAAAATAATGTAAATGTCTTGCCCGAAAGAAAAATTAAAATTTACTCCTGTATTTTGAATAATCGGCAACACTCCCATTATATACAATTTTCAATTACACTGTTTTTGAAATTGGTTATTAACACATTTTCTCATTAATCTTTTTAACATGACAAACAATTATACACTTGACTTAACATTAATCCTTAAATACTAATTACAATATGTTATGGTTTCTTCTGTGAAGCTTTTATATAAAGGTTAAATTTCAAGAGTCTTTCTTTATACTTCCTTCTTTTAGTTCATGTTTGCTCACTTCGCTCTCACTATCACTTGCACTGTGATTTTTCACTTTTGTTATTGTAACACATATCTGTACTATATCCTTTAAGCACTAAAATGTACATATATTTATATAAATCCATTACACTCTTCAGACAAATTCTTTCTTTGTCTTGCTGTGATAACTATCTATACATCTAAATATTTTAACAAATGTTTACAAAGTAAATATTCTGTTTTCTCTCTATGCGGAAATGAACAATTTAACAATCTTTCTGAAGCTGTTATTGTGAGCTCTATACAATATATTCTTAAGCTCTTTGTAGTAGATAGCAATTCACATTCTGCATTTTTCATGAATATGTAAGTACCTGACCAATATATGATTTTCAAGTAAGCTAACATTTACATTTTATCTCAAAGCTGATTGGGCGCCAATATACAAATGACATTTCCAATTTTTCTTTTACATTAAATCAAGGTTCCAAGGCACCACACGGTTTCTTGTATGGTCGAAGGAGTTGTTTATGCCATCTTCCCAGACATTTTTCATTTTTAACATCTTTTAATTCATAGGTATGATAACCAAATTTGGATATAATTTCTGCAGGACCTTTATATAACAATTCCATCCTTTTGTTCCTACCTCGCAATGCACATGATAACTTATGGTCTTTAACTAGTACCCAATCGCCTATCTTAGGTTACCATTTATGTTTTCTACTCTTTTTTTTTTTTTAATTTTCGCTTCTCTGCCTTTTTCTTGATTCGTTCAAAAGCAATTTTCGCTCTTTCTTCCTCACTTAACTGAATGTCATTAATTTTCAGTGTTTTTGGTACCCCGATCAATATTGGTTCTGGTTCAATTCCTAACATTAATTTTATTGGTGCAAACCCAGTAGTTACATTAATGGTGTGATTGATAATCTTTTCTATCAATGGACAATATTTCACCCAATCCTTGTGATTATGATGTGTAAGTACACGTAAATAAATTCCTATATCTCGGAGGACACGTTCTGTTGGATTCCCTGATGGAAAGTATGATGAACAATACTTTAGTTTTCTCGCATCTAATGTCACCCTAATCTTTCCATTGGCCTTATTTACAATACATAGGGGATTCACAAATTCTGAATTCGAAATTTCAATAACCTCATCTTCTAACATTGACTTTATAACTGCATCTACCTCTTCTCTTATTGTACTAGGGATAGCTCTCGCTTTATGTGTAAAAGGTTTGATGGGTATCATCTCAAACGAATGAGTATAAATAGTACATTTACCAGGTTTCTCAGAGAATACTTCTTTATTTCGGATTAATATTTCAAACAATTTATCCCTCTGTTGTTCATTTAGTTGATCAGCCTGAGTTACTTTTTTTCTCAACAATTCTTCTAAGTCTTCACTACTCTCCCTATCATAGTACCTAGTTGCATCAGAAACCCTCAAATTGTCTATGAAATCATTTTTATCCCATTCTACATTTTCTTTATTATCGACACTGTACTCTTTGACATTTACTTCAGTTAATTCCATAGCTCCTACTTTAACATATTCTACAAAGAATGTATCCCCTTGGATTTCTTCTTCCTCTTTTTCTCTTATAATAGTTTCTGAACTACTATCTTCCACAAAAGGCACTATAATGGTCTCATCTTCAACTTTCATTTCTAGAATCATGTTTTTAAAATTCACCACAGCTTCCCAGGCATAAAGACAATCACAACCTATTATAATATCTGTCACAAGTCTTCCTACAATCAGAAATAAAATTCCAAGTATTCTCCCATTTATTTCAATATTTATCATTGCTTGAAATTTTACTCTCTCTTTTCGTTTTCCCACAGCTAGCGAGCAGTATATCCCATTAACTGGTAAAGACATTACTTTAAAGCCACTACTTTGTAAATTATCATAAAAATTTTGTGAGCATACTGTGCTATTTGATCCCGTATCTATAATTGCATTGTATTGTTTTCCATTTACTCCAATTTTGATTTTAGGTGGATCTCCTACTTTTTCGTTTTCGTCGTTTCTATTTTTCCATTCTCTTTTCTTTTGTATCATCATTTGCCTTCCAGGACTATTTATTTCCGAGTACTTATCACAATCATTACTAGGATACCCAGTTCTCACTGAAGGCGCGTTTGACCGGGTCTGGCGTTTCCCTGATTTTTATGTATTGCTCCTGTACTATTTCCCAAATTGATACTTCTGTTTTCCTGCATTAAATCGGGGTTACTTCCTACCATGTTTTTGACCGTGTTAATGGCCTCGACCATTTCCGCATTTTCGGGGGAATTTCGTCCATTAGAATACCTTTCTTCCTGTCTTGGTGACCTCGGTCTAAACTCATTATCTCCGTTTGTCCAATACCCATCATTTGAATTTCTACTATGTCCAAAATAACGTCCCCGTCTACCTCGATCAAATCTATTTGTATTCATATAATTTACCCTTATATTTCTTCCCCTTTGATTACCATTTCTATTTTGGTGACGCCCTTCCTGGTTATATCTACCTTGATTTTCCCACCGGAATGATTCCATCCTTGGTACTGGTCCTTTATATCTTTCCCTAATCTCACTTCTATTCTGATAATACTGTGCCCCTTGCCCGAAAGAATTTACAGTTTCTTTTTCTTCATATTTATTTCCAAATGCGTGTTTTGGCTTATTGACTTCTAAGGCTGATAATAATTCTATCATAGCTGCAATGCTATCGGGTCGGGCTATGATTAGGTAGTGTTGAAGCGTTTCCAGAAAATGTGGAGTAACTATATTTATTAGATCTTTTTCATCTAAGGGAGGGTCCAACATCTTCGATTTTCTCGCTATTCTCATAAAATAGTTTACCATCGATTCCTCCGATCTAGGATTAAACTTTCCATTGCTTAATTCAACTCTAATATTAGCCTGCCTACTAGCTCCCCAATATCTGGTTAAAAAGATGTTCCTAAAGGTCCTGTAATCATTATTGTTACCCATAGAAAGGCCTAGCCAATTAGCAGCATTACCCTTTAGACATTTTCTTACTATCACCATCTTGTACTCCTCTGGTATACGTTTCACCGTGAAGTACTCTTGTAACCCTTCTAAAAAGGCTTTAGGATCATCTGAATCTTCATTTTCAAAAACTGGAGGTGTCATTTCATTTAAGACATGGTTAGGCCAATGTAAATTTGAATTGTCACCTATCCCTGAGCTATTTCCGAGATCAGAATGGGAATTACTGTTACCCCTATTTTGCATCGAAATGTCAGCTGATACACCTGGTATTGCCTCGTTTCTTGCAACTTCATCACTAAGATTGTTGTGATTACCTGCATTTTCATTTAATTTCAAATTTTCTAAGGCCTCTTTTACCTGAGTAATTTCTGTTACTACCCCTTTTATTTTGTCTGTAACATCCTCCAAATTTCTAGCCTGCCTTTCACTTTCTACATTAGATCTTTCCATTCTAACTTTACACCCCTGTAGCTCTTCTCTAATTTCTTCCCTGTCTTTATCTAACCTTTGTACTACCTCTTCCCTTTGTTTGTCTAATTTATATGTTACTCTTTCCCTTTCTTTCTCTAATTTTTCACTAACTTGTTGACCTAATTTCTTTTCAGAATTCTTTACTTCTTGCCTTATTGTCTCTAATTCTCCCTTAACCTGTTCTCTATTTTCTTTTACTTCACTACTAACTTTATTAATTTCCTCCCTAACTTCTTCCCTAAAGGTTTCGAAAGCTCTCTTCTGATTTTCCAATTGCATTCCCAATTCCTGTTGTCCCTTCTCTACTTTCTGTCCTAACTCTTTACTATTTTCATCTATCTTTTGACTTAACTCTGTTCTTAATTCTTTACTATTTTCATCTATCTTTTTACTTAACTCTGTATTCATCTTTTCCACTGTTCTTAATTCTTTACTATTTTCATCTATCTTTCGACTTAACTCTGTACTCATCTTTTTCATTATCGTTTGAAACATATTCTCTATTTCTGACATAAATGCTGGCCTTTTTGAATTACTACTAAACATTTCTGAACTACCTCTAGGTGTTTCTCTAACGTTCTGATCTTCTAATTCTTGGCATATTCTGCTACCAATTACATTCTGATTAAATTCTTCCATCCTACTTACACTTTTCTCAATTTCCGGACTGTCAAAACCTATAAACTCGCTATCACTGTCTTCCATTTCTAAGCTATTTACATGTGTTTTTCTACTCACCAAAATTTTCAATATTTTCACTATTTCACTTTAACTGCACTTAAACTTGTTCACTACACGTTTCACAGATGTTGACACGCTGGGCACCTTCTTGTCTGCTGGTTCGATGCTGGCTCGGTCGTCTTGGGGGGTTGGTCCATTCTTTCGACGCCACACGCTGGGATGCCAATTTGAAGCTGAATAATCGTTGTGGTGTCCTAGTTATTGGATCGCCATTTGAAGCTGAAGTCGTTGGTGACGTGACGTTGCCCTTCGATGTAGCTCGCCTCGGCTAGTTCTGCAAAAGATCTCTTTATCTCGGGTTTGCGTAAGTGTAATGGACAACCCAAGAACAACTTTATATATTGTTTATTTATATTAAATATTTTCGGGAGCTATGCCGAAAATATTTGTATATGTAGAGGAATCACACCCACATCCGCGCAGCACGACCTCCCGTACTGGTCTCTGGTTGAGTAGTGCCGCTTTCTCTCTTACCCACGCTAAGAAGACCGTTCTCTTCCATTTGAATGTCATGACGTCATCCAAGAAAGCCTCGTATCCAAAATGCTATTTCCCTTTCCCGCAATTTAGAAATGTCCCTTTCTATTATAACATGTTCTTTTATGAATTTCGAATATATAATTACCTTTTTAGGATTAAACGATGTTTACTTTATATTTTATTAAATATATCGCGCGACTTTTAAGGTTTGTAGAACTGACTTTCGAACGTGTATTTAAACTATGTGGTATGACGTCATGACTCGTTAATTTCAAACCAATAATGCGTTTATCCTACAACTTTAACGACTATTATTTACTCATATCTTGTTCACCTTACAACACTTCCTGCTCTATTATCTATTTATGTTATTACTCAACACTTATCGCAAATCTCACATCCGGCAATTAAATTAAAACGTGTCTTTTTCAAAAGCCCATTCGATCGGAAATCTAAATTTCGGTATCAACCTACTTATAAACAATAGATGGTAGATGTTTTTGTATGTGCCTTGTGCATGACATCTAAGTTCATTTGAAGTTTTGGAACAATTACTCAAAACCAATGATATTTTAAAATAAGAAGAAATTAGAAGCTAAAAGCTTCACGTATCTTAATAATATTGCAAGATTTTCACAGCTGACATGTTTCAAGTTGTAATCCAACTTATTTACAACTTATTTTGTATAGCTTTGAAAATAAGTTGGATTACAACTTGAAATGTGTCAGCTGTGAAAATCTTGCAATATTACTAAGTTTAAGATATTATTGTCTAATTTGTGCTTATTTTAGATTCTATTGCTTCACTGTAAATAGCTTCAATATTTACTTAATTAAATCAATGATATTCACTTGCTGGGCAGTGGTTTTCAATCTTTGAGTAGGTATTACCTTGTACTACTACATTAAATTCAAACACACACACCCACATGCCCACACCCACGCACGTACACACGCTCTCACTCATTCTTCCAGATTATAGAAGGAAGGGGAATAATCCTATTTGAAGAAACATTTCCACTCTCCAGCCAGGAATCAAACCCGGGACCTCTGGATTTGAAGATTAACATTCTAAGCACCAGATCACAGAGGTAGTCTATACATGTATTGTACACTGCCATATCATGTTATGTGACCAGTAGTGTATGTAGTGTGATGTTTGTGCCAGCCAGCCAGCCTATGTTTAAATAAGTTACCTTGATCATATGCTCCTGAATGCATGCAGGATCTCTGCTACCAAGAATGGAAATCAACTCTTCATCTGATATGAAAAAGAACCTGGGAAATATATTTCTTTTCGATTCCATATAACTATACAAAGATTTCTGACAATTTTCTAGCCCAAAGTTAAGTTGTTGTAGTTGTTGCAGCCTTCCATCAATTTCACAGCATTCTTTTACATTCAGTCTCTTTGCTGTATCTAACATAATCTGAAATAAAACATGCAGAGGATATTTAATTCCTTCCTTTTACTTCAGTGTTCAGTGATACAATAATTTGATCAACTTGACATTACTTCAGTGCAACTTTGAAATATAATCTAGCAATTGACATAAAGAAAATAAAGACTGTAAGGCCTCTATAATGGGAAGTAGTCAGATATTCATAGTCCTTAAAATAACCACATAGAAGAAGTCAGTCTCTTACAACTTTTAACTGCAATGACGTATATTTAAGGGTGCTCTGGTCATTAGCAACCTTATAAAATGAACCATGGTGAAAGTGAGGGGCAAATATCAGTGCAAAATAAAAATCCTAGCAAAAGTCACAAATACAGATAAATATGCATAACTAATAGGGTAAAAGCCAGAATTAAAACAAAGATACAAAAAAGACCCAAAAGGAATGCAAACTCAATATCTGTAATACTAAATTCGTATTTCTCAATTTACCTTTGATAATAATTTCAAAGTCCCTTTGACTACTTGGTTATCTTCTGTCTCAACCTCTCACACTGAGGTCCCAAAAGTGTGCCAGAGAAACAGACTCTAGCAACAGAGTCATATCCAATAAAGGTTTGCCGTGGCACTGACCATCAGAGATGTTCAAGGTCAAGCTACTCACACTACTGGTCAGCTGCATGCCAACCTCACCTTACTACTTGTAAAACTGTGACTCATGACAATAAGATATATCAGACTGTTCTAGAGACTTCTGCCTGTCAGATGGTAATTATTAAGCGGAAGGTCTGTGGTTCAAATCCCAGCTGTGGCATTGAATTTTTAAGTTCCAGTTGTACCTTTCAAAGTAAATAGGTATTTACTATCAAGAGAAATGCAGATGGAAATGTGGATCATTACAAACCAAGGTTAGTTGTGAAGGGTTGTTTAGACTATACTGAGACTTATGCACCAGTTGCAAAGCTAGCTATACTCAGAACATTACTCTGAGTGATTAATGCAAATCATTATTTTGTTCATCAACTTGAGGTTAAAAATGCCTTTTTGAACAGGGTATTGAAAGAAACTATTTTTATGCATCCACCTGAAGGAATGAATGTCAAGAAGGGTCTTTGTTGTAAACATAATAAGACATTGTATGGGTTAAAACAAGCCCCTAAAGAGTTGAATGAAAAATTCAATGTTTTTGTGAAACACTTGGGTTTAATCAATATCAGACTGATAGATGTTTATAAGTAAGTATGAAATAAAATGTTGTGCACTTGTTACTGTATGTAGATGATATTATTATTATTGCATGTAATGTACTTGAAGTCTTACAAGATGTTAAAAATTGATGAGAGAATTTGAAATGAGAGATATGGTGGAATTAAGTTGTTTTCCGGGGACTAAAATTGAGCACAATGGTAACTCAATGTTTTTAAGCCAGAAACAATACTTGCAGAGGCTAATAAGTAAGTTTGGTATGCAATCAGAAAATCCCAAACAAACTCCCTTAGAGAGAGATTGATACCTCTAAACCAAATATAATTGGACGTAAACCTTACTGTGATCTTATTGGAGCATTGATGTATGCTTGTCTGACTTATGCATAGCACTCAATTTTACAGTCACTATCAGTGCAATGCAACTGAAGTATGAGGGGCATTTCAAAATTTTGTTGTTTTCTAGTGCCTTGCATCTGGCAATGAAGCCATTAGCATTCGTGCTTTCCAATACTTTTGAACTTTTAGGACTCATATTCATGTATGTGGCTTTCATGTAACTGTTTTCTTAACGGGCACCAGTTTTACAATGTGGCAGTTACATCACCCGACTTAAACCCCCATTTTGCAAGGGGGACCACACCTATCATTGGTCAACGGGTCCATCGGACCTAGCCGGGAGGACTAAATAGGTGGTATTTAGATCCACCGACCTTCCCCTCATGTGCCTCTGAGGGACGCTGTTGTGCTGTGATAGGCCAGCACATATGTAAATGACATTTCCTCCATTTTAGATGAAACAGTTATACCGCTGTGATTCGGTCAAAAAATGTCTGGAAGGAGATTTTCCACTTCATTTGCTTATGACTAGTCATATCTGTTACTTCCTGTGCTTTAGATGCTTGAACCAATCAGATTTATTGATGAGCTAGCCACTATTTTTTTAAATTAACATTCTCTAATATAGTGTCATATCAGAAGGTGAATGAATGAAATGGATGAAATGATGCTAGCAAATGAGCCCAAGGTCCACAGAGCTTTACGTTACTTGACATTCGTCTTCTCAGGATAAGGGATAACTCACCCTAAGCGAGATTTGAACTTGCAACCTCTGGGACGTGAGGCAGACACGCTACCATCATGCTACAGAGGAAGGTGAGCTAGCCACCATCTCGATAAGCTCATGGTATTGATATGTCTTGCATCTATGTATTAGCTCTTTATTTCATGTACTGTACATTTTTTTCAAACTTCTGACTCGATGGTGAATGCTTGGAGTATTAACGTGATGATTATGCAGTGAAACACTGAAGTTCCTAATTGTTTATCTATAAATTAAGGTGTGATGATAAGCGATGAAATACAGTATTCCCCATTCTCCCTAGGGTCTGGAAGTATGAGTGAGAGTGCAAATGTGTGAGTGAATTTAATGTTTATTAAGAAAATCCAATATAAACAAACCCATTACACAAATAGTAAAACAAGCAAATATCATTGCTGATGAGCAATTGTTCTGAGGGAAATAGCTGCTGATATGACCCCAGATGTTAAAGGCAATGCTATAAATTGAGCAAAAAGGTTCACAATTTTTACCAGATTTTCACCAGTACATACATTGTCTTAATGAAACATGGGAAGTGACTGCAATAATGAAATAGTGAATGTCCTCATTCTCTCTCTCTCTCTCTCTCTCTCTCTCTCTCTCTCTCTCTCTCTCTCTCTCTCTCTCTATGTACATGCACATACTTTTCTTAAACAGTGACCCCCAATGTAACATGCACCAAAACTATATATTTTGAAAGCTGCATTTAGTACCCATTTTTCTACATAATTTCCTTGAGCCTCAATACATTTTTGGTACCATGATAATTTTTTTAACCCAGTGTCAAACCACTCTCCCGCCAAGCTGGCTAACCATCTTTCCACTTCTTGTTTTAGCTCCTTGTCATTTACAAAGCGCCTTTTCCCGAGATGTTGCTGCAGCTCTGGAAAAATCACTCAGTGCAAGGTCAGGTGAGTAAGCTGGATGATTGAAAACATCCCATCAAAACTGCTCAAACAGGACTTGAGTTCCATGAGTAGAATGTGGGCAAGCGTTATCGTGGAACAGAAAAACTGTTTTGCTCAACTTTCTCCTCCTTTTGTTTTATATGGCTCTTCTGAGTTTTCTCAGCACCTCACAATAACAAGCAGCTGTCATTGTGGTCCCATGGGGCAGGCAATCAATTAACAGTACTCCCTTCAAATCCCAGAATATGGTTGCCTTGACCTTGCCAGGTGATGCAACAACTTTTGTCTTTTTTGGTGTTCATTTCCACGCCATATTCTGTCTTTGGATTTGGGTGTCCAGCGATGGAACCATGTGTCGATAGACACAGATCCTCAGAAATGATCTTGTGAAGTGATGCACAGTTATTTCAGTAAAAGTTCAAACAAAACTGCACAAGTGTAAGGTGCCAATCAGTGTCTATAACTTGAATCTCGTCAGCAATATCCAGAGCGTGGGAAGTAGAGAGCCCACCGCTTAGTTACTCATGGTGTAATGTTGCTCTCCCTTCAATGAATGATTGGTCAACAACAAACCATTGGTCTTGACATAACGTCTTTACCATAAACACTACACAACTTGTGATGAATTTCAGTTGTAAATTTATTTTTTCTTGTCATAATTGGGATTACAGCAGAAACTTCACAATCTGCAGTAGGAGCAGTGGAGTCTCCATTGTTACTGTTGTTTTAATGTCAAGCAATAAACTTAGGTGCCTAGGAATTTTACAGTGGTGCTACTACACCCATAACTATATTCCCTGGGACTTTCAGACTTTTCCCGCCTACTGTGCAGATTTAAAAAAATAGTGTAACTTACTATTATTTATTTATGCCAACGAACTTACTGTTGGTGTTTTTAACAGGAGAGTGGATTACCAGGAGAAATACGAACTGGTTTGAGAATTCAATGTCATTCTGGCAGGTTGTCACAGTTGCTTAATGGTTAGAGCACCTGCCTGGTAAGCGGAAAGTCTGTGGTTCAAATCCCAGCTGTGGCATTGAATTTTTAAGTTTAAGTTCTATCTCTCAAAGTGTAACTTACTTTTGAGATACCCTGCATACAATGGAATGGGTTAAAAAGGGTAGTATTATACATTCAAGGAACCCTAGAATGGGGTCTATGGTATAAAGGGAATTCAAGTGTAACTCTGGTAGGTTGTGCAGATGCAGATTTTGCAAACAATAGAACAGATAATCTGTCAGGGTTTCTGTCTGAAGTGTTTGGGGATACCTCATTATTACGAGGGGTGCTCAATAAAGCCTGGGACAAATACTCATACAACAATGTATGGTAAAAAATCACTCATACAGACTTTTGTCCCCCTCAGAATACTTCCCTGCAAAACAAAGTACTTGTCCCACCTCCTTTGCCATTCCTGGAAAATGTGCAGGACATCCTATTGAGGGTTACCTCTAAAGCTTTCACTGATTTGGTCTCATTGTCAAATAAACGTGCCTTGTGGTCGCTATCCACATATCCCCTAGACACCAGTAAGTAGAAGTAATGTTCTGCTCAGCTTGGGTACCTTGTGGTCACTATTCACATATCCCCTAGACACCAGTAAGTGGAAGTAATGTTCTACTCAGCTTGGGTACCTTGTGTTCACTATCCACATATCCCCTAGACACAGTAAGTGGAAGTAATGTTCTGCTCAGCTTGGGTACCTTGTGTTCACTATCCACATATCCCCTAGACACCAGTAAGTGGAAGTAATGTTCTGCTCAGCTTGGGTACCTTGTGGTCACTATCCACATATCCCCTAGACACCAGTAAGTGGAAGTAATGTTCTGCTCCGCTTGGGTACCTTGTGGTCACTATCCACATATCCCCTAGACACCAGTAAGTGCAAGTAATGTTCTGCTCAGCTTGGGTACCTTGTGGTCACTATCCACATATCTCCTAGACACCAGTAAGTGGAAGTAATGTTCTGCTCAGCTTGGGTACCTTGTGGTCACTATCCACATATCCCCTAGACACCAGTAAGTGGAAGTAATGTTCTGCTCAGCTTGGGTACCTTGTGGTCACTATCCACATATCCCCTAGACGCCAGTAAGTGGAAGTAATGTTCTGCTCAGGTTGGGTACCTTGTGGTCACTATCCACATATCCCCTAGACACCAGTAAGTGGAAGTAATGTTCTGCACAGCTTGAGTACCTTGTGGACACTATCCACATATCCCCTAGACGCCAGTAAGTGGAAGTAATGTTCTGCTCAGCTTGGGTACCTTGTGGTCACTATTCACATATCCCCATGACACCAGTAAGTGGAAGTAATGTTCTGCTCAGCTTGGGTACCTTGTGGTCACTATCCACATTTCCCCATGACACCAGTAAGTGGAAGTAATGTTCTGCTCAGCTTGGGTACCTTGTGATCACTATTCACATATCCCCATGACACCAGTAAGTGGAAGTAATGTTCTGCTCAGGTTGGGTATCTTGTGGTCACTATCCACATATCCCCTAGACACCAGTAAATGGAAGTAATGTTCTGCTCAGCTTGTGTACCCTGTGGTCACTGTCCACATATCCCCTAGACATCAGTAAGTGGAAGTAATGTTCAGCTCAGCTTGGGTACCTTGTGGTCACTATCCACATGTCCCCTAGACACCAGTAAGTGGAAGTAATGTTCTGCTCAGCTTGGGTACCTTGTGGTCACAATCCACATATCCCCTAGACACCAGTAAGTGGAAGTAATGTTCTGCTCAGCTTGGGTACCTTGTGGTCACTATCCACATATCCCCTAGACACCAGTAAGTGGAAGTAATGTTCTGCTCAGCTTGGGTACCTTGTGGTCACTATCCACATATCCCCTAGACAGAGACCCCTGAGTCCCTAGCTACTGGTGTAATCAGTGCCTTTTTCAGTTTTCAGGGACAGAAGTGTGCTGAACCAAGTTGTAGGATTTTAGCAGTGCTTTCTTTGCTTTGGGTTCTAGTTGTTTTAAAAATTCAGGGTGAACTTTATCAGGTCCAAGAGATTTCCTATTATTGGTTTTCTTCATTAGTTACCTCATCTAGTTATGTTTATGTAAAGGGGTTGTGAAATAATCATTCAACAGATGTTAAAGAAAAAGTTGTTGTGTTTGCTTTTCTTGACTTCTGTTTTGAAGAGTTTTTCTCTTTTTTCCATTCCAGAACACGAATGGCTCCATATTTATACTGATGGATCATTGATATCAAACCAAGATGGAGCAGGGGCTGGAGTTATGTATCACCTCTTTTCCTATTACAAATAAGTTATGGAACTACAAACTTGGATGGAGAAATTGAAGCTATTCGAATGACCCAACAAAATCTTTTGTATAGAATTTCACATTTTCATCAAGCAGTTATTCTCTCAGATTCCAGGGCAGCAATTATAGCAATTACTTCCAAGTTGTCACCAAAAAACCAAACAATTATAGAATGTTGGAAAATCCTTACCCAGCTAATAGCACTTTAAAAACACCTAGTCTTTCAATGGATACCAGCTCACTGTGGACTGAGTGGTAATGACAAGGCTGATTTTCTTGCAAAAAAGGGTACCAGCGGTGTACAGAAATCTGTGGTTAATCTACCATTTTATGCAGCTAAAAGATTAGTCAACTCTGAATTCAAAAAAATTAACGCATAATATTACTATGAAAAATCAAAAAATAAAAGATGGGAACTACCAAACATTCAAACAGTTGATGTGGAATGAAGTTGGTTGCTCCACGTTTGATCGCCCTTTGAAGCGAAATTGATGATACTTCGTGGTAGCTTAACGACCGTTGTCGATACTTGTATTTCGGCTCCGACTAGCTCAACATGAGATTTCTATAATCTAGGGTATGCGTGAGTATATTTTATAGATCACCCAGAATAACTTTTTGAGACTATTTATTTTCCACTCTTTGACACATTTCGGGAGTTATGCCGGTTTCCAATACATATATCCTCGCAGAGCAACAGCAAATCACATGTCCTCTAAGTTTGCTACCGATCTGGGGCGAGTGATCACGCTTCCTGGCGTCCCCACGCTAGGAAAACGTTCTTTCCAATTTTAAATTTCATGACGTCATCAAAAGAAAGCCTCATATCCAAAATGCTATTTCATTCCTTTTCACAATTTAGAAATGTCCCTTTCTATTATAACATGTTCTTTTTTTGAATTCCGAATATATATAGTTACCTTTCTATGATTAAACAATGTTTACTTTATATTTTATTAAACATATCGCGCGACTTTTAAGGTTGGCAGACCTGAAATTTGACCGTGAATTTAAAATTATGTGGTATGACGCCATGACTCGTTAATTTCAAACCAATAATGCGTTTATCCTACAAATTTAACGACTATTATTTACTCATATCTTGCTCACCTTACAACACCTCCTACTCTATTATCTACCTATGTTATTACTCAACACTTATCGCAAATCTCACATCCGGCAATTAAACTAAAACGTGTCTTTATCAAGCCCATTCGATTTGAAATCTAAATTTCGGTATCAAATGCCCCCATTTATGTTATTTTATTATTTCATAATAAAATAATGTAAATGTCTTGCCCGAAAGAAAAAATTAAAAATTACTCCTGAATTTTGAATAATCGGCAACACTCCCATTATATACAATTTTCAATTACACTATTTTGAAATTGGTTATTAACATATCTTCTCATTAATCTTTATAACATGACAAACAATTGTACACTTGACTTAACATTAATCCTTAAATACTAATTACAATATGTTATGGTTTCTTCTGTGAAACTTATATAAAGGTTAAATTTCAAGAGTCTTTCTTTATACTTCCTTCTTTTAGTTAGTTCATGTTTGCTCACTTCGCTATCACTATCACGTGCACTGTGATTTTGCACTTTTGTTATTGTAACACATATCTTTACTAGATCCTTTAAGCACTAAAAATGTACATATATTTATATAAATCCATTACACTCTTCAGACAAGTTCTTTCTTTGTCTTGCTGTGATATCTATACATCTAAATATTTTAACAAATGTTTACAAATTAAATATTCTGTTTTCTCTCTATGCGGAGATGAACATTTTAACAATCTTTCTGAAGCTGTTATTGTGAGCTCTATACAATATATTCTTAAGCTCTTTGTAGTATATAGAAATTCACATTCTGCATTTGTCATGAATACATAAGTACCTGACCAATATATGGTTTTCAAGTAACCTAAAATTTAAATTTTATCTAAAAGCTGATTGGGTGCCAATAGAACAAATGACACTTCGAATTTTACATGAAATCAAGGTTCCAAGGTACCACATGGTTTCTTGTATGGTCGAAGGGGTTGTTTGTGCCACCTTCCCAGACATTTTTCATTTTTAACATCTTTTACTTCATAGGTATGATAACCAAATTTTGATATAATTTCTGCAGGACCTTTATATAACAATTCCATCCTTTTGTTCCTACCTCGCAATGCACTTGATAACTTATGGTCTTTAACTAGTACCCAATCGCCTATCTTAGGTTCCCATTTATGTTTTCTACTCTTTTTCTTTAATTTTCGCTTCTCTGCCTTTTTCTTGATTCGTTCAAAAGCAATTTTCGCTCTTTCTTCCTCACTTAACTGAATGTCATTAATTTTGAGTATTTTTGGTACCCCGATCAATATTGGTTCTGGTTCAATTCCTAACATTAATTTTATTGGGGCAAACCCAGTAGTTACATTAATGGTGTGATTAATAATCTTTTCTATCAATGGACAATATTTCATCCAATCCTTGTGATTATGATGTGTAAGTACACGTAAATAAATTCCTATATCTCGGAGGACACGTTCTGTTGGATTCCCTGATGGAAAGTATGAGGAACAATGATATAACTTTATCTCATGATTTTCTAGGGTTTCTTTAAAAATTTTGCTCCGATGAACTGTAGCATTATCTGTTAAGATTGCCTGAATCTTGCCATATTTAGGCACATAATCTTTTATTATCTTTCCTACACATGTTTTGCTGCTGATATTCCTAACAGGATAAATTTTAATAAATTTACTAAAAACATCATGAAGAACAAACATATATCTACATCCAAATTGTCCTACTGGTAGCTCCCCACGTGCATCAGCAGTAACTAGTATATTTTTCCCTTCTCTTATGATTGTCTGAGGTTCTATATCAAATTTGATGTTAAATGGTTTGGCCCTTTGACATAAATCACAGCTCGAACATATTTTCCTCACTTTCTTTGCCAAATGTTTTATATAAAAATGGTCACTAATTGCCATGATTAGCTTTTCACTACCTGTATGAGCTAGTGTTTTGTGATAAGCAAGTATAAGTTTCTCTTGTAAAGCTTTTGGTACCATTACTTTCCATTTAGGTTCAATTCTTCCATGAAATTTATAGATTTTTCCCTCATAAATACCTATATTATCTTTTAGATTTTCTGTGATTTGTTCTGCCTTTTCTCTCAATTTCTTAAGTTCATCGTCCTCTGTCTGTAATCGTTCCAAATTTTGAAATTCTTTAGCTAATTGAGTCCCTTCTAAGGTTTTCAAATATAGTATGGTTACACCATGTTTGTTGTCACTAATTGTATCTGGTATTGTGTAATTAGTTTTCATCCTTGATAACAAATCACTAAAAATATTTTGATTTCCTGCTATGTGTTTGATTTCTATGTTATGGGATGTGATCTCATGTATGTATCTAGAAATACGTGTGCTTGTGAGTTTGCAAGAGTTCATAAATGCCAAACTAACATGATCTGTGTAAACTATTACTGGGTTGTTATATACATATTGCCTAAATTTTACAAGTGCAAAGTAAATAGCTGCTATCTCTTTTTCTGTAGTGCAAGCCTGTGATTCAGTCCTTGAAAGCCCCCTTGAAGCTACAGCAATGAGGTGATCTTTTCCCTCCTCATCTTTTTGTATTATGACACTACCATATCCAAGTCCTGAAGCATCCGTATAAATTATGTAGGGGAGATCTTCCCTAGGTTTTTCCAATAAAATGGACGCTGCAAACAATGTTTTTACCTTTTTGAAAGATTCTTCTTCTACTGATGACCATTGCCATTTCACATCTTTTCTCAAAAGTTGTCTTAATGGGGCTACTACGGTTGCATATTCCAGGATAAATCTTGATTGATAATTTAGAATACCAAGAAATCTTCTCAATTGTTTTATATTTTTAGGAGCTGGTATTTTATTTATGCTTTCAATTCTGTCGGGATTAGGCCTGATTCCCTCATTTGAAATAACATAACCTAAAACTTCTGTCTGTTTCACAAAGAATGCAGTTTTACTTGGCTTTATTGTCATGTTTGCTTTCTTTAACTGACTAAGCACATAATTGATATGATTTAAATGATCCTCTATATTTTCTGAAAAAATTACAAAATCATCCACATACTGAGCTACAAATTTCTTTATGGTTTCTCCAAAAATTTCATACAAAGCTCTTAATAGTGCACTACCACTGGTATTCATACCAAAGGCGCAAACTCGAAACTGATATAATATCCCAGAATGTAAAAACGCTGTATATTTTCTTAAATCTTCTCTAAGTGGGATCTGCCAAAAAGATGCTGTAAGATCTAGAGTAGAAAAAATTTTGCCCTTCTGCAATTTGTTCAATATTACCTCTACACTTTCTGGTCTAAATCTATCAGGTTTACAATGTTGATTTAGTTTTCTCGCGTCTAATGTCACCCTAATCTTTCCATTGGCCTTATTTACAATACATAGGGGATTCACAAATTCTGAATTCGAAATCTCAATAACCTCATCTTCTAACATTGACTTTATAACTGCATCTACCTCTTCTCTTATTGTACTAGGGATAGCTCTCGCTTTATGTGTAAAAGGTTTGATGGGTATCATCTCAAACGAATGAGTATAAATAGTACATTTACCAGGTTTCTCAGAGAATACTTCTTTATTTCGGATTAATATTTTAAACAGTTTATCCCTCTGTTGTTCATTTAGTTGATCAGCCTGAGTTACCTTTTCCCTCAACAATTCTTCTAAGTCTTCACTACTCTCCCTATCATAGTACCTAGTTGCATCAGAAAACCTCAAATTGTCTATGAAATCATTTTTATCCCATTCTACATTTTCTTTATTATCGACACTGTACTCTTTGACATTTACTTCAGTTAATTCCATAGCTCCTACTTTAACATATTCTACAAAGAATGTATCCCCTTGGATTTCTTCTTCCTCTTTTTCTCTTACAATAGTTTCTGAACTACTATCTTCCACAAATGGCACTATAATGGTCTCATCTTCAACTTTCATTTCTAGAATCATGTTTTTAAAATTCACCACAGCTTCCCAGGCATAAAGACAATCACAACCTATTATAATATCTGTCACAAGTCTTCCTACAATCAGAAATAAAATTCCTAGTATTCTCCCATTTATTTCAATATTTATCATTGCTTGAAATTTTACTCTCTCTTTTCGTTTTCCCACAGCTAGCGAGCAATATATCCCATTAACTGGTAAAGACATTACTTTAAAACCACTACTTTGTAAATTATCATAAAAATTTTGTGAGCATACTGTGCTATTTGATCCCGTATCTATAATTGCATTGTATTGTTTTCCATTTACTCCAATTTTGATTTTAGGTGGATCTCCTACTTTTTCGTTTTCGTCGATTCTATTTTTCCATTCTCTTTTCTTTTGTATCATCATTTGCCTTCCAGGACTATTTATTTCCGAGTACTTATCACAATCATTACTAGGATACCCAGTTCTCACTGAAGGCGCGCTTGACTGGGTCTGGCGTTTCCCGGATTTTTATGTATGGCTCCTGTACTATTTCCCGAATTGTTACTTCTGTTTTCCTGCATTAAATCGGGGTTACTTCCTACCATGTTTTTGACCGTGTTAATGGCCTCAACCCTGTCTTGGTGACCTCAGTCTAAACTCATTATCTCTGTTTGTCCAATACCCATCATTTGAATTTCTACTATGTCCAAAATAATGTCCCCGTCTACCCCGATCAAATCTATTTGTATTCATATAATTCACCCTTATATTTCTTCCCCTTAGATTACCATTTCTATTTTGGTGATGCCCTTCCTGGTTACATCTACCTTGATTTTCCCACCGGAACGATTCCATCCTTGGTACTGGTCCTTTATATCTTTCCCTAACCTCACTTCTATTCTGATAATACTGTGCCCCTTGTCCGAAAGAATTTACAGTTTCTTTTTCTTGATATTTATTTCCAAATGCGTGTTTTGGCTTATTGACTTCTAAGGCTGATAATAATTCGATCATAGCTGCAATGCTACCGGGTCGGGCTATGATTAGGTAGTGTTGAAGCGTTTCCGGAAAATGTGGAGTAACTATATTTATTAGATCTTTTTCATCCATGGGAGGATCCAACATCTTCGACTTTCTCGCTATTCTCATAAAATAGTTGACCATCGATTCCTCCAATCTAGGATTAAACTTTCCATTGCTTAATTCGACTTTAATATTAGCCTGCCTACTAGCCCCCCAATATCTGGTTAAAAAGATGTTCCTAAAGGTCCCGTAATCATTATTGTTACCCATAGAAAGGCCTAGCCAATTGGCAGCATTACCCTTTAGGCACTTTCTTACTATCACCATCTTGTACTCCTCCGGTATATGTTTCACCGTGAAGTACTCTTGTAACCCTTCTATAAAGGCTTTAGGATCATCTGAATCTTCATTTTCAAAAACTGGAGGTGTCATTTCATTTAAGACATGGTTAGGCCAATGTAAATTTGAATTGTCACCTGTCCCTGAGCTATTTCTGAGATCAGAATGGGAATTACTGTTACCCCTATTTTGCATCGAAATATCAGCTGATACACCTGGTATTGCCTCGTTTCTTGCAGCTTCATTATTAAGATTGTTGTGATTACATGCATTTTCATTTAATTTCAAATTTTCTAAAGCCTCTTTTACATGAGTAATTTCTGTTACTACCCCTTTTATTTGGTCTGTAACATCCTCCAAATTTCTAGCCTGCCTTTCACTTTCTACATCAGATCTTTCCATTCTCACTTTACACCCCTGTAACTCTTCTCTAATTTCTTCCCTTTGTTTGTCTAATCTATATGTTACTTTTTCCCTTTCTTTATCTAATTTTTCACTCACTTGTTGACCTAATTTCTTTTCAGAATTCTTTACTTCTTGCCTTATTGTCTCTAATTCTCCCCTAACCTGTTCTCTATTTTCTTTTACTTCACTGCTAACTTTATTAATTTCCTCCCTAACTTCATCCCTAAAGGTTTCTAAAGCTCTCTTCTGATTTTCCAATTGCATTCCCAATTCCTGTTGTCCCTTCTCTAATTTCTGTCCTAACTCTGTTCTTAATTCTTTACTAGTTTCATCTATCTTTTCCATTATCTTTTGAAACATATTCTCTATTCCTGACATAATCGCTGGCCTTTCTAAATTACTACCAAACATTTCTGAGCTACCTCTAGGTGTTTCTCTAATGTTCTGAACTTCTACTTCTTGGCATATTCTGCTACCGATTATATTTTGACTATATTCTTCCATCCTAACTACACTTTTCTTAATTTCCAGACTCTCAAAACCTAGAAAATCGCTATCACAGTCTTCCATTTCTAAGCTATTTGCATGTGTTTCTCTACTAGCTTGCATTTCTAATTCCCCTTCCATTTTTTTTTAACTATTTACATGCATCTAACTCACCAATATTTCACAATTTTCACTATTATGATTTTTTTTTTTTAACTGCACTTCAACTTATTCATCACACGTTTCACACGATGTTCTCTGACGATGTTGACACACTGGGCACCTCCTTTCTTGTTTGCTGGTTCGATGCTGGCTTGGTCGTCCTTCTTATTAATCACTGGTTCAATGCTGGTCTAGTTCATTCTTGGGGTTGGTCTATATTTTATTTTTCTCTCGACGCCACACGTTGGATCGCCATTTGATGTGGAATGCATGTTGGTTGCTCCATGTTTGATCGCCCTTTGAAGCGAAATTGATGATACTTCGTGGTAGCTTAACGACCGTTGTCAATACTTGTATTTCGGCTCCGACTAGCTCAACATGAGATTTCTATAATCTAGGGTATGCGTGAGTATATTTTATAGATCACCCAGAATAACTTTTTGAGACTATTTATTTTCCACTCTTTGACACATTTCGGGAGTTATGCCGACTTCCAATACATATATCCTCGCAGAGCAACAGCAAATCACATGTGTACACCTCTAAGTCCGCTACCGATCTGGGGCGAGTGATCACGCTTCCTGGCGTCCCCACGCTAGGAAAACGTTCTTTCCAATTTTAAATTTCATGACGTCATCAAAAGAAAGCCTCGTATCCAAAATGCTATTTCATTCCTTTTCACAATTTAGAAATGTCCCTTTCTATTATAACATGTTCTTTTTTTGAATTCCGAATATATATAGTTACCTTTCTATGATTAAACAATGTTTACTTTATATTTTATTAAACATATCGCGCGACTTTTAAGGTTGGCAGACCTGAAACTTGACTGTGAATTTAAAATTATGTGGTATGACGCCATGACTCGTTAATTTCAAACCAATAATGCGTTTATCCTACAAATTTAACGACTATTATTTACTCATATCTTGCTCACCTTACAACACCTCCTACTCTATTATCTACCTATGTCATTACTCAACACTTATCGCAAATCTCACATCCGGCAATTAAACTAAAACGTGTCTTTATCAAGCCCATTCGATTTGAAATCTAAATTTCGGTATCACAGTAATTCCTGAGTTTCCTCGAAAAACGGCAGTTGCAACCTTCAGGTTGATTACAGGACATGATTGTCTGGCAAAACATTTGAATAGAATTGGGATATATTCTTCACCACTCTGTTCTCTATGTGATCTGCAAGAGGAAATGGATCGAGACCACCCTCAAATATGCCCGGCCACTTCTAGTGCCCCATCCATCAGTGAAAAATATTGGAGTGCAAGAGGATTAATGACTTCATTATCAGAAATCCAGCATTAGCTAACAGCAAAAACATGTTTAATTCAATGGCGCATGAACAGATATCGTAAGGAGGCACCTAATAGAAGGAAAAAAATTCAGTGCCAGTCTTTATTGAACATCCCTCATATCATCATCATTATTATAATCATTATTGCCAATGTCGTTCTGGGTGGCTCAGTTGGTTTGATGGTGGCATACTGATCCCAAGGTCATGGGTTCAAATCCAGCCCAGACAGATGGGTTTTAAGTGTGCTTAAACACAACAGCTTCATGGTATAGCTTTGAGAATGAGCTGGAGTCAACTCGAAACTTGTTAGCACCAAACAACTTGGAATATTACTAAGATAAGTGAAGGTTTTAGTTTCTAGTGTGCTTTTACTTTAGCTTCATGTTAGTAGATTTACTGGCATATAAAGAACCCCCGTGGGACCAAATTCCAGCACACTGGCAACGCTGATGTGATCCTGGCAATTGACAGCGTCGTTAATCAGAATAATTTAATTTAATCATTATGTCAACATTATCATCATTTTTATTATTATCATCACCACCACCACTGCCACCACCATCACTGCCGCTGCCGCCACTGCCATCACAACTGCCAACGCCAACGCCAACGCCACTGCCACCGCCACCACCGCCACCACCACCACCACCATCATCATTATTAAGATGACAGCCCTCTAAACTATACTATAACCTAATATTTCATTGCTCTGGCACCAATGCTCACTTAAACAAATTACAATAAATGCATTTTCAGTATCAAACTGGCTCGGAACATGCCGTATAGTTCTGAACAACAAATTGAAGTGCTATTATGAAAACCAAATGTATGTGATTTGGTTCCATAAAAATAAGGAAGTCTAAGACCATTGATGCCCTCAGATCCATCATAAATCAAACATAGATTATAGCCTGACAAAAGTTCTAAGAAACAAGTGCGGATACTAGACATAGGTATCGTGAGCTTCCGGTATACTGTTATCCCAAGATCTACGAGAGGTGTGACATTAACGAAGTGCCTCTCCCCCTTTGAAAACAGGCTAGGCATTTCAATAGCAAGCTTCTTAAGAAGATCCTGAAAATGGAAACAGACCGGCCTTGGACTAAGGGAATGGTTGCTATAACTTTGTCCAGCAACTTGTTGCAACAAAAAATGAACATTGGGCACATAGGCATACGTTTAAGTCCACAGCCATAATTTGCTAAGAGGACATCATACTGATACTGCAGAGGGGGTTCTGCTGATTTGGTGTAAGGACTCAGAACTGGGCTAGTTGGAAAAGCTCCTATTGCCATGCATATGCCCCTGCTATGGACTGTGTCTAATCTTCTTAGCACAGATGGTTGTGCTGAAGAATAAACAATATACCCATAGTCTAATTTGAATCAGATCAGTGCGTGATACAATGCCAGAAAAACTCTCCAATTAGCTGTCGATTTGCCTCTTAGTACCTACAAGATATTCACAGAATGGTCACACTGTGCTTTTAGCTGTGCTATATGCGATGATCAGCTAAGCTTCCTACTGAAGCTCAACCCCAGGAAACACGTCTCATCTGCAAATGGAAGCAAATCTAGACCAAAACAGACTGGAGGTGATAATTGTCTCCTACGGTGCCAGAAGTTAACGCAGATTGACTTCTCAGATGAGAAATGAAAGTCAGTTTTGGAGCTGCATTTTTGATTGTCTAAACATTGCTACACATGGTGTTCCAAAAATGGCATGCACTGAGAAGTAGGTATAATAGATGTTAAATTGTCCATAAATAAGTATGACAGAACTCTTGGAGGAATACATTTCTTGGCTGAAGTATTACCACAGAAGACAGTGAAACACTTAGAACTGATCCTTGAGGTACTTCAGTCTCCTGAATAAAAGTGTTTGAAAAAACTGCCTTTGTGGTTTACCGAGAGAAATACCAACTGGTTTAAGAATTCAATGTCATTCTGGCAGGTTGTCACAGTAGCTTAATGGTTAGAGCACCCACCTGGTAAGTGGAAGGTCTGTGGTTCAAATCCCAGCTGTGGCATTGAATTTTCAAGTTCCAGTTCTACCTCTCAAACATTGCCCACACATGGTTTGTGTGTTTAAAAACACCAACAGTAAGTTTATTGGCATAAATAAATAATAATTGACTATCATAGGTTTTAGCCACATCAAATGGATGAACAATAACTCATTCAATAGCAGCTGTCTAAGAATGGCAGGCGATTGGCATGTGGGTTGATTTTCCAATTGTAGGTATACCTTAAATTTGCATCAGGTTATCCAATGTAGGGTGACACTGGAAAGCCCTAAGGGCATGCCTTCAAGCACAGATGGCATTATGGTAGTCACCCGACCACCAAGGAACAAAAAAATCAATGGGGTGTGAAGTTGACCAGGGAATAGATTGCTCAGCACAGAAACCATTATCTCTGTTCCCCAGTGAGATGTTGGATAAAACATTCAAGAAGTGGGCTCATTGTGAATAAACACAGACATCTAGGAGTAAAGGTTCCAGTTACCGTGATCCAAGTGCCATCTAGGTGTATATGTGGAATACATATCTTGTGTTAAGAGACTAGAGTGTAAATCAGAGAGACGTTCCACTGTAAATAAACTGCCAACTGTGGTGAACAAACTGCTAAATCAAGGTGCGAGAAGCTGCTGAAGGAGTCAGAAAGAATTGCAAACCCTCCTGTGTCCAGGAGAGCTAGGCCGTGACTGTCCATGAAATAGGTGATTAGTATGTCTCTCACACAAGCCAGCTTTGAGCCCCAAAGTTGGGTGATGAGCACTGACGTCTCCCACCAGTAGAAAAGGTGTTGGTAACTGGGAAACTAGATCTTCTAAATCATTGAGTGAGAGGCCATCAGATTGAGGCAGATAAATATTGTAAATGGTAATTGGATGACTGTATGGCTACTAACTGGATGTCAGACTATAAGGGTACAGATTCCACAAATATATATCAGGAGTAGGTCTTCCAAGTGTTTTAAGGTGAATGTTTCCTTCAAAGGATCAAGCAGAGAATGGATTTAATTTAAAAGGTGAGTCAATTAATAACACTAAACAACACTTACATTTATAATTTTCCGGAACATGTTTTGGAGGTTAACTTTCCTCCATTATAAACCGGACAATAACTGGGTTTCCATGGTGCGGATGGTGCTGCTTCTTCTGATGTTTCTTCTTTTAAATTAAATTGACTATAACAACACTGTTTTCAAACTTCTAAGAAAGGAAGAGAATGGATTCTTTAACAGAGAGACCACTGAATTCATTTCTGTGAATTTTATTTAACACAGGTGCTTGAGAAGAGAATAACACACTGCAAATGTGCAAGCAAGCTGACTAGCGGAACATGCGTCACTGACTGCAGTGGTACAGTGCTGTGAAGGCAGAGTAGATGGGAAAAGGGAGAGGAGGGGTGAATGTATAACATTGTTATCTTACAATGCTTTTCCGTGCTGCTGTGGACGATGCACGCTGCATCTGTTCAGCATACTATAACTCATATTATATATTATCAAAGCTCATTTACAACTAAAGTGTTATAAAATATTTAAAGTTGTTATTTTTGAAATTGTTTAATGTGCTGCAGCACAGTAGCACATACAGAGGAACCACCCCTGCTTGAACCAATTGGAAATGGAGATCAACGAAGAAGAATGTTGCCAATCTGAGTCCAGTCTGGAAGATTCCTCAAAGAGGATCTTTGAGGAGATACATCTGGACTTTTATTTCCCCTTGATGTACTGGGAAAAGATTCGTTACTTACTTTGAAGAAATCAGTTGTATTATAGCTGGTCTTGAAGTTTATCAGTGATTCATCATATATCATGGGCTTCCTGGGCTTATTTGTTGAATTCAAACCTTTTGGTGGGGACTTAGCTTAAGTGTTCCTTTGATGTGCAGATTTGGTAGATGTTGACATAGACATGTGTGTTAATGCTAAACATTTTGGGAGTCATCAAGGTGCAAGGATCTTTTCTGAAATTGTGGCTCTGTTTGGATCACTTGCGACTTGGTACAGGTTTAGCTGCAACCGAGCTATTGGTACTGGATGGAGGGAGAAAGATAGGGATAAGCTTCCTAGAAGGACACTTTCTCTCTAATTTGGATCTCCTGGATGGCCCTTTCCTCCACAAAATGGGGGCTTTCTGGAAAAAAATTATGAATGTTCACTACTGCAGTAAACACATGTTGCAGCTGAAGTGCATGGTTAATGCAGATAGCTTCATTGTTACAAAAGTCACTGGGGTGATTAAAGCACTCACATTATAAGCACCTGAGTGTACTCACCTTACGAAATGCCTTGTCAATATCATCAAATTTTCTGGCCTCCTCAGCCAACTGTGTGCGAATATCTCCAGCGACAAATATTCCTTCCAGGTATATCATCTTTTGCTGCATATTCAACCACTCATCAATCACTTCACTTATTGTAGAAAGTGATTTCTCCAGCTTCTGTACCAAAGGCAAGAATGGGCCTATGAACCTGAAATAAACACATCAAGTCATCAGAGGTAGAACTGGAACTTAAAAATTCAATGCCACAGCTGGGATTTGAACCACAGACCTTCCGCTTACCAGGTGGGTGCTCTAACCATTAAGCTACTGTGACAACCTGCCAGAATGACATTGAACTCACAAACCAGTTCATATTTCTCCCGGTAAACCACAAAGGCAGTTTCACATCAGAGACAATTACCCCAATGGTGACTTACTATTGTAAGTACTTTATGTCCCAGGATTAATTAACCTTCAGATGTAATTATTATTTGTTTATGCAAACAAACTTACTGTTGGTGTTTTTAAACACACAAGCCGTATGTGGGCAATGTTTGAGAGGTAGAACTGGAACTTAAAAATTCAATGCCACAGCGGAGGGTCGGTGGTTCAAATGGCTGCTGTGGCATTGAATTTTTAAGTTCCAGTTCTACCTCTCAAACATTGCCCACACATGGTTTGTGTGTTTAAAAACACCAACAGTAAGTTTGTTAGCATAAACAAATAATAATTACATCTGAAGGTTAATTAATCCTGGGACATAAAGTACTTGCAATAGTAAGTCACCATTGGGGTAATTGTCTCTGATGTGAGATTGCCTTTGTGGTTTACTGGGAGAAATATGAACTGGTTTGAGAATTCAATGTCATTCTGGCAGGTTGTCACAGTAGCTTAATGGCTAGAGCACCTGCCTAGTAAGCGGAGGGTTTGTGGTTCAAATCTCAGCTGTGGCATTGAATTTTTAAGTTCCAGTTCTACCTCTGAAACATTGCCTACATACAGCTTGTATGTTTAAAAACACCAGCAGTAAGTTTGTCGGCATAAATAAACAATAATTACATCAAGTCGTGCCCTTTGCAAAGGGTGGCTGTATTTTTATGTAGACCTCACCATAATTTTCTCATTCAATTTGATAAGTTCCTGATCTTTTCTCCAAAAATGTGCAGTCAATTTTGCTTGATCTTATTAAGTTCTTGACTTTCAATTCATTAATGAGTGCAAGGGAGATCTGAGAATGGACCCTAAGTGGTATGTGAATTTTCTGTCCTATTGGACAATGCATTTTGCTTCCTACAAGAGTAATTCTAAATGTTGTTGTTAGCTAATGCTGGATTTCTGACAATGAAGTCATTAATCCTCTTGCTCTCCAATATTTTTCACTGATGGATGGGGCACTAGAAGTGACCGGGCATATTTGAAGGTGGTCTCGGTCCATTTCCTCTTGCAGATCACATAGAGGACAGAGTGGTGAAGAATGTATCCCAATTCTGTTCAAATGTTTTGCCAGACAATCATGTCCTGTAATCAACCTGAAGGTTGCAACTGCTGTTTTTTGAGGATACTCAGGAATTACTGTTTGAAATGTTTGGTAGTTCCCATCTTTTATTTTTTGATTTTTCATAGTAATATTTTGCAATAATTTTTTTGAATTCAGAGTTGACTATTCTTTTAGCTGCATAAAATGGTAGATTAACTACAGATTTCTCTACACAGCTGGTACCCTTTTTAGCAAGAAAATCAGCTTTCTCATTACCACTCAGTCCACAGTGAGCCGGTATCCATTGGAAGACTAGGTGTTTTTGAAGTGCTGTTAGATGGGTAAGGCTTTTCCAACATTCTATAATTGTTTGGTTTTTTGGTGACAACTTGGAAGTAATTGCTATAATTGCCACCCTGGAATCTGATAGAATAACTGCTTGATGAAAATGTGAAATTCTGTACAAAAGATTTTGTAGGGCCATTCGAATTGCTTCAATTTCTCCATCAAAGTTTGTAGTTCCATAACTTAAAGATTTGTAATAGGAAAAGAGGTGACACGTGACTCCAGCACCTGCTCCATCTTGGTTTGATATCAATGATCCATCAGTATAAATATGGAGCCATTCATGTTCGGGAAATCTAGTATGGATTGTCTCTAATGCCAATAATTTTAGAACACTAGTTGGAGTATCACTTTTCTTAACTTCTTCTGTAAGGTGTAAATAATATGTGATGTCTAATGTTTGTGTCGGATTGACTTTAGATATGAAATTTTTCTTTGAATTAGCAAGGTATACGTTCTTCTTGATGTCTTGAATTTTGGAAAGAAAGCTCTCCTGAGTCTTTAGTGTATGTGTAAAATTTCTCTTGTGCCATGTATTGAATGGGAGTCTGATCAACTTTTCGTGTTGAATAAGAGCCGCTTTTTCTATTTCATATTCAATGGGGCATTGGTTGGTTAGTATTTCCATAGCTGCTATTGGTGTGGTTTTGATAGCACCTGTAATTAGTCTCAGACTTTGGTTTTGAAAGATTTGAATTTTTTTTGTGTTTGCTGTTACAAGAACTTTGCTGCAGTAAGTAAATAATGGCTTTATATATACATTGTATGTTGTGTTAAGAGTTGCTCTGGAACATCCCCACTTTATTCCTGTTAGATATTTTAACAGTGAAAGGCACCTCTCTGCTCTTTGTATTACATTTTCTATTTGTTTGGTCCATGTAAGTTTGGTATCAAATGTAACTTCGAAATACTTTGCTTCCTTTGTTTCTGGTAATTGTTGACCCTCAAAATTTAGTTTTATTTTTAGTGGTTTTTTTCTTAGTGAAAAGATTTGGTAGTTTGATTTTGTTGTATTAACAGTCATTAAATTTTCTTTGGTCCACTTTTGTAGGTTGTTTAAGGTTTGTTGCATGTTTTTTCTAGTTCTGTACTTTTGTTTTTTGGTTTTGAAGTCCACATTACTAAGTCATCAGCAAATACTGCACACTTCACACTTGATTCTTGTATTTGTTGTGGCAGATCATTAATAAGTATATTAAAAAGTGTAGTACTGAGCACTGTGCCTTGTGGTAAGCCACGGTGTACTTGTTTGTATTTAGATATATTTCTTCCATATCTGGTTGCAATAAAGCGTTGTGTTAGGAAATGACATAGCCATGAAAACATTGGATCTTGTATCCCTGTTTCTTTTACTTTCTTTAGTAGTTTTATTCTGCATATAGAATCATATGCACTTTGGAAATCAATAAAAACTGATAAATTATCTTCTTTTCTATTGAAGGAGTCTTTGATTTCTTGACTGAGAAGTAAGACTTGTTCATTTGTAGAGTGGAACTCTCTGAATCCAACTTGACATGGGGATATTAAATTTTGTGATTCTAGAAACAAATTTAACCTGTTTGACACCATTCTTTCCATCACTTTTGCTATTACGCTAGTAAGAGCTATTGGTCTATAATTTTTTATTTCTGATGCTGTTTCATCTTTCTTCAAGAGTAAGACAATTATTGCTTTTTGCCAGTCAGTAGGTACAGTGGTTTTCCAGGATAGATTGTAGAGTTTTAGTAGTTGTTGTTTTGCTGTTTTTCCAAGGTTTTTTATGAACTCTGGGTGTATGTGATCTGGTCCAGGAAAGTTTTTGTTTTTTAGATTATTAATTGCAATGTTCAGTTCTTGCATATTAAAATTTTGAAAAAAGATATTGTATTGAGTGTTAGGATTACATTCTCCTTCTGGATTAAAATCTTTCTTAAATTCTTTACGTTCCTTTTTATTATTTCTTGTTACTTTATGTGCATTAGCATAGTATTTATTGAATGTTTCGGCTATGACTGCTTCATTTATTAATATTTTATTGTTGTGTATGATAGGTGTGCTGTTGTTTACTTTCCTGTCCTTGAATTTTTTATGAACTTATGGGCTTTGTTACCATCTGTACTATAATGTATTTTTTCTAAGAAATTATTAAAGTGATTCTTTTTAACTGTATTAATTTCTTTTTTTAGTGAGGCACATTTCTTTCACCACATTTGTGTATCTGATATGTTTTTTGTTTGTTCAGCTGTATTTCTAGCTATGTCTCTTTACTTTTTCAGTTCTTCTAACTGGGGGTTCCAAAAGGGTTTGAAATTTTTTATTCTTCCACGAGGAATATGTTCTTTTGCAGTTTCTAGGATGACTACAGAAATATTTGTTCATATGATCTGGGTGGTCATGCAGCTGTGAGTTTGTTTGTTCTTTAAATTTATGTTCCAGTTCAGTTTTATATTTGTTCCAATCTGCTTTTCTGAAGTTCCAATACAGATTCGTGAGACCTTGACTGTTATTTGTATTATCTAGTTTTATATCAGCAATTACTGCTCTGTGACCAGAACTTGGATCTTCTATAGATTGTTTTTTAATTTTTGAAACAATATCTGTTGTAGCTAACAAGAGGTCTGGGTCACAGCTTGCTCCAGAGTAATGTATGAAGGTTTTGGGATCTTCTTTACTATAAAGCACTTCAAAAGTTGTGGTATTCAAAAATTCTTCCACTATCTGCCCTGTAGAATCCACTTTTTCATAACCCCATCTTTTGGAATGGGCATTGAAATCCCCAATTATGATTGTTTTATTTAATTGTTCAATAAGTGAGAGATCTGGTTCATTCCTGGGAGGATTTTAAATAGTGTATAAATGAATATGTGCTTTGTTATCCCAAAAATTTAGCTTTATTAATTCAGCTTTATCTTTGTTATCCATTTCTTTAACAATTTGAAAGGAGGATTTAATATCATTTTTGACTCCAACTAATATTCCACTACTTATCTGTCTATTTTTGGGTAGTAAGTGTAGTAAAAATCCAGTAAAATTGAAGTATTTAAGTTGACCATTTGTTAGATTTGCTTCTTGTCTGACAAATATATCTATGTTATAGCCAAATACAATTTTATTCAGTTCTACTCTTTTTGTTTGGGTGAGACCACCTGTGTTCCATTGTAGAATTCTGATGTTAGATCTTCTATTTATATAATGTTTTGGTTCTCGAGAAGTAGTCCCCGCCCTGAGATCCGAATGGGGGACTATTTTTACTCCGGAACATTTTACCCCTCGAGTCATATTTCATAATTTGAAATTGAAGAGACTTAGCAGTAATAGTAACCGCTTTTTAGAGAGCACCATATTTTTATGTTTTGGCAGTTACATCGCTCTCTCACAATCCCCAGAATGTCTGGAGGACCACACATGTCGTTGGTTTACGGGTCTCACCGACCTGACCGGGAGAGTTATCAAAATAAATTCACCGACCATATCCTCTGATTACCAATCGAAGAGAACAAGACATGACCCAGGTAAGGTCAGATAGAAAAGCTACAGTGAGGAGCAAAACACCAGTAACTAGAAATAATGTTCTGCTCAGCTTGGGTACCTTGTGATCGCCATTCACATATCCCCTAGACGATCACAAGGTACCCAAGCTGAGCAGAACATCGAAGAGACTTAGCCATTCACATATCCCCTAGACGAACTACAAACTTTGATGGAGAAATTGAAGCAATACGAATGGCCCTACAAAATCTTTTGTACAGAATTTCACATTTTCAGCAAGCAGTTATTCTCTCAGATTCCAGGGCAGCAATTATAGCAATTACTTCCAAGTTGTCACCAAAGAACCAAACAATTATAGAATGTTGGAAAATCCTTGCCCATCTAACAGCACTTCAAAAACACATAGTCTTCCAATGGATACCAGCTCACTGTGGACTGAGTGGTAATGAGAAAGCTGATTTTCTTGCTAAAAAGGGTACCGGCAATGTGCAGAAATCAATAGTTAATCTACCATTTTATGCAGCTAAAAGATTAGTCAACTCTGAATTCAAAAAAGTTATTGAAAAATTATACTATGAAAAATCAAAAAATAAAAGATGGGAACTACCAAACATTCAAACAGTAATTCCTGAGTATCCTCGAAAAACAGCAGTTGCAACCTTCAGGTTGATTACAGGACATGATTGTCTGGCAAAACATTTGAACAGAATTGGGATATATTCCTGACTCCAGGAACAACAACAAATGTCAAGGAATATTGTGAGGCACTAAAAAAACTCAGATGGGCAATTGAGAACCAAAGAAGAGGAATGTTGATTAAGGTCATAAGCCTTCTCCACAACAATGCACCCTGCCCATTAAACTCAGGATCTTGTGCAAGTTTCTGTGAGACACCCCATAGTCCAGACTTAGAACCCACTGATTACCACTTGTTTCCCAAGTTGAAACAACACTTGGCTGGGACACACAGGGACCCTGGTTCTGACACATAATCTCCTCCCTTTCTCCCTCCCTCCCTATAGTCAAGACTTAAAACCCAGAGATTACCACTTTTTCTCAAGTTGAAACCTACACTTGGCTGGGACACACAGGGACCCTGGTTCTGACACACAATCTCCTGATTTGATGCAAATAGTTACATAAAGCTTGGCTGTTCAGTGTTTTAATGTATTCTCATAAAAGCTATTCTTCTATCTACTTCATATCAAGTGAGGTAAACTTTTGTTGAAATTCTTTTGTCATGTGTTTCCTTGTAAATACAATGGAAGGATGCAATGAGACCTACATGTTTTGTGTATTAAGATTTTGTTTATTTCTTAGGTTTACTAGTTATATAAAAGTTATTTAGAATGAAGAGGACTTCAGAGATTATTCCCAGAAAATTCAACATATAGATTCATTTGACATGAACTTATCTTAAATATGTGCTGTTTTAATCAATAACATTAAGCTAATTTTGAAAAATCAAAATGTTTGATGTTTTCCATGTAAAGGTTAGTTAAGGGAGGAGGGACATTTTTTTTTAATGTTTATGTCTTGGCATATGCTGAACTTAAATATAAAGTTTGGTATTTGACCAACTTTTTGTTTTTGAGTTCTGCTGTTTACACATGTGGACCTTGTTCTAAAAATAATTTTTTTTTTATCCAGGAAATAAATATGAGAATACTTTATCTTCCTTTCATAGAAGTTTGAAAACAGTGTTATTGTAATTAATTTAATTTAAAAGGTGAGTCAATTAATAACACTGAACTACACTTACAATATAATTTTCCAGAATGCGTTTCAAAGGTTAACTTTCCTCCTTTATATTGTCCGGTTGATAATAGAGGAAAGTTAACCTTCAAAACGCGTTCCAGAAAATTATGTTGTAAGTGTTGTTCAGTGTTATTAATTGACTCACCTTTTAAATTAAAATGAGAATACTTGCTCTATGATGTACTTACTGAGAGCCACTCATGCCTTGCAATGTGAGAGAGTTTTCTTCTAGAAGTGTTGAAACTTCACTAACATCTCCAATTACAAATCCTCTATCTTTGTCTCCTAGGTAATGCTTGGTAATATTAAACTGAACAGCATCCCATGTTGCAGCTATAAGATGCACATCTTCCTCAATCGCTAGCTCCTTAACAGCCTTTCCAAGAATTTCCATGGCAGTATCCTCATACTTAGAGAGATCCATAGCAAACATGTCACCCAAAGTAAAACGGTCCGGACTCATATCAAAGTGAATCCCTGCAATCAAACATAAATTGCTGCCTATTCCCTGTTCCTCCATAAAATTTATTGTACATTAAATGTAATAAAAATTAAACCTATGGCTTGTAGGACTGTTCAAAGAGCTTCTATTGACCTTTTATAATGTGTTGATCAATAAATATATTTGTTACTAAAGATAAAATTACATAACCTATGGTAGTAGGAACTATGGTAATAATGAGAGGTTGAACTGGAACTTAAAAATTCAATGCCACAACTGGGATTTGAATCACAGAATTTTTAAGTTCCAGTTCTACCTCTCAAACTTTGCCCACACACGGCTTGTGTGTTTAAAAACACCAACAGTAAGTTTGTTGGCATAAATAAATAATAATTATGGTAATAATATTTATTTCATCTGCAAGAATAATATAACACTAATTGTACATAGGTGCATTTGCAAAATTTTATGTTTTGTGCTGATACGAGGGTAATCCCAAAACTAAGGTCTCCAAAGTGTCGCAGGGAAACTGTTCATGTGGATGTTGGCCATACTGGTTCTTTCCTTCCCCACTCAACTCTCTATAGACACCCCTACACATCCGCTGGGGCTTTTAGTCTTTGCTTGGCAGCCAGTTGTAATGGAGCTCCTGTTCGTGACTACCGCCAAGTGCAAAGTTCAAGCAGTTATTCAGTTTTTGAGTGCAAAAGGGGTTAAATCAATTGAAATTCATCGACAGTTGGTGGAAGCATATGGAGAGTCTTGTATGGATGTCAAAAATGTCTGCAAGTGGTGTAGAGAGTTTGCAGATAGTCGCATGGAAATTCACGACAAGGAAAGAAGCAGGAGACCCTCAATTCCTGATGAAACAATCGCAAAGGTTGAAAAAATCATGCTTCAAGATCAGTGTATCTCTCTCAATGAGTTCTGCATTGTTATTCCTGAGATTTTTCGAAGCACCATTCATAGAACTTTGACTGAAGAGTTGAAATTTTGGAAGGTGTGCGCAAAGTGGGTCCCAAGAATGCTGACAGATCACAAAAGGCAATGAACTGAAAGTTCCCGCCAATATCTTCAACACTATACTTACGAAAAGGACAACCTTTTGGATTCAATAGTCAAAGGTGATGAAGCTTGGGCTTTCCACTTCACACCCGAGACGAAACAACAATCTCATAAGTGGCAGCATTCTCGTTCACCCAAGCCGCGAAAGTTGAAAAGAACACAGTAAAGTCATGGCAACTGTGTTTTGGGATCGAAAGGGGATATGGTTGGTTGACTTTATGGATCCTGGGACAACAATCAGTGCCAACAGCTATTGTCAGACATTAAGAAAACTCAGATGACCAATTCAAAACCAAAGAAGTGGGATTTTGAGCAAGAGCATCAGCCTTCTCCATGATAACGCTTGCACTAACTGCACTTTCTATAGAATTATATATAATATTAGTTCTTACAAGACATTGATTTCATCATAATCACTATGCATTTACAATGTCTTACATTGTCAGGCCCTACGACTAATTACTGGAGCAGTGAATTAACTATTATATTGTTGTTTAACGACGCTGTCAATTGCTAAGATCACATCAGTGTCGCCAGTGTGCCGGAATTTCGTCCCACAGGAGTTCTTTTACATGCCAGTAAATCTACTGGCATGAAGCACACTTAAAAAGCATCAGTCTGAGCCGGATTTGAACCCACGACCTTGGGATCAGTAGGCCAGCGTCTAATCAACTGAGCCACCTAGACCAACAGGAGCAGTGAAGACAACTACTGAAACAATGGAAATTTTGACCAATATCCCTAATCTTTAAACTAATAGAAGAAAGAGCCGTAATCAAAAGTGAAAAATTAATCAGGTTACCAAACAATAATTAGGGACACCTATCAACCAACAAACTAAAAACGCAGAAAAGCTATATCATAGAAGTTGTTGTTGTTGTTTTCTAGTGCCTTGCATCTGGCAATGAAGCCATTAGCATTCGTGCTTTCCAATACTTTTGAACTGTAGTTTCTTCTGATCTTAATGCTTCACAGGTCTTCAAGTGATCTTCGTTCATTATATCACAGAAGTTAGAAAAATAAAACAACAATTAAACATACCTACATTAAAAGAAACTTTAATACTACCCCAAAACCTACTTTTCTTATCACCCATAGAACATTATTTAACCTTACCAGAAGAAATAAAAAAATCAGACACAAACAATGATATTGTGAAAGTGATAACCCTAGAAACTATCACAGCAAATGTCCATGCCAAGATTGGATACACATATTCACTAATATCACTACATGAAGATGCAGGAGCAGGAGCCACAAGTAAATTATTCTGCTTCTACAAACCACTACAGTAGGACTTGGAGCAACAAAATTTGATGGAGAACTAGAAGTTCATCACTCTACAATTTATAATTAATAATCTATAATTCCAAAAAGCTGTAATATTGTCAGATTCACAAACAGGAATTCTAGCAATAACAGCCGGAACATCAACAAAATTAATAAAAATCTTAACACAACTCATAAAATTAAACAAAAGAATTGTACTCCAATGGATTCCTGCCCACTGCAGAATACTTAGTAATGAGACAGCCATGTACTAGCCAAGAAAGACAGCACACATCATTACAGACCCACAGAAAAATTATCCTTCCATTCTGTCAAAAGATGCATTAAATTACAAATCAAACAGAAAACTAAAACACAGAATATGTTGTAGTTAGCTAATGCTGGATTTCTGACAATGAAGTCATTAATCCTCTTGCTCTCCAATATTTTTCACTGATGGATGGGGCACTAGAAGTGGCCGGCCATATTTGAAGGTGGTCTCGATCCATTTCCTCTTGCAGATCACATAGAAGACAGAGTGGTGAAGAATATATCCCAATTCTGTTCAAATGTTTTGCCAGACAATCATGTCCTGTAATCAACCTGAAGGTAGCAACTGCTGTTTTTCGAGGATACTCAGGAATTACTGTTTGAATGTTTGGTACTTCCCATCTTTTATTTTTTGATTTTTCATAGTAATATTTTGCAATAATTTTTTTGAATTCAGAGTTGACTAATCTTTTAGCTGCATAAAATGGTAGATTAACTATAGATTTCTGTACACCGCTGGTACCCTTTTTTGCAAAAAAAATCAGCTTTGTCATTACCACTCAGTCCACAGTGAGCCGGTATCCATTGGAAGACTAGGTGTTTTTGAAGTGCTGTTAGATGGGTAAGGATTTTCCAACATTCTATAATTGTTTGGTTTTTTGGTGACAACTTGGAAGTAATTGCTATAATTTCTGCCCTGGAATCTGAGAGAATAACTGCTTGATGAAAATGTGAAATTCTGTACAAAAGATTTTGTAGGGCCATTCGAATTGCTTCAATTTCTCCATCAAAGTTAGTAGTTCCATAACTTAAAGATTTGTAATAGGAAAAGAGGTGACACGTGACTCCAGCCCCTGCTCCATCTTGGTTTGATATCAATGATCCATCAGTATAAATATGGGAACACAGAATATAAAAAACACTAAAGATAAAATACGGAAAGAGATTTGCCAAAACCAAAATATTAACACCTGATGCACCAAAGAAATGAGCAGTCGCAGCATCCAGATTAGTCATATGCCATAACTGCATGACAAAACACCTCCAACTGTCCACTGTCCAAATGCAGTTTAAACAAAGAAATGGACCATCACCATCTCAAGAAATGCCCAGCAGTCCCGAAAGACACCATCTTTGAAAAATACTGGAGTGCAAGGGAATGAATGGCCTCATTGTCAAGAGTTCAGCATTAGCAACCAACCAACCAATAATGCTTTACATATTAAACTTAACTACTAATTACTAAAATTATACCTACAATTAATGGACAAATATAGCATAAATTTTCAAAATTTTCAAAATAGATTTTGAGAAACTTCAACAAAAAAATTTAAACTCAATTAGACACAAATTAAACTCCACACACTCATTCACTCCACACATACATATTGTACACACACACACATAGACACACATATGTGCATATGCACACACACACACACATACATATATATACAATCACACACATGCACACACATACATATATACACAATTGCACATACACAAAGTTCTGAGTTTTTGGTGGGGGGGGGGCAATTTAGAGGACCTCAAAATATGTGTTTTCATTGAAACCTTGGTTTTGAAGGTTGGGGTGGAATACAAAAGTTTCTCTGCTTTCTGTAAGTATGTAGTAGAGAAATGAAAACTACTGACTGGATGTCCTCTACCAACTACAGGTGGTAGTGTTGTACCTGTTTTGTCCATGAGCTCAAGCCAATGTCTCTCCCTCAAAGCCTTGTTTTTCAATTCAACAAACAGAGGAACAGAAATTTTGAAGCCTTTCATAATGTCAAGTAGTACAGTTCCAACGGGCAACAATTTCACATCATGTGGCAGTTTCTTGAACAGTCTCATAAATTCTTCAATGCCATCTAGTAGGTTTTGAGGATTTAAGTCTGTCCACAAAGTCTTAGACCAATCTTGTCGTGCACTCTGTAACATTGATGATGTAGGTATAAAAACAAATATTTGCTCAGTCCAAGCACACATTGGTGTCATATTAAAGTATCTAATTTTGGGGCATGGAGCATTGCATTACACTGCTTTAAAACTTATTTGGAAGCAAGACATGGTATATCCATATGTAGAAGCAGAGATACAGTTGCCTAGGACTGTGAACACATGTCCAGTCACAGGTCAACCGGCCAGCTGAAAATGGAGGCAAGCCTCTCTGACACTAGTCCTCAAACATTTTTAAAGTGGAGAAAAAAAATTTTTAAATGTCAACAAACATAAGTGTTATAAATTGTATATGAGAGATGTCTGAAATATAACAATAAAAAATTATATAATAGTTTGGGAGGTAGAACTAGAACTTAAAAATTCAATGCCACAGCTGGGATTTGAACCACAGACCCTCCACTTACTAGGCAGGTGCTCTAACCAATAAGCTACTGTGACAACCTGCCAGAATGACAATGAATTCTCAAACCAGTTCATATTTCTCCTGGTGAACCACAAAGGCAGTCTCACATCGGAGACAATTACCCCAATGGTGACTTACTATTGCAAGTACTTTATGTCCCGCGATTAAATAACCTTCAGATGGTAATTATTATTTATTTATACCAACAAACTTACTGTTGGCGTTTTTAAACACACAAGCCGTGTGTGGGCAAAGTTTGAGAGGTAGAACTGGAACTTAAAAATTCAATGCCACAGCTGGGGTAATTGTCTCTAAGCAGTATATGAACTGTCAAAAGATGTTTAATTGAATTAAACCTGTAGTTTTAAATCAATTATATTCATTTGAGATATTCAATGATTTACTTTCTGGTAAAAAACATCTGAAAGCAATATAAAATATGTATTTAACAATGTCAACAGATTGTACTATAGTTATTTTTGTTTGGAGTACACATTACATAAGTCTTACACATGCTTTAGCATAAGTGTCACTTTAACTTAATCATGTTCAATATAATTTTATATTGCTATTTCATCCAGCTTTTCAAACTCATTTCATTCAGTTTTCACTGTCAATTATGAATGCTTCATTGAGTACCAAATCTTGCACACCTTGGGCTACCCCTAAGCTGTGGTCTGGCACCTTTGCTGTTAGGGCAGCCCCTCAGTATAATTGCCTTTTACATACACATTACACATGTTTACTTTTTCATTAATCTTATCCTGCTCCCACCCTTTCATTATTATTTCTGTTTTATTTCATCCCCTAACCCTATTCACTTTCCCTCTTTCTCGTTTCTTACCAGCTTCACTCTTGAAACATTGATTAATCAGTTTACATTGTACACTTCACTAATCCTCATTATTCCAATTACACTACTTCACTATAACCTCACTTTCACCATGTATAAAAACCCTCTACTACCCTCACGTTTCTCTCTCTTTCTCTCTCTCTCTTTCTCTCTTTATCTCTGTCTCCTTCCTTGCTTCCTTCCTTCCTCCTTCCTTTCTTCCTTCCTTCCTCCCTTCCTCCCTCTCCTCCTCCACCCACCCTTCCTTCCTTTCTTGCACACTTTCTTCCTTCCTCCCTCTCCCCCTCCACCCACCCTTCCTTCCTTTCTTCCACACTTTCTTCCTTCCTCCCTTCCCCCCTCCCTTCCTTCCTCCCTTCCTCCCTTGCTTCCTTCCTCCCTTCCTTCCTCCCTTCCTTCCTTCCTCCCTCTCTTCCTTCCTCCCTTCCTTCCTCCCTTCTCCCCTCCCTTCCTTCCTTCCTTCCTTCCTTCCTTCCGCCCTCGCTTCCTTCCTCCCTTCCCCCCTTCCTTCCTCCCTCACTTCCTTCCTCCCTTCCTCCCTCTCTTCCTTCCTCCCTTCCGCCCTCACTTCCTTCCGCCCTCGCTTCCTTCCTCCCTTCCCCCCTTCCTTCCTCCCTCACTTCCTTCCTCCCTTCCTCCCTCTCTTCCTTCCTCCCTTCCGCCCTCACTTCCTTCCTCCCTTCCGCCCTCGCTTCCTTCCTCCCTTCCCCCCTTCCTTCCTCCCTCACTTCCTTCCTCCCTTCCTCCCTCACTTCCTTCCTCCCTTCCTTCCTTTCTTTCTTCCACACTTTCTTCCTTCCTCCCTCCCTTCCTTCCTTTCTTCCACACTTTCTTCCTTCCTCAATCCCTTCCTCCCTCCCTTCCTTCCTCCCTTCCTTCCTTTCTTCCACACTTTCTTCCTTCCTCCCTCCCTTCCTTCCTTTCTTCCACACTTTCTTCCTTCCTCCCTCCCTTCCTTCCTCCCTTCCTGCCTTCCCTCCCTCCTTCCTTCCTCCCTCCCTTTCTTCCACACTTTCTTCCTTCCTCCCTCCCTTCCTTCCTCCCTTCCTGCCTTCCCTCCCTCCTTCCTTCCTCCCTTTCTTCCACACTTTCTTCCTTCCTCCCTCCCATTCTTGCTTCCTCCCTTCCTTTCTTCCACACTTCCTTCCTCCCTCCCTTCCTTCCTCCCTTCACTCCCTCCTTCCTTCCTCCCTTCCTTCCTTCCTTTCTTCCACACTTTCTTCCTTCCTCCCTCCCTTCCTCCCTTCCTTCCTTTCTTCCACACTTTCTTCCTTCCTCCCTTCCTTCCTTTCTTCCACACTTTCTTCCTTCCTCCCTCCCTTCCTTCCTGCCTTCCCTCCCTCACTCCTTCCTTCCTTCCTCTCTTTTTCTGTTGCTTAATTCTCCCTTTCCACATCACCCTTGCTGATCCCTTAGCTATTTCATTTAACATTTTTTCTGTAGCTATTCTTGAACTCACACATTTTTCACTTCCTCCCAACTATCCATTGTTGTCATTGCCCACCTTGGCTCTTTCTCCTGTTTCTTTCATGCTCCGCATACTACCATTTCCCCACCTTGCATTTTGCTTACACTTGATTTTGATGCACTTGTTACTGGAACCACACGTGTTGCAAGATGAAGAGTAGCCATCTGTTCTAAGGTATTTCCTGCTGATGCTTGGACATTTCCCTGTATTTCTTAGTTCAATGACTGCTGGTCCTACCCCCACCTGTTGCTTGTTCCATTCTTCCTTTCTGCTGCCTGGTCAACTGCAAACAGCTTGAAGTTTTTAATGTATACCTCTTGCCTTCAGGTCTCGTTTGTCTTCAGTGATTAATTAACTCCTTCATTTGCGCCCTTTGTGCATATGTTAAATCCTTGATGTAAATAGTTATCCTCTCAATTTTTTGTCTATTTTAATACTTCTATAGCCCTTTGCGTGTTTGCAAACTTCACAAGAATATTTCTTTTCCCTGGTATTTTTCCGATTCTGAATGTGTAAAAAATCTCATATCCTCTCAGATGTATTTCCAATTTGTTCACTAGTAGAGCTCTTAAATCCTGATATACTCCCACTCCATGTTTTTCTTCAACTCTTGAAATCACTACATTGTATTTTCTGCTTTTGTCTTTCATTCTGTCCAGTGTTCTTTTTAAGTTTTGAATTTCCAGTTTTAACGTATCCATTTTTTTGCTTCCCCTATACCATTTCATTCACTCTTGTCTGAATCTCGAGCTAGTCCTTTCTCTGTTACTAAAACTGTTACGTTTATCTGCTCTTTTGCTGCCACATCACTTAACTCCTTTTCCCCCTTGGCCACAGGAGCTTCCTTCACTGTACGTCCGGTCACCTCCACTGCTAGATCCATACTCCAGTGTCACTTAGTAAACTAGTTCAATTTTCCCTACGACTTCATTTAGTTCATTCTGTCGCTTCACTTTGTTTTAACATTCACTTTGCTTTCTTCCACACTATAGCAGCATAACAAAATACACCCAATAGCCAGTTCACTTGCTGGGGAGTCAAAAATGTTTCTAATGCCTTGCAGTAATTCACTACAAGTCACCATAATTGTGACAACCTTACTCAGAGAACAGCACTCAATAACTCACTCATTATTCTGTATGACTCATTCACTTCTCAACTTGTAGTCGTTGGAAATTTCCAGAATGTTCAAGATGGCAAAATTTGCAGAAAGTTCTGATTATCTGTCAAAACTTTTTGTGTTTACCTGGGTGAGCAAATGGCTTATGTTCTAACGCTGACCTTGGTATAATCTTGGGTCACCACAATGTTGTATAATTATGTGTTGTTTTTGACAAAATCTAAAATATGTTTTCTTTAACATAAATTAAACACATGCTCTCAAATGTATATTTTACTGGACCTGTGCCAACAAAATATCTTTGACACGTTCTTTCAGAGTGTCATTTAATTAATTTAAGAAGAATTAGTGTTATATAAGGGAATGGATGTGAGTTTTGGTAAAACCAGATGTACAAAGTTAGTTTTATAATTTCTGTATTTAGTTAGCCTCACAAACCTTAATTGAAGCAAATGAATTTTCAAAAGATTAGTTAGGTGATGCAGGAATTTTGACATGAAACCGTACCTAGAATTATGATTTTGTGCTCTCAAGGAGAAAATGTTTCTCAACTAAACACTGCATTTTAGTAAATATTTTTGATAATTCTAAACCTAAGGATACTTCAAAACATCAAAAAATAATTACAGGGATATAAAAATATTTTGTACTATATAAAATTTAATCATTTTGTTCATATTTCCCACAGAGAGAAAAAAGTTACCTTTTGCTCCTTGTATAGCTTAAACAGCATATCCATGCCATCCAGTTCCTTTCCACACTTCAAGAACTCAGAGTAATCTGTACGAGGAAGATCAAGTACCATCTCAGCATTGACAAGGTCTACTCGTTTCTCCTCAAGACGTCTGAACTCTGGCATGTATTCCTACAATTGGATACCACTCACATAAACACTATTAATTATCAAGTATTTACCTTTTTGAAATAACATTACAAATATGAACAAATGTGGAAAAAGCTGTGATATACATGACAATAGTTCACACCTGCATGTTACTCAGTGCTTCAAATATTATGGAATTCATATTTACAGTAAAGCGTCCCTCAGAGGCACATGAGGGGAAGGTCGGTGGATCTAAATATCATCTATTTAGTCCTCCCGGCTAGGTCCGATGGACCCGTTGACCAACGATAGGTGTGGTCCCCCTTGCAAAATGGGGGTTTAAGTCGGGTGATGTAACTGCCACATTGTAAAACTGGTGCCCGTTAAGAAAACAGTTACATGAAAGCCACATACATGAATATGAGTCCTAAAGATAAACATTCCGGAGTTAAATCTGTCCCCCAATCGGATCTCCGGGTGGGGACATCTTTAGGCAAATTTCATCACAACAATTCCAATACTTTAAGAATTCTACAATGGAATGCAGGAGGCATGTCCCAGCCTAAAAAACAAGAGCTAATGAAAATATTAAAAGAATCCAGATATAATCCCCCAGAGACCAAGGAAAACAGCTGTTGCAGCCTTCCGACTATTGACAAATCACGACTGCTTAGCAAGTCATCTCTACAGAATAGGTATCTCAGCCTCACCAATATGTGTCCTGTGTAACGATCCAGCAGAAATGAACGAAGACCACTTGAAGACCTGTGAAGCATTAAGATCAGAAGAAACTACAGTTCAAAAGTATTGGAAAGCACGAGTGCTAATGGCTTCATTGCCAGATGCAAGGCACTAGAAAACAACAACAACAACATATTTACAGTAAACTTACTACTGAAATAAAACAAAGTACTTTCCCTAAAAAGTTCAAGAATAGCCTAAACATCCATCATCATCGTTGTCATGTCGTCATCACCATCATCATAACCGTCATCGTCATCATCATTGTCATCATAATATACTTAAATGATAAACAATGGTATCAAGTAAATATGGTTGTTGTTAGCATAATGCTGGATTTCTGATGAAGTCATTAATCCTCTTGCTCTCCAATATTTTTCACTGATGAATGGGGCACTAGAAGTGGCCGGGCATATTTGAAGGTGGTCTCGATCATTTTCCTCTTGCAGATCACATAGAGGACAGAGTGGTGAAGAATATATCCCAATTCTGTTTAAATGTTTTGCCAGACAATCATGTCCTGTAATCAACCTGAAGGTTGCAACTTCTGTCTTTCAAGGATAGTCAGAAATCACTGTTTGAATGTTTGGTAGTACCAATCTTTTATTTTTTGAGTTTTCATAGTAATATTTTTCAATAATTTTGTTGAATTCAAAGTTGACTAATCTTTTAGCTGCATAAAATGGTAGATTAACTATAGATTTCTGTACACCGCTGGTACCCTTTTTGTAAGAAAATCAGCTTTCTCATTACCACTCAGTCCACAGTGAGCTGGTATCCATTGGAAGACTAGGTGTTTTTGAAGTGCTATTAGCTGGGTAAGGATTTTCCAACCTTCTATAATTGTTTGGTTTTTTGGTGACAACTTGGAAGTAATTGCTATAATTGCTGCCCTGGAATCTGAGAGAATAACTGCTTGATGAAAATGTGAAACTCTGTACAAAAGATTTTGTAGGGCCATTCGAATTGCTTCAATTTCTCCATCAAAGTTAGTAGTTCCATAACTTAAAGATTTGGAATAGGAAAAGAGGTGACATGTGACTCCAGCACCTGCTCCATCTTGGTTTGATATCAATGATCCATCAGTATAAATATGGAGCCATTCATGTTCTGGAAATCTAGTATGGATTGTCCCTAATGCCAATAATTTTAGAACACTAGTTGGCGTAGCATTTTTCCTAACTTCTTCTGTCAGGTGTAAATAATATGTGATGTATAAAGTTTGTGTTGGACTAACTTTATATATGAAGTTTTCCTTTGAATTAGGAAGGTCTACATTGTTCTTGATGTCTTGAATTTTGGAAAGAAAGCTCTCCTGAGTCTTTAGTGTATGTGTAAAATTTCTCTTGTTCCATGTATTGAACAGGAGTCTGATCAACTTTTCGTATTAAATAAGTAAATGTTGTTGTTGTTTTCTAGTGCCTTGCATCTGGCAATGAAGTCATTAGCATTCGTGCTTTCCAATACTTTTGAGCTGTAGTTTCTTCTGAACTTAATGCTTCACAGGTCTTCAAGTGATCTTCGTTCATTTCTGCTGGATCATAACACAGGACACATATTGGTGAGGCTGAGATACGTATTCTGTAGAGATGACTTGCTAAGCAGTCGTGATTTGTCAATAGTCGGAAGGCTGCAACCGCTGTTTTCTGTGGTCTCTGGGGGATTATATCTGGGTTGGAAAGTAATGTAATCCATTTTTTATCTTTGGCATTTGTTTCTATTTCTTATAGGTATGAATGAGAAAATTTTTTAATGATCAAGCGTTTCATTGAGGAATATGAAAAATTGAATTTAGACTTTTGTTTTATTGTTGTGCCTTTCTTTGCAAGTGAGTCTGCGGTTTCATTCTCCAGGACTCCATAGTGTGCAGGAATCCATTGGAGATGAACAGTCTTATTAACTTTTTGGAATTGTGTTAACATTTTGTAGCATTCCCTTATTTTTGTTGACTTCTTTGTAGTATTTGAACATATTCCCTGAATTGCAGCTTTAGAATCCGAAAGAATCACTGCCTTGTTAAATTTATTTAAGGGAAGATTTAATAATTGTTGGAGAGCAATGTGTATAGCCTCTATTTCTCCATCATAATTTGTTGCATTTCTGCCAATAGAATGATAAAAGGAAAAACGTGAACATGTAACTCCAGCTCTAGTAAGGTTTTCCATGGGGAATCCATCAGTATATATGTGTAGCCACTCTTCTGTGGGATACCTAGTATTGATTGCATGAACGTTGGCAGACCTTTTTCCAGGGAGGGGCCACATTTTGGAAGTTTTCCATCAGATAATATTAATTCAACTTTTTACTGTCAAAATTTATAATATTTGTTGCATATAACCGTATTAATTGGCGCTAAATAAAAATTGTTCTTTATGTTAAAATTAAAATAATAGTTTAATAGTCAGTAATTGATTGCATATGAAATTCACCAACTTCCAAGGGGAGGCCGCGGCACCCCCTTGCCACTCCTTCGCAACGCCCATGATTGATTGTTTCCAGTGCTAGAAGTTTTTGTATTTCTTTTGGTGTGTCTGATTTACTTATTTCCTCTATTAATTCCAAACTGAATTAATTCCAAACTATCACAGCACAACAGCGTCCCTCAGAGGCGCATGAGGGGAAGGTCAGTGGATCTAAATACCACCTGTTTAGTCCTTCTGGTTGCGTCTGATGGACCCGCTGACCAACGATAGGTGTGGTCCCCCTTGCAAAATGGGGGTTTAAGTCGGGTGGTGTAACTGGCACATTGTAAAACTGGTGCCCATTAAGAAAACAGTTACATGAAAGCCACATACATGAATATGAGTGCTAAAAATAAATAAATATTAAAAATATGGAAATTGATGTAAACATTAGTACAAATGAAGAAATGTAAATATTAATTAAAATGCACTGCTATGTTATATTTGATTATACTTAGTACTAGTCATGCAAACTGTAATCTTTTTGTTTTGTATGTTATGTTTTTTCATGTACTTTACAGATCTCATTGAGGGGTATGTAAACCAGAACTAAATAATGAATTCAAAAATGACCTGTGTGCTTCAAATGGTCACCCCTGACATGAAACAGAGGAGATTGGACATTAGTTAATAGTTGCATTTGGAGTGAGGATGATGAGTTCCTTAACAATACTGTGACAGGTGCACCATTTTGAGCCCAAAAGCAGAAGAGCATCGATGGAGTAGCACCACCAAGGAACACTACCACCATCAGCAGGCAAAACCATGCTCACAGTATTCCAGGATGTTCAATGTGTGATGCATATGGAATTCATGCCTAAAGGCACCACCATTAACTCTGCAAGATCCTCTGCATTTGAAGAGTTGGTCCTCCACATAAAGCATGATAATGCTCGATCATCCTTCATACAGTCTTGATAGAGCCCCATCTGCTTCCAAAGCTTAGAAAACACCTTGGAGGATGAAGTAGTGCAATCTGTGGCTCTCAACAGAAACAGCATCCACACTGTGTTCATTGCTAGGGTGACCATGTGCACATGAAGAATAGAGATGTACATTCATTATACAGTTTGCTTTATTCAAAAAGCTTTAAGGATGTTCCCAGAAAAGAATTGGAGGCATTACTTTTGAGCACACTGTCATAATGTAGCTGTTATCAGAACTTCACTGCAGCAAAGAAAGACTACATGCTATGTGTCTAACTTGCACATCCCCACTTCACAGCTACTAACCATTTTAGTACATTTAAATGTTTTATAAAATGTTTTTAAATGGTTTATATGACTTTACTAAGTGAATTTAGAGTAAAACCCAACTTCCAAATATTTTGATTTTGAGTACTGTTTAAGATACATGTTTCATTCTTATATTTGGTGGCTTTGTTTGGGAAGTGAGTAATTGTGAATAGGTAATGTTTTTTCCTAAGTTTACAGTCATAAGATAATTTGAGCTACATTTTTAATCTTTCTTTTGATGTTATTGCGTTATTTCCTAGCATTCCTAGAAAAAAGCTTTTGATTTTTTTAAAAAAATGGTTAAATTCTTTAGAATTAGACAATGACTTAATAGATGATTTTGTAAAACTTACAAATCTTTGTTTAGATCAAAATTTCTTTAGTTTTAATGGTAATTTTTTTCAACAAACTTCTGACTTGGCAATGGGTAGTCCACTTTCGCCATTTCTTGCTAATCTTTTTATGAGTTTTTTGAAACTCAAATTAGAAAATCATTCCCTCTAATTTTTAAAATATGGTATAGATATGTGGATGACATTTTTGCTGTTGTCCCTAAAAAACAGATAAATGATGCTTTAAAACTTTTAAATTACAAGATAAAGCTATACAATTCACTTTGGAAACTGAGAATAATGGATTCCTTTCATTTCTGGACTTAAAAATTAAAAGACATAACAATAAATTGAAATTTGGTATTTACAGAAAATATACTCACACTGATAATTACATAAAATATAAAAGTTTTAATCCTTTTGCACATAAATTTGCTGTTTTTAATAGTTTAATTTATAGGTTAATAAATATACCCCTTAATAAAGATGAATTTGACATAGAATATAAACACATTATTAACACTGCAGTAATTAATGGTTTTAATACAGATTTTATACATAAAAGGATAGAGGAATTTAAGTATCAAAAAGCTGTCAAAGAAGTTTCAACCCTTAAAAAAATAAAAGATAATTGTATTTTTAAAAAGTTTACTTACCATCCATGGGCTAATAAAAAATTTACAAGGATTTTTAAAGAATATGGAATAAATTTGGTCCCTCAAAATAAATTTAATATACAAAATTTACTTAATTTTTCAAAAAAAGATAAAATACCAAATTATAAAAAATCTGGCATTTATCAATTTAGCTGTTTAGATTGTGATAAAGTTTATATTGGTAAAACTAAACGTCATCTAGAAACCAGAATAAAAGAACATTTTAGAAATATTAAATATAAACAAACTGATAAATCAGCTGTGGCAGATCATTTTTGGTCATTTAATCATGAAATTAATTCAGAAGTTAAATTATTAAAACAATTAAGTAATCCAGTAGATTTAATGGTTTGGGAAAAAGTTTTTATTTTAAAAAACAGGAACCGTGTTATGAACTTCGAATTACCATCTATAGATTGTATTTATAAATTTTTGTTTTCAGAGATTGGTAAATAAAAATTGAATAAGAGTAATTGTTTTTCAGAAAAAATAAAAGATTGTAGCTTGGCAACGAGTTTGTTTATATGGCTTTGAGAATGAGCTGGATATAGCTTGAAACCCCAGGGTCAGCACCAAAATAATAAGATAAGTGAAGTTTTTAGTTTCTAATTTGTTCTTACTTTAGAATCATTTATCTGTTTTTTAGGGACAACAACAAATTCTAAAGAATTTAACTATTTTTTTAAAAAAAATCAAAAGCTTTTTTCTAGGAATACTAGGAAATAAAGCATTTACATCAAAAGAAACAAGTTTATCATTATCAGACAGTACTATATTGCTAATCTTTTCTGTTAATTCAAAAGAATTTTTAATACTTAAACTTTCAAACTGATCTAAGGTACTGAATTTTTTATTTAACCATTTTGCTAAATTATGCTAGGTGATACTAGAAACAATATATTCCGGGCTTATGGGCCGTGGTCTACTGGGCTTCTTCCCAGATGAATATTAAAAATAGAAGCAATTTGTTTTTACACCAAAGAAACATAAAATTAAAACAAATTGAAAAGTCTGCTGTGGCACATCATTTTTGGACTGAAAACCACAACATCGGCCTTAATATAAAACTGTTAAAATCTATTAATTCACCAATAGAACTGAATATTTGGGAAAAAATATACATCATCAAAAACAGTAATAAAGTTATTAATTTCGAAATACCAGCATTGAATGAAGTGTTAAAGCTCTGCAACTCTAACACCAGATGGCAGCAGAATAGAGACAGCAGAGAAAAGGAACAAGAGGATAACGTCAGTCACCCAACGGCTGATGATGGGATCGAATGGTCCTGAAAACGTTTCCGCTTTAAAAAAGCAGTTAGTAATGAAGGTGTGTGTAAACAAGTGACTCAAAATAACCTCAAACATTCTTCCCAGATGTTTTGTCTGCGACTACGGCAGACATCATCAGTGGTGGCGAGGTCAAAGTATCCTAGTGGAGATTTCAACAGCAACTGTGTCACTTTCTCCGTGGGGCTGGAGGGGAGGTCTGTTGTGATTGGTCCGGATGGACAATGGGCTGGACCAATGTTGGTGGCGTGTTGTGATCTGCTGGCGTATGATTGGCTTGTGTGGAGTTCTTGATTTTTGCTTTAGTTAGTGCTGTTTGCCATAATCTGTTAAGTTTGATGCTGATTTTAATGTTACTAATTGAATGGGCTGTGCTATGAGACTCGTTTTCTATCTACAAGGTCGTGGTAACGGATGGAATGCATATATCAATGTTTCTTTATCACAATGTATTTATTTATTAACACTTCGATACTTTACACTCTCAGCACCATATTCAATACTTAAAAACCTTTACACTTTTTTAATTTAGTAGAATTTACGCTGGATAAAAGTTTGGTGAAAGTTCCATGTTCACATGCTACCAAAACACGTCTTATCACCTTGAACATATAGACGCTAGTAAACTATTTCTTGGCGTCCTTTTGACGAGACACACCGCCATTTTCGTCTTCATCCGCCGTATTCATCCGCGCAAATAGTTCTTTCTCGTTAGGGAAGTGATCCCAATTATCGTTTCCTATTTTTATTATGGAATACAAACAATTCTAATATTTATACACTTCTAACAAACATTTACACGAACGACTTTCTATTGGGGTCTTCTAACATTCTGTCTCAAGTTTAAAACCTTCCTTTTTGCGATTGAAGTTGTTTTTATGCTTTTGTATTTCGATGGCTTCACGGAATAAACGAGAATAGTAGTGAGACGTTGAGGCTAGAATATCTGTGTTTTTGTACTGAATGATGTGTTCACCTTCTTCTGTGGCATGTTTTGCAATTGTTGAATTTTCAGTCTGACCCAAACGGCAACTTCTGTGGTTCAAATCCCAGTTGTGGCATTGAATTTTTAAGTTCCAGTTCTACCTCTCAAACTTCTTTTGTGTTCGTCAATGCGAGTGTTTATGCTTCGCTTTGTGGTTCCAATGTACACCTTGCCACATGAACATGGTATTCCATACATTCCCGCTGTACATAGAGGATCCTTGGGGTCTTTGGCTGATTGGAGCATGTTGCAAATCTGTTTTGTGGGTTTGAAAATGGTGTCAATGTTATGGCATTTGAGTAGTTTCCCAATGCAGTCTGTCAATGATCTTATGTATGGTAGAAAAGTCTTACTATTGTTATTAGACATTCGTGTGGTAGTGGAACCTCTCTTAGGGTGTAATGCTCTGTTGATTTCACGTTTACAATAGCCATTTAATTGCAGTGCTTTATCTAGGTATTCAGATTCTTGATGTAGATATTGTGGTTCACAAATGTGTGTAGCTTGGTCTGCCAAAGTTTTGATCATATCGCATTTTTGTGTCGGATGGTAATTAGAGTTCTTGTGAAGGTAGCGTTCCATATGGGTCAGTTTTCTATGCACTGTGTGGCCTAATGTGCCATCCTCTTTCCTGTTAACCATGACATCCAAAAAAGGTAACTTTCCATCCTGTTCTTTTTCCATTGTGAACTGAATTTGTTAATTAACACTGGTGATGATTCAGGAATTCTGTCAGCTGATTCTCTGTGGCTCCAAATGACAAATGTGTTGTCCACATAATGCCACCAGGACGAAGGCTTAAGTGATGCTGAATTCAAGGTGGTAGCTTCAAAGAATTCTGTATAGAAATTTGCAATAACTGGGCTGAGAGGACTTCCCGTTGCAACACCGTCTGTCTGTTCATAGAATTCATGGTTCCACTGGAAGTACATAGTGGTGAGAACATGGTGGAAGAGTGCAGCAATGTTCTCTGGAAAAATCTGTTTGATTTGTTTATGGCTTCACTGACTAGGACCATGATGAAAAGAGATGTGATGTCAAAACTGATGAGTAGCCCGTTGGGTAGTAGTCTGATGGTTTTGAGTTTTTGAATGAAGTGGGCAGAATCTTTGATGTATGTGTTGGTATTGCCAATGTGAGATTGTAATATATTTGTAAGGTATTTCCCAACCGTGTAAGTTGATGAACCAATAGCACTTACAATCGGCCTTAGTGGTGTGCCAGGTTTGTGGATCTTCGGGAGTCCATAAAGTCTGCGAGGTAAGGCTTCACTCGTTTTTAGTTTGCGTTGTTCACTGGGTGGATTCGACAATGACTTAATTAGTTGGTTGGTTTTTCAAAGAATCCATGCCGTTGGGTCCTAAGAAAGCTTTTGTAGGTGGCCGGATCCAGGAGTTCAGACATTATACATAGGTGAATTTATACAATTTATAATTGGTCTCATTTTATTTCCTGGTTTGTGAATGAATCCAGTTTTTGAGTCACTTTATCTACACTCACCTTCACTTATAAAATGCTAGAAAAACTGGACATTTTTTAGATGGTTCAATCAGATCCTCAGCTATTGGGTGACTGAAGCTCTCTTCCTTTTACTCACTCTCTTTGCTGCTATGCTCCTTTTGCCGTCTAGTGTTAGGGGTACAACGTTTTATCACTTTGTTCAATGCCAGGATTTCAAAATTTACTATTCTATTACAGTTTTTGGTTATGTATGTTTTTTCCCAAGTATTCAGTTCTATGAGTGAAGTAAGTGATTTTAACAATTTTATGTTAACCTACACATGTAGACAATTGAGGCATCGTGTTAGATATAGTCACAAGTCCCAAAATCACAATTTTACAGGAAAACGTTTTAAACTTTTGGAGCAGTCCTAAAATCAGAATAGTCTAATATATGGCACAATGTTCATACAGTATATTCTCTTATGTTATTTAAAGCATTTTACACAGGAAAATATTATTTTATCTAATCCATTTTTTATTATTTATATAAAAATGTTCCAAGCATGCAAGCAATTTCAATTGTGGCTTACGATTTTCTGTCTGAAAATATAACAAGTATCTTCATAGCTTTATTTCTTTCTTTTCATCAAATATAACAAGAATAAAGAATATGTATTCAAAAATGTTCATCTTAATCAACATCTTCAACTACAAGTCCATCTCAGTTACTAGGACACAAAAGAAGGGCTGATTTGTTACTGGGACATAATCTTGACAGTACATCCTGGAGTTACTATTTGTTTATTTTTAAGGATTTGTTGTAAAATTTGGGCAAACTGAATGGATTGCAAGGGAGACAGATCTGCTTTTTCTACAAATGAGAAATTCATAATAATATTCTTGACTAATAGTGCTGAGAAAGCTGAAAGTTTCTGTTAGTATCCTCAAATGTGAAGCTCACAGAGTCTGCAGAATGAATGAATCTGTAACTATACACTACCTGTTTCACTATGTTGGCCTGCAAACTTTTCACATCCTTGAAATCCTCTCTCTGCATTATAGTGACAAGCGATTTAGTGATAAAATCAGCCCAGTCATTTGGGTCATTTGTTTGAACATGTTGCTCTAGTTTTCCAAAATCACAGTCATAGGGTAGTCTAGTATGATCAACTTGGGCAACCAATGAGTTACCTACCGATTTGAATCTCCTGCATTCTGCTAATGCCTTCTGTCTTCTCCAGTGCTACCATTGTCCAATTTTTGTTCTGTCCTTTTTTAATGGGGATTTTAGGACTAATATGCCCTTGGGTTTATCTCACCCAGGGCTTATTTTGCCCCATGGCTGTTTCAGGGGTGTTCCCTCTTCAGCCTCGAGTTATTTTTTGGGTTAATGAGGGCCAAACAGACTATTTTGATTCTTTTTTTAGTATTACTTTTCTTTGTGAGAACTTCACAGGCAGTTTGCAGGTTATGGGTAGTGTCCTGGACATCCTTGAGAGCAGGAATAAGAGCTGCCTCTCATGCTGCAACTCGGTCGGTGAGAGTCTGTAGCTTCCGCAGTGCCGCAGTGTTATGGAGTACGGAGGTGTAGAGACTGCTGTCTGTGGTGTCTTGACGGCTGGTGTTGGTGTGCAGTTGGCATGTGGTGGTGATGGTCTGGGAGTCAGAGACTGGTTGTTGTGAGGGCCACGTTTGAGCTGCAACCAGCTGACAGCATGGATTCCTGGGGCATGCTGCCTGGCCCATAAAGTGACTGGTGCAATTGCAGTTTTGTCCTATACCACTATTCCTGTGTGGGAATGTTCAGGTTTGAGATCAGCTATTTCCAAGCATTTTAATAAGCAGCTTCCCACTTCATCTGCTCCTCTCCTAGCACTGTTCTCACTCTATAAAATCAAGTACCTTGCATTTGGGGCCCTGTATCCTACTTTGAGTTGTTTCTGAACGTTTCTTATTCATCCCAAGTGATCAAGATTTTTGTGACATATGAAAAAATTGCAACAGAGATAATCATAAGCCAGACATAACATGCCATACTACCTTAAATATTTTCATATTTACAATAATATATAATGCATAAAATAATGTATATAAATTGAATTGAGCTATTACATGCCATAAAGGCTAAGGTCTCCTGCCATTGGCAGGGCAGCTCTAGTACACACTTGTTCCCTGGCACTTCACTTCCTCTGGTTTTGTTATACTTAGTCTTGTTCTGCACTGCTGCCTACAAGTTTAGTCATCTTACTAGTTCTTTCCACTGACCCCTGTTCCTCGCCTGCATGTTGTGTGAACAGGTCTGCCCAGGTGTCTCCTTCCTATTCGGGGGTACCACATGGTTGTCATGTACGTCCATCTCGTTCCTTCCATCCTCTCCACATGTCATCCCACTTCCATTTGATATATTCTGCGATGTAGATTGCACCTTTCATGCCTGTTTGTCTTCTGATTTCCTCATTGCTGATTCTGAATCCCCATAACTTTAAAATCTGGAATTTACCAGATCAACTGTGAGAGCTTTAAAAAAGCTACATAGGAAAAACTAAAAGAAATTTGAAAATGAGGCTAAAGGAACACCAGGGAAACATAAAACCTAAACAAACAGCAAACTCTGCTGTCACACCATTTTTGGATTGATAGTTATATTGACCATAACACAAAATTGTTAAAATCACTTACTTCACTGATGGAACTGAACATTTGGGAAAAAATATACATCAAAAACCATAATAGAGTAGTAAATTTTGAAATTGCAGCATTGAATGAAGTGTTAAAACTTTGTGTCCTTAACACCAGATGGCAACGGGAGCATAGCAACAGAGAGGTGGTGGAGGAAGTAGTTGACTTCAGTCACCCAACACCTGAGGATGAAAATGAATCATCTTGCTTCTCTCTTTATTGACTTCATTTGTGTTGTGGCCTTTTCTGAATCCTGTTTGAACAGTGGACAGAAGATTATCAAATTCTAGATACCAATTCTAGATCAAATTCTTGCTACTGTCATTCTTTCCATAGCTTTAACTGTTACACTTGCTGAAGAAATTTGTCTTTAACTGTAGAAATTATTTGCAGGTTTATTTTTCTTTAGAATTGGCACAATGCTGACTTTAGTGCACTCTGATGGGATTATACCTAGCCAATATGTGCTGTACAATTTTAAGAGGACATGTTTTCCTCTACTATGCAGAAATTTGAGAAATTCCTTACTTCCTTGAAGGCTGTTTATAATTCTCTTATGGTGAATGGTTATTTGAAAATAGGAGCATTAATAGCTCATATCAAATGTACCTATTGCTTTTGTAACACCTCCAAATGCCAAGGTCTTTTTTGTTTCATTTTGAAGCTTTCTTTGGTCCAGAATGTATGTTACATGTTTGAAAATGTGTGATTCTACTTGTTTGCCTCTGATTATGACAGATAGACATACAATATAAAGAGCTGAGTGTTATTTATGATGTTGCATGTACTACCTAATTTGAAACCATTTCTAGACCAAATTTCTTTTAATTAATGGAAAGTGAATTGAGAAAGAGTTGAGAAATATTAGATTTTTTTGTTACTTATTTTATTCATTGACACATTTAGAGAATGTAAAGAGAAGAAGTTAAATTTCAAACCTCCATCAATTTGACTCCTGCATCCAAATCTTCTCCAACAGTCCCTGGTCCTTCAGCCTCATATCTCTTTATAAACTCTGTAAAGACTGTTGTAAAATTGGCAATTTCTTCTGCAGTCATCTTCTTGAACTTTGCCTTTGCTGCATCTAGTTTCATAATTCTGGTCACAGCTTTTTGAAACAAGTCTTTGCATACCTTTTCTATTTCATAAGCTAGAGCTTTATCTTCCTCCAGCACCTGAAACAAACATACAAATAATGTGAATTACTCACAAAAATTAGAGAAAAATGGAGAAAAAATTTAAAATTTTAAAACTATAAATGATGAAGAATGCCTATTTAAATAACTTGGCACAGTCAGCATAAGTTGAAGTATGATGTGCTTATTGAGTTTGGCATACAACATATTTCTATGATTTATTTCTATGATTTATTCATCCATATGTTTCTGTTACATAGGATATATCAAGAGTTCAGAAGAACTTACCGAATATGTACATATAAAGTTTAATTACAACGTTTATTTACAAATCTGTTTCAATTTCACGTGCCTGTAAAATACATCTACACTCATTTACACATTTTGATTACATTTAGTGTTGTACTTAAATTCTTCAGTATTGTAGAAAGCATTTTCTAGTAAATAGTTCTTAATGGTTTTTATTTGTATCTCTCTTTGTTTTAAGTCTTTTATTTCCTTGGGCAAAGCATTATAATGTTCTTTTCCTATACTTTTTATTGAACGATTATTTAATGTTCCCCTGAGTGCAGTTCTGTAATAATCATGTTTATTTCTAACATTATAGCTATGCATGTGATTGTTTTTAGCAATTTTTCCATTTAGAAGAACATGCTTGATGCTTTCATAAATGTAGATACATGGAACTGTTAGGATTTTGTATTTTTTGAAACAGTCCCTACAACTGTTCTTTTTTCCCAATTATTCTAATTGCCCCTTTTTGTAATTTGAATATTTTTAGTACTTCCTTAGCTGTAGTATTTCCCCATAGTGTTATGCCGTATTTTATATATGAATAAATGAATGCATAGTACACCTGCTTCAGCGTTTTATTATCCATGTTATCCTTAACTTGTTTCATAATGTATAATCCCTTATTTATCTTTTTTGTTATGTACATTATATGTGGTTGCCAATTAAGATTTCTGTCTATAAGCACTCCTAGGAAATTTGTGACCTGTGTCTCAGGAATACTTTCCCCATCTACCTTGATATCAATGTGATCTGCATGTTTTTCTTTTAGCCTGAAATTTATCCATGATGTCTTTTGTATGTTTAATACCAGACCCAGATTTGAAAGATAGTCTTTTAATATTTTTATGATACTGTTTGCCTTGTTTTCTACACCTTTGGTAGTGGGATCTGTAACTATTATTGTTGTATCATCTGCATAGCCAATTGCTGTACCTCCATTATTTGCTACCATTTCAAAAAGATCATTTATATAAACTAAAATAGAAAAGGACCCAATTTTGAGCCTTGCGGAACTCCTTGTTTAATTGTTTCAAATTGTGATCTTACTTTATTTACCATACCCTTTTCATTTTCATATCTGTAACACATTTAAACTAGAGGCAACTCAAGCACACATCTTGTTACACAAATGGAAACAGGAACTAAATAGTGTGTATCATTGCAGTCAAATAAATATGTTTTTGTATGGATTCTATAGTTATACAACCTGAAATAAAATTCAAACACATTCAAATAACCTAATTTATTCAGAAATCTGGGAAATGCAAACTAACTAGAATTAGTATTTATTTATTGCCAACAAACTTACTGTTGGTGTTTTTAAACACACAAACCGTGTGTGAGCAAAGTTTGAGAGGTAGAACTGGAACTTAAAAATTCAATGCCACAACTGGGATTTGAACCACAGACCTGGTTTGAGAATTTAATGCCATTCTGGCAGTTTGTCACAATAGCTCAATGGTTAGAGCAACCGTCTGGTAAGCGGAAGGTCTGTGGTTCAAATCCCAGTTGTGGCATTGAATTTTTAAGTTCCAGTTCTACCTCTCTAACTAGAATTAATTTAATTTAAAAGGTGAGTCAATTAATAACACTAAACAACACTTACAACATAATTTTGATACCGAAATTTAGATTTCAAATCGAATGGGCTTGATAAAGACACGTTTTAATTTAATTGCCGGATGTGAGATTTGCGATAAGTGTTGAGTAATAACATATGTAGATAATAGAGTAGGAAGTGTTGTAAGGTGAGCAAGATATGAGTAAATAATAGTCGTTAAATTTGTAGGATAAACGCATTATTGGTTTGAAATTAACGAGTCATGACATCATACTACATAGTTTAAATTCACGTTTGAAATTCAGGTCTGCCAATCTTAAAAGTCGCGCGATATGTTTAATAAAATATAAAGAAAACATTGTTTAATCATAAAAAAGTAACTATATATTCGAAATTCAAAAAAGAACATGTTATAATAGAAAGGGACATTTCTAAATTGCGGGAAAAGGAATGGAATAGCATTTTGGATACGAGGCTTTCTTTTGGATGACGTCATGACATTTAAAATTGGAGAGAACGTTTTTCTAGCGTGGGGACGCCGAGAAAGCGTCACTACTCAGTCCAGACTGGTGCTGCACGTTGTGGTGTACACACGTGAGTGCGATTCCTCTGCGTATAGAAAGTCGGCATAACTCCCGAAAGTGTATGAGAAGTAATAAACAATATACAAAAGTTTTTTTTGGGGGGTAATCTATAACTTACTTACGCATACCCGGGATGAAAGAGATCTCATAATGAACTCTACCAACTGAGCGAACCACATCAAAGGGCGACACAACGTGAACCACCAAACCAACGTCACTTCATCAACATTCCGCATCAATTTTCTGGAACGCATTTCGAAGGTTAACTTTCCTCCATTATCACCCGGACAATAACTGCATTTCCATTGTGTTTCATGGTGTGGATGATGATGCTTCTTCTTCGAAACGTGTTCCGGAAAATTATGTTGGAAGTATCTTCCTTTCATAGAAGTTTGAAAACAGTGTTGTTGTAATTAATTTAATTTAAAAGATGAGTTAATTAATAACACTGAACAACACTTACAACATATTTTCTCGGGACGCGTTTCGAAGGTTAACTTTCCTCCATTATCAACCGGACAATAACTGGGTTTCCTCAGAGAGACATTTTCAGTAAGTTCATTGAACCGCCACCAGAAGAAACACCAGAAGAAGCATCACCATCTGCACCATGAAACACCATGGAAACCCAGTTATTGTCCGGTTGATAATGGAGGAAAGTTAACCTTCGAAACGTGTCCCGGAAAAATATGTTGTGTTGTTCAGTGTTATTAATTAACTCACCTTTTAAATTAAATTATGTTGTAAGTGTTGTTTAGTGTTATTAATTGACTCACCTTTTAAATTAAATTGATTATAACAACACTGTTTTGAAACTTCTATGAAAGGAAGATAACTAGAATTAACTTAATGTAAACAAGCAGAACCAAAGTACAGTTTGCATTCTTTTCCCCATTTTTTTCCTTGTTTCTCCCAGGCCAGATCAGATGGTAAAAAATCAGCATTGACAGAGCTTAGAGCTGCGATGGAAATTATATGCCCAAAATATCTGTTTCATTTACATGAAATGGACAAATGTTCATTTATATTCATGTTTATTGTGTTAATTTATGTTATTTGTATTAATTTTGTTGATAATAGCATTATGTGTGAAACTATTAGTCCAGACTACAGGTTGATTACAGGACATGAGTGTCCGGCAAAACATTTAAACAGAATTGGGATATATTCTTCACCACTCTGTCCTCTATGTGATCTGCAAGAGGAAATGGATCGAGACCACCTTAAAATATGCCCGGCCACTTCTAGTGCCCCATCCATCAGTGAAGAATATTGGAAAGCAAGAGGATTAATGACTTCACTGTCAGAAATCCAGCATTAGCTAACAACAACATTAAAATATAGCCAACATTGATGCATATATGGAATGGTAAAGAAGAAGCACAGTACAAAGAAGAATCAATAATCTTTGTTAATGCACATCTTACAAGCAATAGTTGCTCTATCAAATACGAGCAGTAACTTATTATTGTGAATAAAATGTATAAAATGAGAACTGAGAAAACAAACAGTATGCAAGTGATGGCACTTACAAAAAACAATTTTTAATTGATTTCCATGGGTAGAAAATTGTGAATAAAGTGAAAGTTAACAATTTATGGTGAACAGGACAAGAAGAAAAATGGGGTGATGTTTGAGTGGTATAATCGGAACTCAAGATTCAATGTTACAGCCGAGATTTGAACCACAGACTTCCCACTAGGTCTGTGCTCCCAATCCCGGCTGTGATATTGAATTTTTCAGTTCTGATTCTACCTCTCAAACAGAGAATTATTTTTATGATTCAGTTTTGGGAGAAATAAAGTGACATTAAATGTAACTGCACTTACTATTTGTCATGATATATACTTACAGCTATATTATGTGATTCCAGAAGTCTGTATGTATTCTGAAATGTTGTGTATTTAATTTCAGATTCCACAGTCATCCTCTGAATTTCTGTTATTACTGTAAGAACCTCTTTGAAACTCTTCAAGTCCACAATCTTTAATTCAAGCCCCTCATGCAATTCCTACAAGTGATATATAACAGGCATTAAAGATTTATAAATCACAGTAATGTCCTTTTTTTCATATTTCCATGCACAAATTTAGATTTTTAATACTCTAGCCTTCATTGTGCACTAATTAACTTACTCCAAGATGCTTGAAGAATTCTTGAGCATGGTTTCTTGTTTGGTCTGTCACACGTTGTCCTATCATCATCTTCCATTCATTGCAGTGCATTTTCACTGCATCAATCAGTGGAAGAATATTCAACCTGAAAATGGAAGATATGCTTATAAGTATGATTTCTATTGCCTGTGATGACTCAAAGATTTCTGGGTGTAGAAAGTAATTATGAATACACCAAAAATATTGTAGAGAAAATAACCTGTAGAACACAGGTATATTTATAGACACCAACTTGGAGACATGGCATTTTCTGCCCTAATTTACAAAGCCAGGGGCATGGCCCCAACCTGAAGGCACTCGGCCCCCAACAGCATTACTGAAGGTACCTGGCCCCCAACAGCATTACTGAAGGCACCTGGCCCCCAAACAATTTTCCTGAAGGGCCTTGGCCCCAACAACTTTACTGAAGGGGCTTGGCCCCCAACAATTTTATGAATGGGCTTGGTCCCCTTAATATCAAGATAGAAAGGAAATAGTGTAAATAGACAAAATGGATTGCCTTTAACAAATTTTTTTATTTAAATAAACACAACATTGTTTCACACAAACTATTATTTATACAGGACTAGTTTCGTAGGAAACCAAAAATATTTATTAAAAACAATTAATATTGAGCTTCAGAGTGTGCTACTTCCAGTTTATAAATTAGACAAAATGGAGCTGTAAAGAATTACCTTCATTTCAAATGCAGAGTGCAACTGTTAAACAAAAGCAATGATGATGTAACTTAGGTTTCAGTTAATATACAAGTGCATGCTCACGCACACACGCATACACTTTACCTTTAAAAATGTGATGAAAGACATGAAACATGTTAGCTGCAAATTAATTCAAGATTTTATAGCAATTACTAGCATAAGCTTTCACACAAAAACCATACACCATACATGGTAATTTGGCTGGGATATCTACATCACTTAGGACATACATATGTATATGAAAATGGAAGGGAAAGTCAGCCCTCCTTGTAAATAATAAAGAAATGGATGTCCTAGACACAGAATTTTCAGATGAAAACATCATTGTAGCTAAAATGACAGAAAAATGTAAAGCTTTATGGCTTAAGGTCTTACTTTAATAACACAGAAGACACTGAAATTAGCATCAGAACATTGGAAGACATTCTAAATCACTCTAAGAGACTGTTAGCAGTTAATAGTAATGCTAGAAGCAAAACATGGCACAATGTGTTAACAAATCAACAAGGAAAAGCTCTGGAAGATTTCTTAACATTTTATAACCTAAATATTGTAAATGAAACATCTGAACCAATGTTAAATATGGAATAAAGACTAAGAACTTTGAGAAATTTGACACCATTCTAATGTCCAGCATTACATCCAAATTTAACTGTGGGAACATGACTGCTGGCCAAGACAAAATGGATGAGCAGTTGCGGAAAAAGCTGCATGCAAAATTATAAGAACATAGACAAGGTAGTAAATTCAGCATTCTCATGTATAACAACAGTGTGTAACGCATCATTCATGATTTCTAGAGGAGCAAAGACATGCAATATAAATGACACTGTTTAATGCTGGAAGGATGTGCTTAAAAAAGGGATAAATACCTTACATAGAAGATATCAATGAATTACAGGAAATTAAAACCTATGGCAGGAGGGGGAAATACAGTACTTCAACAGTAAAAAGGAATATGAAGCAAAAATGCATCAACTGAAATCAAAATCATGGAAAATCTAGTGTTCTATAGGTGCAGGAGCCAATCCTTGGAATGTAGCATACAAAATAGTACCTGGAAAAATTTGATTGACTACACTGAAGAAAGAATATGATACACACACTGCAAATACTAGGAACATAGTTCTACATATGTTCAAAAAATTCATACCTGCGGATAGTGAAAACCTAGATAATGAGCATCTTAGAAGAATTAGAAAGGAAAATATTGGAAAAATTGAAGCTATTAATAGTGAAGCAACAAGATTCTAAAGTAAGAACAAATTAGAAACTAAAAACTTCACTTATCTTATTGTTTTGGTGCTGACCCTGGGGTTTCAAGCTATGTCCAGCTCACTCTCAAAGCCATATCATACAATGGCTTTGAGAATGAGCTGGACACAGCTTGAAACCCCAGGGTCAGCACCAAAACAATAAGATAAGTGAAGTTTTTAGTTTCTAATTTGTTCTTACTTTAGAATTAGAAAGGAAATTCAAGAACCGCTAGATATGCAAGAGGATTTGCTACACACAGGTGAAGAAATAACAGCAACTCTTAAGAAAATTTGACCCCAAAAAGTCACCAGGAGAGGATGATCTGACTAGTACTATTCTAGTATATTTACAATAATACTATACATTTGTTTAAGTAAACCTTCAGGGGTCCCCGTCTAGGGGATATGTGGATGGCGACCACAAGATACCCAAGCTGAGCAGAACATTACTTCCACTTACTGGTGTTTTGTAGCTTTTCTTTCTGACCTTATGACCTTACCTTAGTCAACTCTTGTTCTCTTCCGACCCCGATGCTATTAGGGTACCCAAGGGCTAGAAAGTCTTTATTTTTCCAACCTTCCTATTTCTCTATAACTTCTTAATCCCTAACATGCTGACCTGTCATGGGATGTAATACACCCTCTGATTGGTAATCAGAGGACATTGTCGGTAAATTTATTTTCATAACTCTCCCGGTCAGGTCGGTGAGACCCGTAAACCAATGCCCAAGAGCATCTTGAATACTATGACAGGTGTGTTTCTCCAGCTATTCTGGGGGTTGTGAGAGAGCAACGTGACCGCCAAAACATAAAAATATGGTGCTCTCTAAAAAGTGGTTACTGTTACTGCTAGTTCTCTCCAATATAAATTATGAAATATGACTCGAGAAGTAAAATATTCTGAAGTTAAAATAGTCGCCCATTTGAATCTCTGGGAGGGGACTATTTCTCAAGAACCAAAACATTATATTAATTTAGCATCAGAATTCTTCAATGGAATGCAGGTGGTCTTGCAACAATCCTTAACCAACCTACAAAAGTGGACCAAAGAAATTTTAATGACTGTTAATACAATAAAATCAAACTACCAAATCTTTTCACTAAGGAAAAAAACCATTAAAAATAAAACTAAATTTTGAGGATCAACAATTACCAGAAACAAAGGAAGTAAAATATTTGGGAGTTATATTTGATACCAAACTTACATGGACCAAACAAATGGAAAATGTAATACAAAGAGCAGAGAGGCGCCTTTCACTGTTAAAACATCTAACAGGAATGAAGTGGGGATGTTCCAGAGCAACTCTTAACACAACATACAATGTATATATAGTCATTATATACTTACAGAAGCAAAGTTCTTGTAACAGGAAATATACAAAAAAAAAAAAATTCAAATCCTTTAAAACCAAAGTCTGAAACTAATTACAGGTGCTATCAAAACCACACCAATAGCAGCTATGGAAATACTAACCAACCAATACCCCATTGAATATGAAATAGAAAAAGCAGCTCTTATTCAACACAAAAAGTTGATCAGACTCCCATTCAATACATGGCACAAGAGAAATTTTACACATACACTAAAGACTCAGGAGAGCTTTCTTTCCAAAATTCAAGACATCAAGAAGAATGTAGACCTTACTAATTCAATAAAGTCAATCATATAAAGTCAATCGGACACAAATATTAGACATCTCATACTATTTACACAAGGCAGAAGAAGTTAAGAAAAGTGATTCTCCAACTAGTGTTCTAAAATTATTGGCATTAGAGACAATCCATACTAGATTTCCAGAACATGAATGGCTGCATATTTATACTGATGGATCACTGATATCAAACCAAGATGGAGCAGGTGCTGGAGTCACTTGTCACCTCTTTTCCTATTACAAATCTTTAAGTTATGGAACTACTAACTTTGATGGAGAAATTGAAGCAATTCGAATGGCCCTACAAAATCTTTTGTACAGAATTTCACATTTTCAGCAAGCAGTTATCTCTCAGATTCCAGGGCAGCAATTATAGCAATTACTTCCAAGTTGTCACCAAAAACCCAAACAATTACATAATGTTGGAAAATCCTTATCCATCTAACAGCACTTCAAAAACACCTAGTCTTCCAATGGATACCAGCTCACTGTGGACTGAATGGTAATGAGAAAGCTGGTTTTCTTGCAAAAAAGGGTACCAGGAGTATACAGAAATCTATGGTTAATCTACCATTTTATGCAGCTAAAAGATTAGTCAACTCTAACTTCAAAAAAAATTATTGTAAAATATTACTATGAAAAATCAAAAAATAAAAGATGGAAACTACCAAACATTCAAACAGTAATTCCTGAGTATCCTCGAAAAACAGCAGTTGCAACCTTCAGGTTGATTACAGGACATGATTGTTTGGCAAAACATTTAAACAAAATTGGGATATATTCTTCACCACTCTGTCTTCTATGTGGTCTGCAAGAGGAAATGGACCAAGACCACCTTCAAATATGCCCGGCCACTTCTAGTGCCCCATCCATCAGTGAAAAATATTGGAGAGCAAGAGGATTAATGACTTCATTGTCAGAAATCCAGCATTAGCCAATAACAAACAACATTTGTTTAAAGAAAGTAATGTTCCCCATGCAATGAAAGTATTCAATTTTAATGCCTATTATGAAACCAGACATAGAGGATTCCAAAGGCATATCAGAATAACACCCTATAAGTCTAATCAATATCAGCAGAAAACCACTAGAAAAACTGGTGTTCGACAGAATACTGTTCCATATAATTATACTCCAAAGGTTTATTTAAGTATGTTCAGTTTTGCTTTATTTTTCTTTAACCTTTAAATTAATAAACCATTTATGTAATTTTGAAGCAATTGAAGGTATAAGTAGTATAGGTACTATGGTTAAATGCCCTTGTCAATATATCTGTGCTTACCTTATGCAGTACATATCTCTGTAATTCTCTTCCTCGTCAATACTGGTAATTGTATCTGAATACTTCTGCAGGATATAGTTCAAATGTTCCAAGGTGCTACAGTGAGCTAGTATTCTCTCACTCAGACTGTACTTGTCACCAGTCCAAATACTTCGGTATTTCTTCCATCTGTCACATTCAATCAAACATCACCTATGGGGCTTAATTAACTTATTCTACATATACCTACAGTATTTTCCCTTTGTCCCTTATAATTTGTTAAATCCCTTGATATTCACGGAAATAAATATGAGATATTGACAAATGTAGTGATTTTCTTAACCTTGCTGAAACTTAAAAGTCTGCTGTGGCACATCACTTCTGGAATGAAAACCACAACATTAGCCTCACTATAAAACTGTTAAAATCTCTAACTTCACCAACAGAACTGAGCTTATGGGAAAAAATATGCATCCTCAAAAACAATAATAAAGTGATTAATTTTGAAATCCCAGCTTTAAATAAACTATTAAACATCTGCACCCTTGACACCAGATGGCAGCAAGACGATAGTAGTTGAAAGAGGGAACAAGATGACAGCGTCAGTCACCTAACGGCCGATGATGAGACTGAAAGGTCTTGAAAATGTTTCCTGTTTTCGAAACAAATTAAGTGAAAGTGAGCATATAAAAGTGATTCAAAATGATCTCAAACATGAAGAATACTTCACTGCTATTATTGCTTTTATTTTTAATATTCATAATATTCATCTGGTAATGTTTACATAATCACAGTAAACAAAAGTGTACACCTTTATACCTTCTCCTCAGTTATATAGTTACTGAACAACACAATACAGACACCCTTAACATCAATATACAGTGAAATTGGTGAATATGAAGATTCCTCACCCTAACATGTTAAACATTTTGGAAATGGCTCACAGTCAGTAACTATCTCAGTTGTTATTATTTATTTATGCCAACCTTACCATGTGAAGGTTATTTAATCCTGGGATATAAAGTACTTGCAATAGTAAGTCACCATTGGGGTAATTGTCTCTGATGTGAGACTGCCTTTGTGGTTTACCAGGAGAAATACGAACTGGCTTGAGAATTTAATGCCATTCTGGCAGTTTGTCACAATAGCTCAGTGGTTAGAGCGTCCGCCCGGCAAGTGGAAGGTCTGTGGTTCAAATCCCAGTTGTGGCATTGAATTTTTAAGTTCCAGTTCCACCTCTTATCTCAGTTGTTGATTATAAACACCACTGAATACTTTCTAATGTTAAACTGGACACAATGGTCTCTCTTTATATAATTATTTAACATGTGCTGATAATGAACTATTTTTCAGATAAATTCACCAGCACCTAATTCTCAGCTATATAAGTGAGTAGGACAGACAGTATTCAAAATGTTAGTTGTTGTTGTAGTGTTTAACGCCCGCTTTTACTACTACGGCACCGCAGGCGGTGACACTGATGATACATGAAGATGGAGCACCGGTGGAATGAAATGGCGGGGGAAACCGGAGTACCCGGAGAAAACCCGCCCTGACGCCGCTTCGTCCACCTCAAAATGTTAAAATACTAATTTCCGATGCAAACAAATTCAAACATACATGACCACAACACAAGAAATAAGAATGATTTGGCTATTACAATGCACAGACTTAGCCTGTTTGAAAAGTCCCCTAGTTACGCTGGTGCATAATTCTACAATAGACTGCCAGCAGAAATTAAAAGGTGTGAAAACTACACAAAATTCAAATCTGCTTTACAAACTTATTTAGTTAATAATGTGTTCTATTCACTAGAGGAATTTTTAAAGTAGGTTAAAAGTTCAGTAATAATAAATTATCATCATCATCATTATTGTTGTTGTTATTGTTATTATTATTGTTATTATTATTTATTATTATGATGATATGATGATGACGACAATGACGATGACAACGACGACCATCATTATCGTCGTCATTGTCATCGTCATCGTCATCATCATCATCATCATCATCATCATCATCATTAATGTTTTGTTATTTTGTCTTTTGCAACTTATATTTACTTATTATTTATTTATGCCAACAAACTTATTGTTGGTACTTCCAAATGCACAAGCCGTGTGTGGTATGCCTTTGTGGTATACCAGGAGAAATACGAACTGGTTTGAGAATTCAATGTCATTCTGGCAGGTTGTCACAGTAGCTTAATGGTTACAGCACCTGCCTAGTAAGCAGAGAGTCTGTGGTTCAAATCCCGGCTGTGGCATTGAATTTTTAAGCTCCAGTTCTACCTCTCAAACTGCCTTTGGTATACCAGGAGAAATATGAACTGGTTTGAGAATTCAATGACATTTGGCAGGTTGTCACAGAAGCTTAATGATTAGAGCACCTGCCTAGTAGGCAGAGGGTCTGTGGTTCAAATCCCAGCTGTGGCATTGAATTTTTAAGTTCCAGTTCTACCTCTCAAATTATATTTACTTGTTTACCATTGACTAAATTCAATCGTGTATTACACCACATTGAATTGCAAAAAAATTGAATTGAATTAAAATTGAAGATGTTCTCAGGCTTCAAGCCAGGCATAGTGATGAAGAGCCATTGATGTTTCAGGAGTGTGCATCTCTCCCATCATCAGGATGATGAATGAGAATGACTTGAATATGTATGTTGCCAAGAAAGCTTCAAATCATATTTTAAGACATACAGTTTTAGTGAATTATTTCAGTCAGTTTTTAGTTTGAGTGCAGTAGAGCCATTTATGTAAAGTGAGAAGTGTCAAGATTAATTAAGGAAAATTGAAGCTATTAACAGTGAAGCAAAGAATCTACAGTAAGAACAAATTAGAAACTAAGAGCTTTTAGTTTCTAATTTGTTCTTATTTTGGATTATAGAATGCTTGCTGAAAAACCAAGCTGCAAGAGTTTTTTTGAAAAGCAAAACTTTTTATAGTAATCAGTTTGGATATTGCAGAGCAAAATCAACAGTATCAGCAGTCGACACATTTGTCGAGAAACTCTATCAGGCCTTTGAAGATAGCAACTTTGCTCAAGATACTCTTTGCGACTTAAGTAAAGCCTTCAATAGTATATCTTGTTAAGTAAAATGGAACTGTATGGGATCAAAAGAAATAACTTAATACATTTAAATCTTACCTAGGTGGTCGTAAGCAGTTATGTAGTATCCGTTGGTGGAAGACACTCAAGCATGAAATTGGAGCTCTGCAGAGCTCAGTATTGGGGCCCCTGCTTTTTCTAATAATGATAGGCAATGTTTCAAAATTTGAGAGGTAGAATCAGAACTGAAAAATTCAATGCCACAGCTGGGATATGAACCACAGACCCTCCAAAACTTACCAGGCGGATGCTGTGGCATTGAATTTTTCAGTTCCAATTCTACCTCTCAAACATTGCTGACACACAGCTTGTGTATTTAAAAATACCAACAGTAGGTTTATTGGCAAAAATAAATAATAATGTTTCAAAACTTTATCCCTGTCATGGAATTGTTTATACAGATGATACATCTTTCCTTAATGTTAATAAAGATTTTGAATTACTGAAAGAGCCTGTAAATGAAACCATGCAGCAAGCCCAAATTTGGATTAGGAGTAATGGCTTCCTTATGAATCACAACAAAACTCAAAAATCATTTTGAGTCTGAAACATGTAAATACTGACTGATAGTGTGAAGCTTCTTGGTAATGGTAACAGATAAGCAACTATTCTGGAATCTGCATATCAACTTTGTGTGCAATAAGTTATCACACATGGTATTTCTCTTAGCCAATTTAAAAAATGCTGTCCTGAGAGAATTTGTTCAAATGACATATTTTTCATTCTTTCAGTCCATACTTAGATATGGGATAGTATTAGAGGGAAGTAGTCCATGTATACAAGAAGTATTAAGAATTCAGAAAAATATAATAAGAATTTTGGCTAACTCAAAGAAACTTGAATACAGCAAACCATTATTTATAGAATTAGATATATTTTATTGAAATACATCAACAACTTCCCACATTTGTAGGTTGCCAAGGTGACAAAGTAAACAGAAAGACAAATAATAATATTATTAAGTCATTAGATAAACATTGGAGTTTAGTTTAATTTAAAAGTTGAGTCAATTAATAACACTAAACAACACTTACATTTATAATTTTCCGGAACACATTTCAGAGGTTAACTTTCCTCCATTATCAACCAGACAATGCCTGGGTTTCCATGGTGCAGATGAAGATGCTTCTTCTGATGTTTCTTCTGGTAATGGTTCAAGGAACTTACTGAAAATATCTTTCTGGGGAATGTCTAAATTAAATACTCGGTTCCTATTTTTTAAAATGAAGATTTGTAGATAGCTGTTGTTTTATGGTTATGTGTTTGAGGAGGTTTGGTTCTAGCTTTATGTCATGAGTTTTTGTCCAAAAGTGAAAGGCAACTGCTGATTTTTCCAATTGTTTACTCTTGATGTTCCTAACATGTTCCTTGGATCTAATTTCTAAATTACTTTTGATGTTTCCTAAGTATACTTCATTACAATCACTGCATTCAATTTGGTATATGCCAGATTTTTTGTTAGGTGTTTGAAAGCAACAGGTTTTTTATGAAGTAATGGTTTACTGGTGCAAGCTGAATGTCGTATTCCTTGAGCACTTTTTTGAATTTATCCAAGGCCTATGGATGATTGTATATTTTTTGAATATAATTTTTGTTTCTGCTGCTGTGAGAGTTGTAGTTTCTTTTAGTAATTTTTTCTTTTCTGCTTGTTTTACTTTTTTATCTACTAATTCTGTGGGGAAGCCATTTTTTGTGATATTTCAATTATTTTGTAATATTCTGTTTTGTATTCTGCTAGAAGAGGGATATTCACTAATCTATATGTTCAACTATTGAAGATTGCTTGTTTGTGACTTCTTGGATTACAAGAGCTGTCCACATGGGAACAAATCTTCATTTTAAAAAATAGAAACCAAGCATTTAATTTCGACATTCCCCAGAAAGATATTTTCAGCAAGTTCCTTGAACCGTTACCAGAAGAAACATCAGAAGAAGCATCGCGATCCGCACCATGGAAACCCAGTTATTGTCCGGTTGATTATGGAGGAAAGTAAACCTCCGAAATGCATTCCGGAAAATTATAAATGTAAGTGTTGTTTAGTGTTATTGACTTACCTTTAAAATTAAATTGATTATAACAACGCTGTTTTCAAACTTCTAAGAAAGGAAGACAGTTGGAGTTTAGGTTTAACCCTTTCAGTCCAAAATTATTTTGCTACTTATGCCATTCTTCCTCTAATTCGAAACCGGTTTAGATTAGGCGATCTGGGACATCTTTAGCCTACTGACTTGAATAGCCATGATCGTTAAGGCAACACATAGCGCACTGGCCATGCACTTGAAGCCTGAGGTTGTGAATTTGAGTCTCGGCAACCGCAGTCAAATGTGCCTATGGTAAAGGAAGGGGAGGGCCCACATAAAATAATTGGTGTGGTGGCATGCATGGATGATGGCGGAGTATCATGGATTTTGCTTTTCCTATAAAAAAAGAAACACTACAATGTAACTAAAGAACAAAATTAGAAACTAAAAACTTCGCTTATCTTAGTAATATTGTAAGTTCTTTGGTGCAAAGCTGACAATGTTTTCAGTTGACTCATACTCATTCTCAAAGCTATACTGTTAATAGTTTCAATTTCCTTAATTAACTACAATATAAATTGAAAAAAAAATAATGTTCTACAATTCAGAACATCTCAAATACATATGTTTAATTGGTGACGAACAATATAACAAGAATATACCAGAAAAAACTGTTAAAAGTATTCCAATAGGCAAAAAATGCCTATGTTTATTATAACGGACACCGGGACTGAAAGGGTTAAAAGAGAATTTGCATACTTGTGATGTCAGGAGTGATATACATGACTGCAATACATGTTGCAGTAATAAAATCGATATGCCTTACCACAGATTGCAGAAGATCTCCAAGAATTACAAAGCAATAGGCATAAAACTCTTGAATTCACTTCCAAAAATATAACTACTGGAAATGTACAAGTGCATAAAGAGAGACTGTACAAATGGTTAATTAGACATCCTTTACATAATATACAATAGTTTTATGCACAAAATAAATGTCATATGTAAATGTATCATTACTTATAGGTAGGCTTAGTAGGTGATTTACCAAAAGCATGAAGTTGTGCACGTTCTGTCTGTAGAGCAAATGGGTAGAACCAGATCCCCACACTGTGCAGTCACATGCATAGGAACTGCATAACTTGATTCCTCTTTAATATAGCTGACCTACTAAGCCTAGCTATCAGTAGTACGTATTCTAAAAGTTTTAAGCATTCTTTCTTTTTTTGACAAAGCCTATTGTAGCTTTTGTAGCTACTAAATGGTGAATAAATCACCACCACCACCACTGCCCCTGCCACTGCCACCACCATCCCCACCACCAGATTGTCCATGTTGTTTGTGTTAGATTACACTTCATGACAGACATGTGTCAATTGTACTTACCGTCTCAAGTATCTTTGAACATTTTCAATCATACGCCGCATTGTGTCTTGTATTTGCAGGATATGGTCATGTACTTGTTGAACACAGATAATCTCATCATAGAAAGAGTACACAAACAAATCCTCTGTACCTTCCAGAGTCTTTTCACATATAAGGCAAGTTCCATTCATCCAGCGGGGTACCATTCTGAGTCTGCAAACATCAAATACCAGTTATCGTTCTTTCATGCCAACAAACTTACTGCTGGTGTTTTTAAACACAAAAGCCACATGTAGACAGTGATTGAGAAGTAGAATTGGAACTGAAAAATTCAATACCACAGTAGGAATTTGACCATGGACCTTTCGCTTCAAGCATGGCTACTCTAACAAATCATCATGTTAATACTTATGTAGCTTTGTAACTAATCTCTAGCTTCCATAGTGACAAATCATTGTGAAACTGAAAAATATGTCAATATTTCCAATCACCTTCTGCTCCCACTTACTTGTAATTATGTTAATCACAGGACTAGTTTCGGAGAGGGTTCTCCCCATCATTCAGCTGTTGACTGCCAGCTATTGACTGCCAGCTGTTGACCACCAGCTGTTGACTGCCAGCTGTTGACTGCCAGCTGTTGACTGCCAGCTGTTGACTGCCAGCTGTTGACTGCCAGCTGTTGACCACCAGTTGTTGACCGCCAGTTGTTGACTGCCAGTTGTTGACCCCCAGTTGTTGACTGCCAGCTGTTGACCGCCAGTTGTTGACTGCCAGCTGTTGACCACCAGTTGTTGGCTGCCAGCTGTTGACCATCAGCTCTTGTCTGCCAGCTGTTGTCTGCCAGCTGTTGACTGCCAGATGTTGACTGCCAGCTGTTGACCGCCAGCTGTTGACTGCCAGCTGTTGACTACCAGCTGTTGACCACCAGCTGTTGACTGCCAGCTGTTGACTGCCAGCTGTTGACCACCAGCTGTTGATTGCCAGCTGTTGACTGCCAGCTGTTGACCGCCAGCTGTTGACCACCAGCTGTTGACTGCCAGCTGTTGACTGCCAGCTGTTGACCACCAGCTGTTGATTGCCAGCTGTTGACTGCCAGCTGTTGACCACCAGCTGTTGATTGCCAGCTGTTGACCACCAGCTGTTGACCACCAGCTGTTGACTGCCAGTTGTTGACCACCAGCTGTTGATTGCCAGCTGTTGACCACCAGCTGTTGACCTCCAGCTGTTGACTGCCAGCTGTTGATTGACAGCTGTTGACCACCAGCTGTTGAATGCCAGCTATTGACCACCAGCTGTTGACTGCCAGCTGTTGACTGCCAGCTGTTGACCACCAGCTGTTGACTGCCAGCTGTTGAGCACCAGGTATGGACTGCCAGCTTAATGATGAAGAGAACTCTATCCAAAACTAGTCCTGTGATTAACATAATTACCAGAAAGTTGGAGCAGAATGTGTTTCGAAGTATCAACATATTTTTCAATTTATCAATGTGCTCCACTGTTTTCAATACATTTTCGTTAAAATTTTAAAAATCAATGTTAATTAAATTTGATGCCTGCATGAAAGCTACTTAAAAGTAGTTGTTCTTAGCTAATGCTGGATTTCTGACAATGAAGTCATTAATCCTCTTGCTCTCCAATATTTTTCACTGATGGATGGGGCATTAGAAGTGGCCGGGCATATTTGAAGGTGGTCTCGATCCATTTCCTCTTGCAGATCACATAGAGGACAGAGTGGTGAAGAATGTATCCCAATTCTGTTTAAATGTTTTGCCAGACAATCATGTCCTGTAATCAACCTGAAGGTTGCAACTGCTGTTTTTGGAGGATACTCAGGAACTATTGATTGAATTTTTGGTAGTTCCCATATTTTATTCTTTGATTTTTCATAGTAATATTTTACAATAATTTTTTTTAATTCAGCGGTGACTACTCTTTTAGCTGCATAAAATGGTAGATTAAGTATAGATTTCTTTATACTGCTGGTACTCTTTTTTGCAAAAAATAAATCAGCCTTCTCATAACCACTCAGTCCACAGTGAGCTGGTATCCATTGGAAGACTAGGTGTTTTTGAAGTGCTGTTAGATGGGTAAGGATTTTCCAACATTCTATAATTGAGAGGTAGAACTGGAACTTAAAAATTCAATGCCACAACTGGGATTTGAACCACAGTTGGCATAAATAAATAATAATTACCATCTGAAGGTTGTTTAATCCTGGGATATAAAGTACTTACAATAGTAAGTCACCATTGGGGTAATTTGTCTCTGATGTGAGATTGTCTTTGTGGTTTACCAGGAGAAATACGAACTGGTTTGAGAATTTAATGCCATTCTGGCAGTTTGTCACAATAGCTCAGTGGTTAGAGCGTCCGCCCGGTAAGCGGAAGGTCTGTGATTCAAATCCCAGTTGTGGCATTGAATTTTTAAGTTCCAGTTCTACCTCTCAAACTTTGCCCACACACGGCTTGTGTGTTTAAAAACACCAACAGTAAGTTTGTTGGCATAAATAAATAATAATTCTATAATTGTTTGGTTTTTTGGTGACAACTTGGAAGTAATTGCTATAATTGCTGCCCTGGCATCTGAGAGGATAACTGCTTGATGAAAATGTGAAATTTTATACAAAAGATTTTGTAGGACCATTTGAATTGCTTCAATTTCTCCATCAAAGTTTGTAGTTCCATAACTTAAAGATTTGTAATAGGAAAAGAGGTGACACGAGACTCCAGTCCCTGATCCATCTTGGTTTGATATCAGTGATCCATCAGTATAAATATGGAGCCTTTCATGTTCCAGAAATCTAGTATGGATTGTCTCTAATGCGAATAACTTTAGAACACTAGTTGGAGAATTACTTTTCTTAACTTCTTCTGTCAGGTGTAAATAATATGTGATATATGAAGTTTTCCTTTGAATTAGTAAGGTCTACATTCTTCTTGATGTCTTGAATTTTGGAAAGAAAGCTCTCCTGAGTCTTTAGTGTATGTGTAAAGTTTCTCTCGTGCCAAGTATTGAATGGGAGTCTGATCAACTTTTCGTGTTGAATAAGAACAGCTTTTTCTATTTTATATTCAATTGGATATTGGTTGGTTAGTATTTCCATAGCTGGTATTGGTGTGGTTTTGATAACATCTGTAATTAGTCTCAGACTGGTTTTAAAAGATTTTAATTTTTTGTTCTTGAAACAGAAAATACAAAAATTCAAATCTTTTAAAAACGTCTAACAGGAATGAAGTGGGGATGTTTCGGAGTAACTCTTAACACAACATACAATGTGTATATAGTCATTATGTACTTAAAACCAAAGTCTGATTTTTTTGTATTAACAGTCATTAAATTTTCTTGGTCCCCTTTTGTGGGTTGGTTAAGGATTGTTGCCTGGTTCTCTCTAGTTCTGTACTTTTGCTTTTTGGTTTTGAAGTCCACATTACCAAGTCACCAGCAAATAGTGCACACTTCACGCCTGATTCTTGTATTTGTTGTGGCAGATCATTAACAACTATATTAAAAAGTGTTGTGCTGAGCACTGCACCTTGTGGCAAGCCACGGTGTATTTGTTTATATTTAGATATATTCCTTCCATATCTGGTTGCAATAAAGCGTTGTGTTAGGAAATGACATAGCCATGAAAACATTGGACCTTGTATCCCTATTTTTTTTTTTTTTTACTTTCTTTAGTAGTTTTGTTTTGCATATAGAATCATATGCACTTTAGAAATCAATAGAAACTGATAAATTATCTTCTTTTCCATTGAAGGTGTCTTTGATTTCTTGACTGAGAAGTAAGACTTGTTCATTTGTAGAGTGGAACTCTCTGAATCCAGCTTGACATGGAGGAATCAAATTTTGCAATTCTAGAAACTAATTTAACCTGTTTGACACCATTCCTTCCATGACTTTTGCTATTACGCTAGTAAGAGCTATTGGTCTATATTTTTTTTATTTCTGATGCTATTTTATCTTTCTTCAAGAGTGGGACAATTATTGCTTTTTGCCATTCGGCAGGTACAGTGGTTTTCCAGGATAGTTTCAGTAGTTGTTGTTTTGCTGTTTTTCCAATGTTTTTTATGAACTCTGGATGTATGTGATCTGGTCCTGGAGACTTTTTGTTTTTTAGATTATTAATTGCAATGTTCAGTTCTTGCATATTAAAATTTAAAAAAAAGATATTGTGCTTAGTGTTAGGATGACATTCCCTTTCTTGTTTCAAATCTTTCTTAAATTGTTTATGTTCCTTTTTATTATTTCTTGTTACTTTATGTGAATTAGCATAATATTCATTGATTCATTGAATGTTTTAGCTATGACTATCATTTGTTAATATTTCATTGTTGTGTATGATTGGTGTGCTATTTTTTTCTTTGCTATCCTTGAGCTGTTTTATGAACTTATGGGCTTTGTTACCATCTGTCCTAAAATCCACTTGTTCTAAGAAATTATTAAAATGATTCTTTTTAGCTGTATTAATTTCTTTTTTAGTGAGGCACATTTCTTTCACCATATTTGTGTATCCAATATGATTTTTGCTTGTTCAGTTGTATTTATAGCTGTATCCCTTTGCTTTTTCATTCTTCTAACTGGGGGTTCCAAAAGGGTTTGAAATTTTTTATTCTTCCATGAGGAATGTGCTTTTTTGTGGTTTCTAGGATGACTTTACAGAAATTTTTGTTCATGTGATCTGGTTATTCATACAACTGTGAGGTTGCCTGTTCTTTAAATTTATTTTACAGTTCAGTTTTATATTTATTCCAATCTGTTTTTTTGAATTTCCAATACAGATTTCTATGATGTTAACTGGCATTTGTATTATCTAGTTTTATATCAGCAATTACTGCTCTGTGACCAGAACTTGGATCTTCTATAGCTTGTTTTTTAATTTTTGAAACAATATCTGTTGTAGCTAACAAGAGGTCTGGATCACTGCCTATCCGTAATGTATGAAGGTTGTGGGATCTTCTTTATCACAAACCAGTTCTAAGGTTGTGGTATTCAAAAATTCTTCCACTATCTTCTCTGTAGAATCTACTTTTTCATAACCCCATCTTTTAGGATGGGCATTGAAATCCCCAATTGAGGCCCTTAGAATAGCAAGGGCATATGCGCCAAAAGCTAGTTTTGAGAAAAATGTGATTAAAATTTTACTATGCAGTACACATTCAAATCATGTATAGAGGGATGAAAAATTGCTCAGATGTGAATCTAATGCATTAATCCTATTAATGAGGAATGTAAAATGTTATTTGGCAGATATTTAGAATTTCAGAAGGTTAATTTCATCAACAATATAATTTAGATAACGTATGCTTTCATGCGCATTATAACCAAAACGTTTACGTCTAAAGTTAGCATTTTGCTAGCAATACTTTAAATAATATTGGTAAATATTTGTTCTAATGCTAATAAACAATACTTCTAAAGTGAACATAAAGAAGTAAGTTAACAAAAAGTATGGTTAGATCACCGAAGATGTTTAACTGCTGTGCTGTGCTGTGAGGAACCAGAGTATGCTAGTAATGTGAATATCATCATCCGCCACTGCCTCTTCTTCTACCTCTGGTGTGTGTCTTTACTACATGTTTGGTTTTTAAACTTATGTGTTCTTCACATGTATTTCTCTTCTTAGCCATATGCATTTTCCATTGGTTTTTCTGCATGCAGCGTTTTCTGGGACGACTTACTTGACGAGTCTGTGTCACTCATAATGCTTAATAAAAGTAAATCACTACCCTAAATGCACTAAAGGTTTGTTCAATGGTATTGTTAGTAAACAACACAACTACTCTTGAAACATAATGCTAAACAGAAGTTAAACCGAGAGCTGCGAGCCACTAAACAGGTTTCTTTAAAAGCAACAAACTGAACTAGAGAAATGCCCCATACATCTATGCAATAACTATTTACAAAACCACAAAAATGTTTGAAAGGTTAAGGAATAACTATTTATGAGGGGTAAAGGCCTGAAAATAAACAGTACCCTCTCTTAAGTGATTTATTGGTATGTTCTAAAGAGCGACTGTCACAGCATAGCAGCTGGCTCCGGCCGGCAGGTTGGCTCATACGCCTTTGCTATTCTCGAGATTCAGCTGAAGCATGTAAGGTCTAACACCATGCTGTATTCAAATGGAGAATTCGTTCATATCCAGGGCGTATCAACCATTCACACTTAAAAGGTATTAAAGAGTAGACTTCATACTATATGTTGCTAAGCATCTTCCAACATTCTATAATAGTTTGGTTTTTTGGTGACAACTTGGAAGTAATTGCTATAATTGCCGCCCTGGAATCTGAGAGAATAACTGCTTGCTGAAAATGTGAAATTCTGTACAAAAGATTTTGTAGGGCCATTCGAATTGCTTCAATTTCTCCATCAAAGTTTGTAGTTCCATAACTTAAAGATTTGTAATAGAAAAAGAGGTGACATGTGACTCCAGCACCTGCTCCATCTTGGTTTGATATCAATGATCCATCAGTATAAATATGGAGCCACTCAGGTTATGGAAATCTAGTATGGATTGTCTCTAATGCCAATAATTTTAGAACACTAGTTGGAGTATCAATTTTTTTAACTTCTTCTGTCAGGTGTAAATAATATGTGATGTCTAATGTATGTGTTGGATTGACTTTAGATATGAAGTTTTCCTTTGAATTAGGAAGGTGTACATCCTTCTTGATGTCTTGAATTTTGGAAAGAAAGCTCTCCTGAGTCTTTAGTGTATGTGTAAAATTTCTCTTGTGCCATGTATTGAATGGGAGTCTGATCAACTTTTCGTGTTGAATAAGAGCTGCTTTTTCTATTTCATATTCAATGGGGTATTAGTTGGTTAGTATTTCCATAGCTGCTATTGGTGTGGTTTTGATAGCACCTGTAATTAATCTCAGACTTTGGTTTTGAAAGATTTGCATGTTTTTTGTGTTTGCTGTTACAAGAACTTCGCTGCAGTAAGTAAATAATGGTTTGATATATACATTGTATGTTGTGTTAAGCGTTGCTCTGGAACATCCCCACTTCATTCCTGTTAGATGTTTTAACAGTGAAAGGCGCCTCTCTGCTCTTTGTATTACATTTTCTATTTGCTTGGTCCATGTAAGTTTGGTATCAAATGTAACTCCTAAATACTTTGCTTCCTTTGTTTCTGGTAATTGTTGACCCTCAAAATTTAGTTTTATTTTTAGTGGTTTTTTTCTTAGTGAAAAGATTTGGTAGTTTGATTTTGTTGTATTAACAGTCATTAAATTTTCTTTGGTCCACCTCTGTAAGTTGGTTAAGGATTGTTGCATGGTTTTTTCTAGTTCTGTACTTTTGCTTTTTGGTTTTGAAGTCCACATTACTAAATCATCAGCAAATAGTGCACACATCACGCCTGAGTCTTGTATTTGTTGTGGTAGATCATTAATAAATATATTAAAAAGTGTAGTGCTGAGCACTGCACCTTGTGGTAAGCCACGGTGTACTTGTTTATATTTAGATATATTTCTTCCATATCTGGTTGCAATAAAGCGTTGTGTTAGGAAATGACATAACCATGAAAACATTGGACCTTGTATCCCTATTTTTTTTACTTTCTTTAGTAGTTTTGTTCTGCATATAGAATCATATGCACTTTGAAAATCAATAAAAACTGATAAATTATCTTCTTTTCTACTTCTAACTAATATATATAATATTATATAATAATATATACAGTGCCTGTATATAATGTATTTTATATGCTATACTGTGTAGTTAAATTTACGTGTTCAATGTTTACATGCGTCCATGGCTACTTGTGAACTCGCTGAACACAATCCAATCTAATCTAAACACTGAGATACAATGGTAACTTGCCAGTGTGACATTAAATTCTCCAACCATGTCGTAATTTCCCACTAGACCATTAGGGATCAGATTCCATAATGTACCAAATTCAAAGTAATGTTTTCTTCATACATATGTTTCCTGTTTATAGAATTTACACATGTAGGCCCAATGTGTAGCTTTTTTTAAAAAAATATATTATGCATTATCAAAATCTCATTTGTAAGTAACTCTGAGTTACAAGTAATCTTCCTCTTAATATACACATAAATTAGGTTCAACTGTATGTACATATACTTATATCTCTTCCTCATGCCTGCTATATGATTGCAACTATACTGTTTCTCATGGTAACTATTTAATGTCCACAAGCTTGTTTCTCTTCATATTACATATCTTTTTATAAGCTAGTAATAGTGATGTGAATCTAAATTATAAGGTAAACTGAGTTGGATTGGAACACAGAACATAACTTATATGTAATTAATCTTGACTGGTTTCAAGAGCTTAACTTGATCCCATCATCAGAATTAACCAACTGGTTCTTGTTGATGTTTGATGTGTGGTTGGTTGGGTTGACATCTAGTGGTGAGCTGATGAACTTCTATAAAGAGTTTGGTGGTGGAAAATCAAAGTTCATTACACAGAGTTTGTTTTTTATAATATGAATTATTTCCCACAAATCCAACTCTACAGTATGTTTTGTAGATTTTAAAAGTTTAATGTTCGGCATAACGTTATGGTTGGATGTCCAAAAATGGTGTGCAACTGCAGATTTATCCATCTGTTTGTATTTGATGCATCTCAAGTGTTCTTTTAGTCTGGTACCTAAATTCCCTATATAAATCTGGTCACAGTCTGGGCAACTGATTTGATGGATTCCTGCATTTTGTTGTTTGGTTGACTTGTTGCACAGTAATTTCTCTATGATGAACTTATTTTGTGGGGTCAAGTTAATGTAGTATTTCTAGGTGGGAACACATGCACTTACCTTTCAATGAAATCCCTCAAGGATCCCATAACAATACTATACATCTCCGAGGGTGTGGGACGTAAGACAGCATCAGGAATAGACAACATTGTATCCACTCGGAACACAGCTCTGCTCTTCTCTAGGAATACATTGAAGTTGCTCAGGTTGGTCAATACCATCCTGTAACAATGTTTTTTTGTAGCATTTCTCTGCCCCTTAGTTCCCAGTACTACTCGTACACTTTATCTTAAGCCCTGGAACCTAATGGTATGAGCAGTCTGAGTTATGAAGGCATGTGCTTTGCCAAAGTAACACTGTCTATATACCAATGTTACCACCTGTGCATTTCACTCTATCATGTTATCTGTTGCTGTTCCCTTGTGTTATCATACCAATTTACTCTAGTGTTCAACTAACTCAAACAGTAATTTTAAGGGCTAATTGCTTGAAGCAGGTCCAGCATGGATAGTGGAATTCCTGTAAATATTAGATGGTATTAGATGGTTTATTATTTATTAAAAGAAGGAGCTATGTGTTTGGTCCTTTACTTTAGCTATTGGTAACCTGGAAAACAGAATTGCAGGAACTACAACTTATGCTCTTGTATGCTATAACTGTGTGAAAGACATGGAATTTCCTTTGCCATCACCAACAATGACCCATCTGCGAGAAAGCTCAACATTAAGTGTGCAAGTAGTTATGCATTCTCCACCAAAAAATTTTATATTGAAATTGCAATGGACATAGCTGTTTTAGGTCCCAAAATTCCAAAAAAGGCATTTTCAAAATGGAGTATACAGACAAGTTAACCTACCCATCCAGCCGTTCACTACAGTTTACTTTTTCATCTGTTCTAACAGCTGTTCTTACACAAGCTTATTTTTGTGTTTATTTCATGTTACTTCCGATATACAGCAATACCTCCATTAGAGATTTCACTGCACATGAAACAGGAATACACAACTCTGAAGTTGGATTAAGGAAAAATTGAAGCTATTAACAGTGAAGCAACAAGATTCTAAAGTAAGAACAAATTAGAAACTAAAAACTTCACTTATCTTAGTAAAAAGAGAAAAAGAATATCAACATTACTAAGATAAGTGAAGTTTTTAGTTTCTAATTTGTTCTTACTTTAGAGACTGAAGTTGGAATTAAATGTTTAGAAAGTGAGTCACTATATGCTCTCTTTCAAATTCCAATTCATATCATAAAAAAAAAAGAATGGTGATTTAGAACTCCAACAAATATAAAAGTACTGGGAAATTCAAACAAATAACAATGAATACCTTGGATTCTATTAATACACAAAACATCATTTAACACAAATTGTATGTATTATTTATTTATGCCAACAAACTTACTCTTGGTGTTTCTAAACACACAAGCCGAGTGTGGGCAAAGTTTGAGAGGTAGAACTGGAACTTAAAAATTCAATGCCACAACTGGGATTTGAACCACAGACCTTCTGCTTACCAGGCAGCTGCTCTAACCACTGAGCTATTGTGACAAACTGCCAGAATGGCATTAAATTCTCAAACCAGTTCGTATTTCTCCTGGTAAACCACAAAGGCAATCTCACATCAGAGACAAATTACCTCAATGGTGACTTACTATTGTAAGTACTTTATATCCCAGGATTAAATAACCTTCAGATGGTAATTATTATTTATTTATGCCAACAAATTTACTCTTGGTGTTTCTAAACACACAAGCTGTGTGTGGACAAAGTTTGAGAGGTAGAACTGGAACTTAAAAATTCAATGCCACAACTGGGATTTGAACCACAGACCTTCCGCTTACCGGGTGGCTGCTCTAACCACTGGTTTGAGAATTTAATGCCATTCTGGCAGTTTGTCACAATAGCTCAGTGGTTAGAGCAGCCGCCCGGTAAGCGGAAGGTCTGTGGTTCAAATCCCAGTTGTGGCATAGAATTTTTAAGTTCCAGTTCTACCTCACAAATTGTATGTTTTAACATCTACTCTTTTTATTAAGTATATTTCTGTCTATCTCTCAAAATTACAAAATCCTATTTATTTATGCCAACAAGCTTACTGCTGGTGTTTTTAAACACACAAGCTGTGTGTGGGCAATGTTTTAGAGGTGGAATCAGGACTGAAAAATTCAAATTCTTGTGCTCTTACCAGAAAAAGTTTTGTTGTTAGCTAATGCTGGATTTCTGACAATGAAGTCATTAATCCTCTTGCTCTCCAATATTTTTCACTGATGATATTGAAGAGAGCAATAGCAGTAATAGTAACTGCTTTTTAGAGAGCACCATATTTTTATGTTTTGGCGGTAACATCGCTCTCTCACAACCCCCAGAATGTCTGGAGGACCACACCTGTCATTGGTTTATGGGTCTCACCAACCTGACTGGGAGAATTATCAAAATAAATTCACCGACCATATCCTCTGATTACCAATCAGAGGACGTATTACGTGCCATGACAGGTCAGCATGTTAGGGGTTAAGATTTTATAGAGAAATGGAGAGGTTGGAAAAATAAAGACTCCCTAGCCCTTGGGAACCCTAATAGCATTGGGGTCGGAAGAGAACAAGAGATGACCAAGGTAAGGTCAGATAGTGAAGTTACAGTGAGGAGCAAAACACCAGTAAGTGGAAGTAATGTTCTGCTCAGCTTGGGTACCTTGTGGTCGCTATTCACATATCTCCTAGACACCAGTAAGTGGAAGTAATGTTCTGCTCAGCTTGGGTACCTTGTGGTCACTATCCACATATCCCCTAGACACCAGTAAGTGGAAGTAATGTTCTGCTCAGCTTGGGTACCTTGTGGTGCTATTCACATATCCCCTAGACACCAGTAAGTGGAAGTAATGTTCTGCTCAGCTTGGGTACCTTGTGGTCACTATCCACATATCCCCTAGACACCAGTAAGTGGAAGTAATGTTCTGCTCAGCTTGGGTACCTTCTGGTTGCTATTCACATATCCCCTAGACGGAGACCCCTGAGGCTATTTTTATTTAGGGAGTTTCAAATCATGTATTTCAATGAAATCTCATATTGAAATGTTGTGTGTAATACAGAGTTAGTTACTATCTAATTACTGTTAAATACATAATAGGGTAAACAGCTTTCCCATGTTTAATTTAATAGATTAACTAAAACTGTTATTTCTATTTTTACTTGAGGCAGCAGTATAAAGCAAAGGCCAAACGGTAGATGTAACGAAATGAGTGGAATATATGAGTTATGATGAGTCTCTATTATATTTTCAATATAACGTCATATATTTTATATTTTAATGTTCTGTCGAACTTGATTAATTCAGATGTTACATTATCCGGACCTACCGCTTTATTAGACTTTAATTTGTTGATTATATAATTGACCACTGAACGTAGACATGAGCACTTCTTGGCCGTTAAGATCAGTTACTTCTTCAATATTAGCTATATTAACATTTTCTAACAGTGATGGTTTTAATAATTCTGTAAAAAATTCTTTTCATCTGCATGTCTACACACAGAAGGGATAAAAGATTGAATCTTGTTAAATCTTTTAACTTTGCTGAAAAGTTTTATTTCATTTTCCTTGTAATTATTTTCTACATTGATTATTCAACCACTTTTTCTTTTTATAATTACATATCCGATTTGGTATCTTTCTTTTTTCTTTATATGCTTTTTGGTTAGCTGTTGTGTTAGCTTGTTGCATTTTACTACGTGCCTTATTTTTTTCTTGTATGGCCTGTTTGCAATTTCCATCCCACCATTTGTTTGTCGTTCTCTCTTGTTCTTGGATTACTTCAGTAGCTGAATTTAAAATTATTTATTTAATATTTTCCCATTCTTTACATATTGAATTACTCTCAGGTTTGTCTATTAATTTATCATGCATACTTATTGCCTCCATCATGGTTTACAAATCCCATTTCACACACCAGTGTGGTAAATGACAGTCCAGTTACCTTTAATGTCATTTTATTTCCCTAAAACTGAATCACGATTCACAACTAGTGGCCTTGCAACTCCTAGCTGTTCTGTTCTTTTGTCACCTTGACACAAAATACTGCTCAACTGTCTGCAACTCGCTGTAGTAGTAGTTGTAGTGTTTAACGCCCGCTTTTACTACTACGGCACCACAGGCAGTGACACTGATGATACATGGAATGAAGATGGAGCACCGGTGGAATGAGATGGCGGGGGAAACCGGTGCAACTCGCTGATAGTTCTACTCACTCTTGATTTACTATTTAAAAACTGGCTCAACACAAACTTTTCTGTCTGCCGAGCCAATTCACTTATAGCCAAGAAATAAGTACTGCCAATTTTTCTGGAAATTGATATTTTGCAGAGCTTCTTGTAAAAGCCTGGCACTAGAAACTATGAGTTGTCTGGAAACAGGCTTAGATTTTAGCCAACATTGTCATGGGTTACCAAACAATGTAGTGGTGTGAGGTGGCTGACTGAGCCTGCTTTGATGTTTGACTGGCATCACAATACTGGAGTTAGAATTACAACATGTCCTTTTGTCAGATTTAGCAACTTTCTTATAAATAAAGCTCTCAAAATTACAATATAGCAAAATCTCCCTTTTTAAAGTGCTTAACTCATTAAATTAACAAAAAATGACTGTTAAAGCATTAAAAATTAAGTGTTAATGGAAAAGTACATTGGTAATAACTACTGACTGAAAAAAGATTTTGAAAAACTTTCTATCTGTATCTTTATTTCATTCATGAAACAAAAATGTAGATCTTGCTAAAATACAGCATTTATGTCCAAATAGTTAAATTTTCATCAAATGGAACATCGTTATTCATTTGTTTGCATCTTAGCTGTGCAAAGAGAACGGAATTTGAAAGCTTTAAAACATTTAACTATCGTTCAAACATTTCCCTTGCACCTACAAGAAAATAAGCAATAAGATAACTTCTGCAAATGTTTATCTCAACTAACACGAAGAAGATACAGGAAGAACAATTGGTGCGGGACTAGAGAAAGTCATTTTTGAGTGCAACACATCAGATTTTTACGTAAATGTTTGTGTGTGAGTGTGCCTGTTCACGCGTCTGTCTGCGAAAACATAACTCAGAAACACAAAATCAATAGATAGCCAAATTTGGTATTTCAGTTCTCCATCTTCCTAAGATTCAACAAAATTCAACAAAAATTTCAAAAATATATTCCCGTCCCAAACTAACCGGAAAAAGTACGAATCAGCTGGGGACTTTAATGCTGTACTGGCATGGTAGCTTAGTGGTTAAAGCAGTTGCTCGGTAAGCAGAAGATCCATGGTTCAAACCCCGGCTATGGCATTGAATTTTTCAGTCCTGATTCCACCTCTTAATACAAAACCCATTTATACTTAGGAGGAATAAACAATCAATTTTAAAAAATTCAAGATAAGCATATTATTGATCATGCAAATCAAAAGCCCTGTGGACCTTAATTAAACAAGACAAGAATATGCCTGAGAATATATACCTTAGACACAAAGGAACTAACATAAGTGATCCAAAACAAGTAGCCAATTTATTTAATAACTATTACACAAATATAGCTCAAAATAGTCTGCATGATAACCTGCAGAAAAGTTTCCCACAGCCAAATAGATATCCAAACCAATGCAATAGTATGTATTTAACCCCAGTCACAGAGATGGAACTGGTAAGTATAGTCAAGGGTTTGAAATGTAAATCATCCTGTGGCATTGATGAAATTCCTGACAGTGTTATAAAGAACTGCTACCAAAATATAATAAACCCCTTTGTCACATAATAAACCTCTCACTTTCAATGGGTAAATTTCCAGAAAAACTGAAGGTAGCTAAGGTTAAACCTCTGTTTAAGAAGGGGGAAGAATTTGATGTAGGTAACTATAGACCTGTATCACTACTATCAGTTTTTTCAAAATTAATAGAAAAAGTAATGTATGTAAGACTTACATAATTCTTCAATAAACACAACACAATTACAAACAAACAACATGGATTTCGTAAAGGCAAGTCAATAAATACAGTAATAGCACATTTTGTTAAACGTGTATATGAATCTATGGATAAAAAAGAAGAAAATATTGGTATATTTTTAGATTTGTCAAAGGCATTTCACTTAGTAGAACACAACATTTTATTGGAAAAACTAGCTGTAATTGGTATACGTGGAATAGTGAACAAGTGGTTTAAAGAATATTTAACTGCTCGACAACGGATGGTAGAAATTACTTATGCGCATGTAAATTCAAATGAAATTACAACATATATCATCTATGGCAGCGATACAATATGGAGTCCCCCAAGGCTCAATTCTTGGACCTGTTTCGTTTTTGATATACATAAATGATTTAGAGTATTCCTTAAAAAATAGTTATCCAACATTATTTGCTGATGATATAAATTTATATATTTCTGGTTACAACTTGAGGTCCTTAAAATGTAAGATAGAACAGACAATATCTGAATTGCTAAACTGGTTCAGCATTAATGGATTATTAATAAATACAGAAAAAACAATATAAATAGCTTCTAAAGTAAGAAAAAATTAGAAACTAAAACTTCACTTATCTTAGTAATGTTTCAAGTTCTATATAGCTTTGAGAATGAGTTGGAATCAACTCGAAACTTGAGTCAGTTTTGCAAAAAGAACTTTCAACATTACTAAGATAAGTGAAGTTTTTAGTTTATAATTTGGTCTTACTTTAGAATCTTGTTGCTTCACTGTTAATAGCTTCATTTTCCTTAAATAGTAATAGCTTTTCATCATAAACAAAATACACTTGCTAATCATCCCTTTATAAAGTTCCAGGACAACTATATCTCATACACAGATAGTACAAAATTTCTAGGAGTATGGGCGGATGAAAATTTAAAGTGGTCGGCTCACATTCAAAAGCTAACGCAAAAGCTGAGTAAAATAACTTATGCTATCACAGTCATTTCAAAAATCATGGACTTCAAATCAGTTTTATCTTTATATCATGCATATTTTCAATCTGTTCTTTCCTTTGGAATATTATTTTGGGGTAATTCAACAGGAGCAAAATCTATTTTTAAAATGCAAAAAAGGGCAATTAGGATAATGCTACATGTTAATAAAAGAACCAATTGTAGGCCACTATTTAAGGAATTAAATATATTGCCCCTACCCTGTATTTATATATATGAAACATTATGCTACATAAAATCTAATCTCAGAACATACAAAACAAACTCACAGATACATTTTCATGACACCAGAAGAAAAGATCACCTCCATGCAATCACACATAGCACAAGTTCTTTTGAAAAAAGTTTTGTATATACTGGCCTCCAGCTTTATAACAAATTGCCCAATTATCTGAAGCAAATACCTGCACTGCATAGATTTAGGATTTGTCTCAAAAAACTTCTCTCACTCCATTGTTTTTATAGTACAAATGAATACTATAAGTACTTTGACAGTTAATGTTTTAAGGTATTTTATAAATGTATACATGTTTTTATTTAATATTTTGAGGTAATAGCTCAATTTTATAATTTATATCACATGTACATATTGTAAAATATTGATAAACCTGTAAATAATTGTAAAGATCTTGGACATATGTATTATGATCCAAAGAACCAATAAAACTACTACTACTACTACTACTACTACTACTACTACTACTACTACTACTACTACAAGCTCCAAACAAAGTACAACTGGTTTAGGTAGTGGGCAGATGCTGAGAGATGGTGCTGCCAATGTGATGTGTGTGCAGCAAGTCGTGGCCCAGACACTAAGCTCCGGAATCACATGAAGCAAAATTATGTATGAGCACTGTTCAAATGCATCACCATGACATACCTAGGTCGCGAGTTCAAACCTGCTTAGGGTGAGTTATCTAGATCAGGTTTATTCTGAGAAGACAAATGTTGGGTAACTTAAAGCTCTATGAACCTTGAGCTCATTTGAGCACCAGTTCACCCATTTCATTCATTCACTATCCGATATTACACTATGTTGGAGGATAACAAACATAAAAAGAAAAAAAAATGACATAGCCAGCCTGCCTCTGTGGTGTGGTGCTAGCATGTCTGACTCACATCCAAGAGACCCTGATTTCGAATTTCACTTAGGGTGAGTTATTTGGATAAGGTCTTTATCAAGGCTTTCCCTCATCCTGAGAAGAGGAATGTTGGGTAACTATTCTCTATGGACCTCAGGCTCATTTGGGCATCAATATATCCATCTGATTCATTTATCACCTGATATGACATTACACTGGAGGACATTAATAAAAAAAGAAAAATTAACATAGCTGGACCATTTCCTGTATCTATTAATGGTCATGGATTACTTCACCAAGTGGCCATAGTTCACATTTTTTAACCAGAAGGCCAAGACAATTGCAGACTGTCTCATGGAGGAACTGTTGTGCCCTTTTGGAGTTACACTGAAGCTACACAGTGATCAGCCCCAAACTTTGAGTTGAATCTGATGAGAGAAGAACTGGAGTCACTTGGAGTGCACAATACAAGCAAGATGCCTCTCCATCAACAGTCTATTGGCACATCAAGACTCTCAGAGAATTCTGAGGAAGGTCAAAGCCAATTACTAGAGGGACTGGGACGTCAGAATACCACTTTTCTTATTGGTCTACCACTCGTAAGCTCATGACACCACCGGGATGATGCCAAGCAGTTTGATCTTTGGCAGGGAGTATATGTGATCTGACATTTGGGAACCCCCTGGGTCAGAAGAGCCATAAGTTTTCATAAGTTCAAATGTAGATTAAATATTTCCACCAGATAATAGACATTCTAGACAAAAGTTAAGAATTTGGAGATTTTCCTAAAATTCTTGTCATTGATGTTGAAGTAAAATATGAACAAACTATCAAAATTTACCAAAACCAAATGTAACATATTCCCCCCCCCCCCCCCCCCCCCGTTATAGTGCTCTACATTATATTTGGTGACATTTAATCTGTTGAGCGTAAATACAATACTTAATCTGCATATAAGGGAGGTACTAGAGAAAGTAAACATGAAGCAGCATGTGGCATGTTTTGGAAGAAAAGGCAGCACAAAACTTCCTACATGGAAAGCATACACATTTGAATAATTATGACTTAAATCACACCTGACACACCTAGCTACAAAAGTTGATTCATGCACCAACACTTAAGCTCAGTCATGTTGGTCACATTCTCAAAATTAATAAGCTAGTACTACATGTGGTTACAAATTTGAGCCAAAGTTTTATGTTCATTATGAAAAACATGCTTGTAACTGCAGTTTTAATCGTGGCAGTTAAAAAATAACTTCTATTTCTTTGGATATGTTATGAAATTGCATTTTCCCACTCAAGGTCACATTCCATGCCTTGTCCTGCTTTTTGAAGAACATGATAACAGTCATCAAACCTAACACTCTTACTTGATCAATGAATCAAATATTGTTGACTCCCAGTGCTTGTAGTAGTGTGACATCTGAGGAGATTTTCCGGTACTGGTAGTCAAAATAAAAGCTTCCATTTTCATTAATAGAGGTCCAAAAGAATAATAACTTTTTGTTAACTGGTTCAATGCCTCAGCTCTTTTCTTCTCCATTTCGATAAAGAACATCTGAAATGACAGAATTCTTTTTATACAGAGTGCTCTGGAATAACTGCATTTATACATAACTGCAATATGAAGCAATAAGCAGTAGAAAGGGAATTAGATCTCTCATAATAGAGGTCTGATAGCAAATTTCAAACATTTGGGCCCCCCCTGGAAAAATGTCTGCCGACACTCATGTGCAATACCTTGGGTACATCCAACTAACTCACTTTCATTAGCAGCTTAACCGATTCCTCGGGTGGAATGCTAACTCCAAACATATCCAAATCTTCCATTGATTTAACTCTTGTAGAAAGCTCATGGTTGATTTGGTTGATGCGTTCGACTTGCGAGGTCAGTGTTTTGAGATGCTGTTCACAGTTCTCAGCCCAGTTCATGATATTCAAGGAATTCCACGTTAATCTTATTACTCCTGGCTGAATGAAATTCTCAAGGTTTACAAGACTGTCTTTCAGAAATTTTATCTGTAAGAGTAAAGAAACACATTTTTATCAAGATTCAGAAATCTCCAAATGACTGTTATATTTTCACCAATAAATTATTTTGTTACCTCAGCTGCATTTAGTTTCTCCACTTTCTTGTTATATTCCTCAATAAATTTAGAAACAGCTTTTAAATCATAACGAAGCCGCTCTTTCTGATTACAAACGTTACGAATTTCAGGGTGCAAGTTCATGCCCAAGAATTCCAAGAGCTCTGCTTCTGATATCACTTGAAACACTTCAGGCAAAAAGTTAACCTAGAAATGTTAATTTTTCAATGAGAAAACATCACCACTCTGTAACAGACTTAATATAATACCCATAATAGCTATAGAGACTACTGATTATGGTGAAAATACCAGAGCTACCATTGCTCAATTAACAGTATTCTAAGAAATTTTTGAAAAGTGCTACTGCACACTTTATCTTGAGCTCTAAGATGGCATTGTTGTTGGCAACAGGATTATTCGTGTCTTTTATGCAGTTATACTTAAAATTATATCATAGAAGGCCTGAGTTGTACTTTCTACAAATGTTTTTTCCCCATTAGCCAACAGCTGAAGTAAAAGACTAAACACATGGTTCCTTCCAGTGGCATATATTGTGGGCTATCAAAGCTATCACCAAAATCCATATCTGAAGTAAACTAGAAATAAGTAATATTAATAATAATTGCAATACAGTCAGTTTCCCTCATGAAGGATTAGCGCATAGGATGAAATACCACTGAACAAAGGGGATACCTACTGCAGCCTTCGTATGATAGGGGTAGAGAGAATTGAGGCAGAGAAATGCAGGCTTTGGAATCCTGTGTCCCTATACTCATACAAGCATCTCCAAAATGTGCCATGTGACCAGGTTGCCAGGTCTACTGATTTTGCAGGAAATCTCCTGCTTTTTTGCAAATCTACTATATACCGCTAAAAAATGAACGCACTTCAAAATATCCTGCTTTTTATGTATTTTCCATTTTTAAACACTATTTTCCTTAACATCATATAATTCGCTCTTCCAAAAAAGATTTTCAGGCAATGCATTTTCCTTGTTTATAAAAACAAAAGATTAATATAATCACCTGCATACATAAACAGTATATCACATCTGTTGTTTCTGCATTGCAAACTATTCTTGACTGCTCATACATTAAACTTGAACATTTGAATTCCACTGAAATAGATAAAGTTGAATTTAGGGGTCCAAAAGTATTTCTTCCTGTAGAAAACATGTACATATTTTGGTGCCAAAATTCAAATATCTCTGACAAAATCATCCCTGCCTGACAAATACGTACAAGTTTTCAAATTATGCTGTGTTGATTTTTTATTTGAGTCAGTTCGAGGCATACTAAGTATTTTTCATTAAGTGATTCTCTTCTTACAATGTTGGAAGTGTTAGAACCGGATAAAATCCAAACAGTTCAGTCAGTTGCACCACTTGCTTCTCAGTTCCCTAATTTGGTGAAAGCAGAAGAAATCCAACAAATACAGGATGTGCACAAATTTTTTTTTATTTATTTATTTATTTTTTTTAAATCAAATTACAATTAAGCAAAAACTTATCTAGTAATATTTTCTTCTTAAGTAGGTTCACATGTACAGGCGAGTCTTCCATTGAAGACCCCCATAGTTTACACATAGTTCTTGCGGTCTCACATTAAGTCATCTGGCTTTATTCTTTTCAGTCTTTGAACTTCACAGTTACTAAGAACTTTCAACATCTCTGTGTTTTCATGGTGCTGCACTTTTAAATGATGTTTCATTGCAGTCTTTTTTATTTCTTCTATAACAGTGTCGATCTTGAGATCTCTATGTATGTCATCATTTTGTGCATTAACTATTGTTCTTAAAACTTTATTTTGAAAAGTCTGTATATGTAATATGTGCACAAATGATCTGAGCGGTTTTAAAAATGTATTGTAGCAATATTATTTGACTGAACACTACAAACACTGTGTACTCAGATATAGCAACTCATAAAGTGTTTTTAATAGCTTCATGGGCGTCGCGAACGGGGGGGGCAAAGGGGGCCATGGCCCCCCCTTGAAAGTTGCTGAACTTAATGTGCAATTAATTATTGACTATTAAACTATTATTTTAATTTAGGACAATTCTTATCTAGCACAAATCAATACGGTTAACTGCAACAAATATAAATTTCGACAATAAAATGATGAATTAATAATATCTGATTGCAAACTTCCAACATGTGGCCCCCCCCTGGAAAAAAGTCTGCCGACGCTCATGAATAGCTTACAGGTGCTCAATATCTGCTCCATGAGCGACTTTACAAATATCAACTCGTTAATCAAGCTTGGCCCATGTCCCAGTTAATTTCACCAAATGCGTTGATGATGCGGACCTGTAGTTCTCATAGATCAGCAGGTAATGGTGGCATGTAAACTGCATCCTTCACACAACCCCATACGAAAAAGTCGCAAGGGGTGAGGTCGGGAGAGCGTGGAGGCCATGACATGAGTGTGCTATCTTCATTGCCCTTACATAGACATTCCATGGTTACCAACTACTGATACCATTTACATATAGAGTTGGCAGTGGGTGGCTCTTTCCAATACTTTGTTCTAAAGTTTCGTCACTCGGTTGTCACAGATTTGCTCGTATGAAGCTCAAGAGCAGCAAACGCTTTTCACTGTTGGTCGCCATCTTACAACTGTTGGAGCTCGTGGCCATACAAGGAAGCAGAAGTCACAACTGCACTCTTGTGGGGGAAGGAAGAAGCATCATGACTGCTGCAAACAAAACTTGGAGAGATAGATAACTTACAACTGTTGGAGCTCGTGGCCAGACAAGGAAGCAGAAGCCACAACTGCACTCTTGTGGGGGAAGGAAGAAGCATCATGACTGCTGCAAACAAAACTTGGGGAGATAGATAACTTACAACTGTTGGAGCTCGTGGCCATACAAGGAAGCAGAAGTCACAACTACACTCTTGTGGGGGAAGTAAGAAGCATCATGACTGCTGCAAACAAAACTTGGAGAGATAGATAACTTACAACTGTTGGAGCTCGTGGCCATACAAGGAAGCAGAAGCCACAACTGCACTCTTGTGGGGGAAGTAAGAAGCATCATGACTGCTGCAAACAAAACTTGGGGAGATAGATAACTTACAACTGTTGGAGCTCGTGGCCAGACAAGGAAGCAGAAGCCACAACTGCACTCTTGTGGGGGAAGTAAGAAGCATCATGACTGCTGCAAACAAAACTTGGGGAGATAGATAACTTACAACTGTTGGAGCTCGTGGCCATACAAGGAAGCAGAAGCCACAACTGCACTCTTGTGGGGGAAGGAAGAAGCATCATGACTGCTGCAAACAAAACTTGGGGAGATAGATAACTTACAACTGTTGGAGCTCGTGGCCATACAAGGAAGCAGAAGCCACAACTGCACTCTTGTGGGGGAAGGAAGAAGCATCATGACTGCTGCAAACAAAACTTGGAGAGATAGATAACTTACAACTGTTGGAGCTCGTGGCCAGACAAGGAAGCAGAAGCCACAACTGCACTCTTGTGGGGGAAGTAAGAAGCATCATGACTGCTGCAAACAAAACTTGGGGAGATAGATAACTTACAACTGTTGGAGCTCGTGGCCATACAAGGAAGCAGAAGCCACAACTGCACTCTTGTGGGGGAAGTAAGAAGCATCATGACTGCTGCAAACAAAACTTGGGGAGATAGATAACTTACAACTGTTGGAGCTCGTGGCCATACAAGGAAGCAGAAGTCACAACTGCACTCTTGTGGGGGAAGGAAGAAGCATCATGACTGCTGCAAACAAAACTTGGAGAGATGGATAACTTACAACTGTTGGAGCTCGTGGCCATACAAGGAAGCAGAAGCCACAACTGCACTCTTGTGGGGGAAGTAAGAAGCATCATGACTGCTGCAAACAAAACTTGGGGAGATAGATAACTTACAACTGTTGGAGCTCGTGGCCAGACAAGGAAGCAGAAGTCACAACTGCACTCTTGTGGGGGAAGTAAGAAGCATCATGACTGCTGCAAACAAAACTTGGAGAGATAGATAACTTACAACTGTTGGAGCTCGTGGCCATACAAGGAAGCAGAAGCCACAACTGCACTCTTGTGGGGGAAGTAAGAAGCATCATGACTGCTGCAAACAAAACTTGGAGAGATAGATAACTTACAACATCAAAGACCATCACCATATATTTAATAATATGACTATAAAAAAATCACAAAACTGCTCAAATCATTTGTGTGCAGCCTGTAGATGCAGAATGGAGGCTATTGCACAATACTGACTTGCATGCAGCAATAACTCTACAGTGCAAGAATTTTGGAGCTATTATTGTCATAAATATGCATATACTAAGCAAAATTGCTGGTTAAAAATATACTGTTTTCCCCTGCTTTTTTCAAATCAAATCTTGTGCTTTTATTTCCCCATGGTAGTGCTGCATGTGACCATGACTGGCTTGGAGTTAGTAAGGAACAGCATTTTTTTATATTGTACAACTGTTACGGTCCTCAACAGCTGTATTAGTATTAGTATTTTTATTTCATAGTGTAAGAGCACCAAGACAGTTGCTAGTGCCAATTCTTCAAAATGGATGAACAATATGTATTAAAACAATTAGTGAAATGACTATACTCGCAGTTGAAATATGAGGATAAATTAGTGATAGTAAAACAGGGAAGGTCTACTTCAGCTCTTCTGCACTTACAGTGTGAGCAGAAGGAAAAAAATAAGAATCCTTATAAAAGGATTTTAATATGTAAATATACATTGTTATACATTAAGGAAATAATGAAGCTATTTACTTTAGATTGTTATACATGTTTACAGAGTTCTTCTGAACTCATGATATATCCTGTGTAATCAAAACTTATAGATGAATAAATCTACTTAAATATAAACAATTGTGAAAAGTATGTTTGCTTAATTGGCAACTGAGAAAATGCCCTGGGATATGACAGGTTTTGCAAATTTAGTGTACTTAACCCCAGCTTTGGATAAACAAGAGATGAACAATGCATATAAAACCTTTTATAGCATTAAAAACTTTTGACACTCAATAGACAGACCATTCATTGAATTATCAGAAAAAACATTGCTGACTATTTACATAATGAAAGGGTTAAAGAAAATACAAATGTACTGAATAGATTGATGAAGTGATACTTATTGAATTTATTTAAATGTACTGTTTTTAAAGTTAACATTTAAACAACAACGCCTTATTGTCCAGATCTGGCAGGCCTAGTGATAGTCCAAGTCACAATCCCACCATATACCACTGGTTCCTTCAGATGGTAATTATTATTTGTTTATGCCAACAAACTTTGAGCTGATGTGAGATTCCCTACGTAGTCTACTAGGAAAAATACAAATCAGTTGGAGAATTCAATGTCATACTGGCAAGCTGTCGCAGTAGCTTAATGGTTAGAGCAGATGCACCTCTCAAACATGGTTCCTTTTTTTACTGTTCACAGGAGTTTGCAGTGTTGATGCAGGATCTGCTTCAGCCATTTTGTACTCCAGTTATACTCAGTGCCAATTAAGAAGAGGATTGATAGATGTTAAGCACGTGGAGGAAAAGCATAAATGAACGGGAGGGGATGAATGTGTCTTAGCGGTGGTCATAGCAACAAAAAGGACCAATTAGAGGTAAGGCATTTCTTTAGAAATGGCACACACAAGGACCCTGTTGCCGATATGTAACACGTTATTAGCATGTGGCTCATGAGGAACCCAGCAGTAACATAAACTGCTTCTGTTATGTTCTGCTATCGCTGGATATAAACAAATAGTGCTGCAGCCCGAGCTTGCAATGCAATGCTTGCATCAGTTAGAGATTGCCTGTGTGTTGAGAAGTTTGTTTGCATTATTCTATAGACGGTTATTTGCCTTGTATTTACGTGTGTCTGAGTCTGTGTATCTGTGTGTGTGTGTTGCAAGCTTTTGTATTTGCGCTAACACTTTTAATGTGTATTTAACAATGTCAAAAAATAGTGGCAAAGATAGTGCTGTCAAACAAAAAATTGAGCGTACTCGCAAACTGAATAAAACTATGTTTGGTAAAGGTATTCAAATTAAAGGACAAGCATGGGAAATAATATGCTCTGTAAGATAATTTGGTTATCAGTGGCATTTTCCTATTAGAATAAACATCAATATTTCACAGGTATGTTTCTCTTATTAACACAAATATTTAGACTGAGATATAACTTGCATATTCTATCCTTTGAAAGTAGATACAATATTTTACTGTTATCTTTGCATATGAATATAAATAATACGCACTCAACATTCTAGGCGCAATCCAATAATCTTCATACACATAATCATACTTCTCTGTCCACATGCTAGCGATAAGCAGCAACATCGCTTCTCCCACACTGCAAACTGTCAATCCCTTTCTTTGCTGGTGCTGACATTACTGTTTGAGTTGTACACAATAATAATGCAAGAGAGCAGCAACAAAGGTAATATGATACAGTGAAAGTATGGATAACGATGCTCAGTTGTTACTTTGGTAAAGCACAGGTTTTCTTCAGAACATTTGTACCACTAAACTCAATTTAAAGTGTGCAAGAAGTACATCCATCTGATGCAGTGCAAGATTGCATACTACCTTATAGGTACAATGGGAACAGGACAGTACAGTAATGTTAAATGACAGTAAAATCTAATAGCTGCTCACTATCCTATGACTTTGAATTTCCATTCCCCTGGTATGACCAAAAAAAAAAAAAAAAAAAAGAAGAAAAAATGACTAATGACTTCCTGTTTAAGAAAATCTATAGGCATTAGAAAACTGAATACAATAACAACAAAATCTCAGAAAAGTTTAACTCCACAAAAAACATATTTCACACAAATTGTGTGCTTAAACAAGATAAACTATTTGGAAGTAGAATCAGGACTGAAAAATTCAATGCTACAGCCAGGATTTGAGCCATGGATATTCCACTCAACACACAGTTACTCTTAATCAATGAGCAGCTGTGGCACTGAATTTTTCAGTTGTGATTCTATGTTTCAAAATTTCCTCATACATGGCTTGTATGTAGTACAACAATGTTATCATTTATTGGTGTGGTACAGGTACAGATGGTATTTTAATCAAAATCATTAGAGCCAGTTTTTAGGAAATCAAGCATTTCAAAAAATTTTCCATGTAAAGCAGGCATGAAAAACATCACTCCCAGGGTGTGAAGAGAGGAGTCCACCCCTCCTTAAGTGCAGTAGCACGTGCTAGTAGAACCGGTTTTCGCTTTGTTTTTCTCGTTCTCCGATTTGAAGGGAGGGAAAATAGGGGAATATTTTCACACATGGCGAGTGCTGTTTGACACCCCTGATGTAAAGGATAGTTTTGAAAATCTTTGTGTGGTATTATTGGAAGATGCTGAACTGAAATAACAAGTTTGATATATAATTAACTCTTCTTTTTATTTATATATGCCAACAAATTTATAGCTGGTGTTTTTAAACACACAAGCCATATATGGACAAAGTTTGAGAGGTAGAATTAGAATTGAAAAATTCAGTACCACAGCTGGGATTTGAACCACAGATCCTCCACTTACCAGGCAGGTGCTCTAACCATTAAGCTATTGTGACAACCTGCCAGAATGACATTGAATTCTCCAACTGATTCGTATTTTTCTTGGTTAAACTACAAAGGCAGTCTCACATTAGAGACTTTTTTACTTCTACTGTTCACAGGGACACACACTCATCTTTTCCTGTGGAGAGGGAGTTCACAAGGCCTCAAAACATATGTTCAGTAAACTCTCAACATGAATTGTTTACTTAATTGCTATAATTAGCAGAGAAAGTAAAAATGCTTCTTTTTGTATTTATTCAGAGGATGTGAAAATGTGTAAAGTAGGTACCTGAAAGCAAAGCTTCTTCTCGATAAGACAGTACTTCTTGTCTTTAGCATCGCCACCAGCTTCTCCCTTGCTGGCTGCTGAAGGTCTAGCACTTTCAGTTTTAGATGATAACAAATCTGATGCTGTGCCATCACCTCTACCTAATCTAGAAGACTGTGGCATCTGAGCTATTGATGCCACAAGGCGTTTCTGGCTGCGCGATTTAGACCTTTCTGCAATTGCATCAATTTTGTGAGTGATCTTCACTGCTTGTTCTGAAAAATAATTGCCAGTGCTTTATCAGATGAAAATATCACATTGTAACACCCTCTTCATAACTTTTAGTATATTGTAATTTCTATGGTGCTTTTTTCAAATTTTTTCTGGGTTTCTGTGAGTGAAATAATGCATGAATCTTAAATTATGTACGTGTATAAGGTTTTTGTTCCATTTGTTGCAGTTAACAACCACTTGTCAGAAATGGTCTATTCACTATTCATAGCAGACAATTGACTGCCACAGTGTATTATAAATGTCTATTTCAAGCTCCACTGATTTTATATAAAGAAGTTTTCAACAGTGTTTTAACATCTAAATGCTTTCCTTTTAAATGCAATGTAAATGGTGTACTACTAAATTATGTCTGGATACTGGGATGCATTGTAATATTTTATCCTTTGCTAGTTGCCTTTTACTAATACGTCAAGTATGGAAACTTCCACTTAATGCTGACTTAAGATAATTTATGGAAATACTGTGCTCCACTTGAGAGAATTTCTGTAGAAGGTATTTGAATAATATGCAACTAAAATAAGAGCTTAACTATGACTTGAATTCCAACACATTAACAGGGCTTATGCATATCTTTGTAAATATATGTTCTTGTGGGTAACTGCAGTGCTAAAGCTTACTGGGACCAATGGGAGTTATCAGCAACTTTTAGGGGTATGTTACAATACATTTAGTTAACAGGACTTGTCTTAGTTAGAGGCTAATGTGTAAAAAGGTTATCGATTGATTTGTACGTATAAGTTGGTTTTTTTGGTTAAATGCATCATTTCACTAAGATCCTATGCAGATTATGTTCTATAAAAAATTGCAAAAATGCTTGTCATTTTCAAGAAATGGATCTTTTTTGGCATATAGTGTAACTCCATTCTATGCATCTGATGCAGTTTCTGTAATCTGGCAAGTATTGAAAGGTTAGGTTGGAGTTGCACTATATTCCTAAGAATTGTAATTGGGTGTATCTTTTCTTTTTTAATTTTCTTTCTGAAATATCCCAGTTTTTCATGATCTGTCTAGGATCCTGGCAAAATTAAGGTATCAACAAAAGTATATGTTGCAGAAATAAATTTGCATCTTCAATCTTATGCCAGTAATGTTGAATATAAGATGCATACCTGTGCCTGGAACATATACTTAATCATGGGAGAGCAAAAAAATCTTCGAACAGGCTGTACAGTTTGATTTAAAAGGTGGGTCAGTAACACTGAACAACACTTACAACATTGACTTAGGGTCTCCGTCTAGGGGATATGTGAACGGCAACCACAAGGTACCCAAACTGAGCAGAACATTACTTCCACTTACTGGTGTCTAGGGGATATGTGGATAGTGACCACAAGGTACCCAAGCTGAGCAGAACATTACTTCCACTTACTGGTGTCTAGGGGATATGTGGATAGTGACCACAAGGTACCCAAGCTGAGCAGAACATTACTTCCACTTACTGGTGTCTAGGGCATATGTGGATAGTGACCATAAGGTACCCAAGCTGAGCAGAACATTACTTCCACTTACTGGTGTCTAGGGGATATGTGAATAGCACCACAAGGTACTCAAGCTGAGCAGAACATTACTTCCACTTAATGGTGTCTAGGGGATATGTGGATAGCACCACAAGGTACCCAAGCTGAGCAGAACATTACTTCCACTTACTGGTGTCTAGGGGATATGTGGATAGTGACCACAAGGTAACATTACTTCCACTTACTGGTGTCTAGGGGATATGTGAATGGCAACCACAAGGTACCCAAACTGAGCAGAACAGTACTTTCACTTACTGGTGTCTAGGGGATATGTGAATACCACCACAAGGTACCCAAGCTGAGCAGAACATTACTTCCACTTACTGGTGTCTAGGGGATATGTGAATAGCGACCACAAGGTACCCAAGCTGAGTAGAACATTACTTCCACTTACTGGTGTCTAGGGGATATGTGAATAGCGACCACAAGGTACCCAAGCTGAGCAGAACATTACTTCCACTTACTGGTGTCTAGGGGATATGTGAATAGCACCACAAGGTACCCAAGCTGAGCAGAACATTACTTCCACTTACTGGTGTCTAGGGGATATATGGATAGTGACCACAAGGTACCCAAGCTGAGCAGAACATTACTTCCACTTACTGGTGTCTAGGGGATATGTGGATAGTGACCACAAGGTACCCAAGCTGAGCAGAACATTACATCTACTTACTGGTGTCTAGGGGATATGTGGATAGTGACCACAAGGTAACATTACTTCCACTTACTGGTGTCTAGGGGATATGTGAATAGCAACCACAAGGTACCCAAGCTGAGTAGAACATTACTTCCACTTATTGGTGTTTTGCTCCTCACTGTAAGTTTTCTATCTGACCTTACCTTGGTCAACTCTTGTTCTCTTCCGACCCCGATGCTATTAGGGTTCCCAAGGGCTAGGGAGTCTTTATTTTTCCAGCCTCTCCATTTCTCTAATTTCTCTATAAGTTCTTAACCCCTAACATGCTGACCTGTCATGGCATGTAATACGTCCTCTGATTGGTAATCAGAGGATATGGTTGGTGAATTTATTTTGATAATTCTCCCGGTCAGTTCGGTGAGACCCGTAAACCAACGACAGGTGTGGTCCTCCAGATATTCTGGGGGTTGTGAGAGAGCGATGTGACCGCCAAAACATAAAAATATGGTGCTCTCCAAAAAGCGGTTACTATTACTGCTATTGCTCTCTTCAATATCATCAGTGAAAAATATTGGAGAGCAAGAGGATTAATGACTTCATTGTCAGAAATCCAGCATTAGCTAACAACAACAATTTCTATAGAAGCTCTTATATTCTATAGAAGCTCGTCAAACTACAACACAATATTGTTTGCAGGCAGTTTCATATCAATGAGATTAAAGGTTGTCAAATAAATTTCAAGCAAATAAAACCAAACTAGTATTCAAAAATATAACTAAGTCACTGACAAACATTAAAATTTGTACCACAAATAAGTTTTCAGACAATGTAAACCGAGAAAAATAAGATAAACCTACAAAACTAAGATAACAGTTGAACTATCGCTTGAATCATTGTAAATTGTTATGGTCTAAAATATAAATTTTGTGAACATTTATTTTGATTTATTGTACTATGGTTAAGATGACCAATGTGGCATATGGACATCATCCCAAGAAAGAATTAATGTACTACATTTACAGAGGATGGAAAAACTCTCTAATGTTATAAAAAGGATTAGTGATTGACAATCCTTAACTTTGCTTTAAAATGTTGATATTTAAAACATAGCTTGTTGTGTTAAATGTTTAAACAAAGAAATAGCTAAACATTTATGGCAATCTTCTTTCTTGGAAGTTTGAAAACAGCATTGTAATAATCAATTTAAACCAAAAAGGTGAGTCGATTAATAACACTACACAACACTTATAATTTACTGGAACATGTTTCATAGGCTTGACTCTCCTTTATTATCAACTGGACAACAACTTGTTCTCCCTGGTGTGCATGGTGATGTTTCCTCTGAGGTCTCCTCTGGTGGTGGTTCAAGTAACTTGCTTAAGATATTCCTCATGGAGAAGTCAAAATTGAAAAATAGATATAGAGTATTCAATTTCGACATCCCCGGGAAGCATACGTTTAGCACGTTCCTTGAACCACCACCAGAGGAAACATCGCCATCCACACCAGGGAGAACCAGTCGATGTCTGGTTGATAATGGAAGAAAGACGGCCTCTGCAACATGTTCCAGTAAATTATAAGTGTTGTGTAGTGTTATTAATTACTTGCCTCTTTTAATTAAACTTATGGCAACACTGGGATTTGGCTAATCTAACCCAATAAAGTAATTATCCGCTATTATAATGTTCCACATCAAAGAAGGATTAATTGATAGCTGCACAACTCCATTGCCATTGTAATAACTGCTACACAATCAGCACACACTTCTAGAAGCTGGACTTTGTAATAACTGCTACACAATCAGCACACACTTCTAGAAGCTGGACTTTGTAATAACTGCTACACAATCAGCACACACTTCTAAAAGCTGGACTTTGTAATAACTGCTACACAATCAGCACACACTTCTAGAAACTGGATTTTGTAATAACTGCTACACAATCAGTATACACTTCTAGAAGCTGGACTTTGTAATAACTGCTACACAATCAGTATACACTTCTAGAAGCTGGACTTTGTAATAACTGCTACACTATCAGTATACACTTCTAGAAGCTGGACTTTGTAATAGCTGCTACACAATCAGCACACACTTCTAGAAGCTGGACTTTGTAATAACTGCTACACAATCAGCACACACTTCTAGAAACTGGATTTTGTAATAACTGCTACACAATCAGCACACACTTCTAGAAACTGGATTTTGTAATAACTGCTACACAATCAGCACACACCTCTAGAACCAGGATTTTGTAATAACTGCTACACAATCAGCACACACTTCTAGAAGCTGGACTTTGTAATAACTGCTACACAATCAGCACACACTTCTAGAAGCTGGATTTTGTAATAACTGCTACACAATCAGTATACACCTCTAGAAGCTGGACTTTGTAATAACTGCTACACAATCAGTATACACTTCTAGAAGCTGGACTTTGTAATAGCTGCTACACAATCAGCACACACTTCTAGAAGCTGGACTTTGTAATAACTGCTCCACAATCAGTATACACTTCTAGAAGCTGGACTTTGTAATAACTGCTACACAATCAGCATACACTTCTAGAAGCTGGACTTTGTAATAACTGCTACACAATCAGTATACAGTTCTAGAACTTGGACTTTGTAATAACTGCTACACAATCAGTATACACTTCTAGAAGCTGAACTTTGTAATAACTGCTACACAATCTGTATACACTTCTAGAAGCTGAACTTTGTAATAACTGCTACACAATCAGTATACACTTCTAGAAGCTGGACTTTGTAATAACTGCTACACAATCAGTATATACTTCTAGAAGCTGAACTTTGTAATAACTGCTACACAATCAGCACACACTTCAAGAAGCTGGACTTTGTAATAACTGCTACACAATCAGCACACACTTCTAGAACTTGGACTTTGTAATAACTGCTACACAATCAGCACACACTTCTAGAAGCTGGACTTTGTAATAACTGCTACACAATCAGTATACAGTTCTAGAACTTGGACTTTGTAATAACTGCTACACAATCAGTATACACTTCTAGAAGCTGAACTTTGTAATAACTGCTACACAATCTGTATACACTTCTAGAAGCTGAACTTTGTAATAACTGCTACACAATCAGTATACACTTCTAGAAGCTGGACTTTGTAATAACTGCTACACAATCAGTATACACTTCTAGAACTTGGACTTTGTAATAACTGCTACACAATCAGCACACACTTCTGGAAGCTGAACTTTGTAATAACTGCTACACAATCAGTATACACTTCTAGAACTATGACTTTGTAATAACTGCTACACAATCAGCACACACTTCTAGAAGCTGGACTTTGTAATAACTGCTACACAATCAGTATACACTTCTAGAAGCTGGACTTTGTAATAACTGCTACACAATTAGCACACACTTCTAGAAGCTGGACTTTGTAAGAACTGCTACACAATCAGTATACACTTCTAGAAGCTGGACTTTGTAATAACTGCTACACAATCAGTATACACTTCTAGAACCTGGACTTTGTAATAACTGCTACACAATCAGTATACACTTCTAGAAGCTGGACTTTGTAATAACTGCTACACAATCAGTATACACTTCTAGAAGCTGAACTTTGTAATAACTGCTACACAATCTGTATACACTTCTAGAAGCTGAACTTTGTAATAACTGCTACACAATCAGTATACACTTCTAGAAGCTGGACTTTGTAATAACTGCTACACAATCAGTATATACTTCTAGAAGCTGAACTTTGTAATAGCTGCTAAACCATTAAATGTATAGGTCCATTTAATTGTTTTAATAATTTACCTCTGGATTAAAATCATGATTAAATGATTAAAAATGATCTGCCAGAGCTGATGTATCAATTTGTTTATATTTAATATTTCTAAAATGCCCTTTTATTCTGGTTTCTAAATGACGTTTAGTTTTACCAATATAAACCCTATCACAGTCCAAACAGCTAAATTGTTAGATGTTAGTATTATCCAATTTAACTGTTCTTCTAACAAAAACAGGGGTTACTTTTAATTTTAAACAAATATTCAAAAATCTACTGCCTGCAGGAGTATGTTTTTTCTTTTCTTGTAATTTTAAACATGATTTTATTTCATGTTTAGTTCCATATAAGTTTAGATTAAACAAACAGCTATTAAGTTCTATATTATTAACCATCATAAATAAAAATGGCATCTTGTAACTAGGAACAAATGCTTCAAAATAATTAAGTTAAGGAAATATTGAAGCTTTAACAGTGAAGCAACAGAATCTAAAGTATGAACAAATTAGAAACTAAAAGCTTCACTTATCTTAGTAATATTCCAAGATGTTTTGGAGCTAACATATTTTAAGCTGACTCCAACTCATTCTCAAAGCTATACAAACAAGTTACCATAGCTACTGATATTCATTTTAAAACTCTGGGACCAATCTCTGAAAATAAAATCCTATAAATACAATCTATTGGAGGTATTTCAAAATTCGTAACACAGTTCTTGTTTTTTAAAATAAATATGTTTTCTCAAACCATTAAATCTATAGGTCCACTTATTTGTTTTAATAATTTAACCTCTGGATTAAGTTCATGATTAAATGACCAAAAATGATCTGACACAGCTGATTTATCAATTTGCTTATATTTAATATTTCTAAAATGCTCTTTTATTCTGGTTTCTAAATGACACTTGGTAACTTGTTTGTATAGCTTTGAAAATAAATTGGATTACAACTTGAAACATGTCAGCTGTGAAACATCTTGCAATATTACTAAGATAAGAAGTTTTTAGTTTCTAATTTGTTCTTACTTTAGATTCTATTTTGTATTGAAACCTGAAGTAGAAATGATGGTATCGAAGTATCAGTATCATGTAAAATATCATGTATCGGTATCGAATATTGAGAAAAACTGGTATCAACTCATCCCTGAGAAATCTCAGAACTTGAAAATCAAGGCACCAGGATGTAACATGTAAGGAACATATATGTTTTAGCTGGATAAAAAGATGTTCTGCTTTGTAAGGGAGAATCACAATTGAAAAATTCAATGCCACAACTGGTATTTGAACTATGGATGTTCTGCTCTTAACCACTTAGCTACCTTGGCAATATGTGGGCACATCTGATTCACATTTTTCCCTATACTCATAAGGGAATCTTGTATTCGAGACACTTAGCCATGGTAAGCATGTTGCCATGCTAGCTCAGTGGTTAAGAACAGCCGCCCATTGAGTAGATGATCCATGGTTCAAATCCTGGCCATGGTATTGAACTTTTCACCTTTCAAAGTTTACCCACGCACAGTATGTTAAAACAATCAATTGAATGGTGTCATATAACAAAACATTCTGCTACTGAGGGCAACAAAGAGCTCACCAACCTCTCATTCTAGCTTAATTGATAATAAAATTAAATGTCCATATCATTTATTAAAATGCTATTAAAAGAAGCGATGCTGATCCAAGGAAAAGAGAAATGACTACAAATCAAAACTGGTTCTTTAACCAAGGAAATTTTCTTTCCTACTGTACAGGATAGGCCAAATGTAAATATATGTAGTAAAATGTTCAGATTACTTAGATAATGGAAAATTTCATGTATATTTTGAGAGATTCAAGATTGCAACAAATAACGTATCTTGCACATTTTAATTTGATTGTTCTTATAAAATGAAAATACTTAATTTGTGAATTATTTGTTGCTTCACTGTTAACAGCTTCAGTTTTTTCATTGAATGTACATATTATATTTGCTTTAGATAATTGCAGGATATGTACTTTTTTGTAAGTGGTTTTGAACAAATACACAAGTTTAGATAACTAGCTTTTTGGTTCTTGATAAGTAGTCCCTGCCCGGAGATCTGAATGGAGGACTATTTTAACTCCGGAACATTGTACCCCTTGAGTCATATTTCATAATTTGATATTGAAGAGAATTAGCAGTAATAGTAACTACTTTATAGAGAGCACCATACTTTTAGGTTTTGGTGGTCACATCGCTCTCTCACAACCCCCAGAATGTCTGGAGGACCACACCTGTTGTTGGTTTATGGGTCTCACCGACCTGACCAGGGGAATTATCAAAATAATTCACTGATCATATCCTCTGATTACCAATCAGAGGACGTATTACATGCCATGACAGGTCAGCATGTTAAGAGATTGAGAGGTTATAGAGAAATTAGAGAAATGCATAGGTTGGAAAAATAGAGACTCCCTAGCTCTCAGGTACCATAATAGCATCAGGGTTGGAAGAGAACAAGAGATGACCAAAGTAAGGTCATAAGGTTAGAGAGAAAAGCTACACTGAGGAGCAAAACACCAGTAAGTGGAATTAATGCTCTGCTCAGCTTGGGTATCTTGTGGTCACTATCCACATATCCCCTAGACACCAGTAAGTGGAAGTAATGTTCTGCTCAGCTTGGGTACCTTGTGGTCACTAACCACATATCCCCTAGACACCAGTAAGCGGAAGTAATGTTCTGCTCAGCTAGGGTACCTTGTGTTCACTATCCACATATCCCCTAGACACCAGTAAGTGGAAGTAATGTTCTGCTCAGCTTGGGTATCTTGTGGTGCTATCCACATATCCCCTAGACGCCGGTAAGTGGAAGTAATGTTCTGCTCAGCTTGGGTACCTTGTGGTCACTATTCACATATCCCCTAGACACCAGTAAGTGGAAGTAATGTTCTGCTCAGCTTGAGTACCTTGTGGTCACTATCCACATATCCCCTAGACACCAGTAA